>LPNX010624764.1:533124-621024 GCA_001517045.1 Pseudotsuga menziesii
AATTCCTCCCAAACTAAGATGCTTAGATGGAAAATACATGACCAATTTGTAATTTGGGTATACTTGTTGGATTCCCTAGTAATTTCCATCCATCCATAAAATGATATTTATTAGTGGAAACCTTTTATAGTCTATTTTTGTATGGTTACTTCATCTTTGATATTGCTTTTGTATATAACCTTTCCTTTTGTTGTTTGTATTCATTAATATCTTGACATATAGTTTCCCTCCTTTTGATTCCATGTACATTCACAATTCTACCACTTGTTGGAAGGAAATGTTGGTGTCAATATAACCCTTTCTATCGTGTTTGCAAACTTTCATGATAACGATAATGTTGTAACCTTTTTTATTCCACATATATGGCATAGTTCTACCAATTGTTTTCTATGAAATGTTGGTGTCATAAACGTCTTTTTATGTTGCTTGCAAACTTCCATGATAATGAGTATATCAATGGATTTCAACTCTTCATACACTTTCCATTAGAGAAAATTTGGTTGAAAAAGTGAATTCCTAAGAAAATTTTCACACCACGACATTATATGTCATATCACATTACCATGTAAGCTAAGTTGTTCTAAAATTACAAGATGATAGATAAATATAATAATGGGTAGTTTAGATTCTTATGCACACATAATAAATTCTGCAAGATTAATAAACTCTAACAACGACTTACTATATAAGTATATTATATTGTATTAGTTTTTTATATTGTATTAATAAGAAACAATATATAATATATATTAATTAGTTAATATGTAATATATAATACTAACTTGCAGTAGTTATTTGTTATATTATGGTATATGAGATCCCCTCTGCACAGTGATTTGACTGTTAAGTCTATGGAAATGTACACACCCTAATCCCATATGGATTTGAACCTACAACCTCTTAGCATGATACACATATTATTAACCATTAGGTCCAATCAGGTTGTGTGTGTGTATAACCATTTCTACATAGACTAAAATTTTGTTATAAAAATTGTCACCTAAGAAAGATTTGACTCATAAAATATGCACCTCATTTGAAATTTAAAATATTTTTATTAAACAATAAAATATGGCATGGAAATTGGTTTTAGGGTTTGAATTTACTCTTTTAAAACCATATTTCCTCTAATGTATCTTTTATTTATTTTCCTTTCAAAACTTAACTTTAATGTTATTCATCTACCTATTTATTCCTTCTCTAATCCTAAATTGCCATTATAATTTGACATGTCTATATCTAGATATTCTTGCACCCTTAAAATGTCTATATCTAGATATTCTTACACCCTTAATACAAATTGATTCTTCAATTTTTCTTTTAATCTCTTCAAATATGGTCTTCAATCCTATCTCAATTTGATGGCTTCTATATTCTCTTACAAATTCTTAATGCTTTGAAATGGGTCTAGTTACGATTTCAATCGATTAAGGTCTTCAATTCATAATTTGTTTATCATTGTTTGATTTTGTTCAAATTTTTTTCTCAAGCTCTTAACTTTATTTGTCATCCTCTTCCTTCCTTCTCAAATCTTGCCTTGCAAATTCTGAATTGAATTTTTTCTATCTATGGCGTCCATATGAATCGCTTCTTCATTTTTTCTCATGCAAATAATTGCAATACAAGCTTATAATTGTAAAATCTCATAAAAACAACAAGAAGGAAGAGGTACACCTACAAAAAAATATTCTAGGTTTTTTATCTTTTCAAAAATAAACCCTGTAACAACTCATTAGAGAGTTCCATAGCAACAACAATTCCCATATATGAATTATAAATGGATGTGGAAGACGTATCCCTACATGATTATTATTTTCAAATAGTTAGCAAATTGGAGTTTCCAAATCATTTCCACACCTTTTTTTCAAATTAATCGAGTATACACAACAATCATTTGCACATCATCATCTATAGGATTTTCTTCGCAAATAATCATAATAAATAATGAATTATACTAGCCATCATACAATATTAAATTCATAACAAAGGATCACAAGAAAGTACACTTATCCTTTCCCAAATAAAGCTCCAAGGAAACTAACTATGGAGGAACTGGTTTCCTCCCAACCATAAGTTATTTTGTTGTAGAATGACACCCCCATGTTGGGCCATAATACCACCATGGCGAAGAATATTGAGAATTTTCTCCAAACCCCTATACTCTTCACTAAAATCTTGTAAGATTCCAATCAATCAAATCACTACTAGTTATTTTTTCAATCTCTTACAAAGTGGTGGAATGACTTACAATAATCTTTGGGGATTCCATTTAGCTTTTGAACTATTTCCATGGATGTTGCAGCTGCTATACTTGCTTTAAAAGGACGAGAAACAAAACAGAAATGAACACACTTTGTAAGTCGATCCACCACTTTGTAAGAGATTGAAAAAATAACTAGCAGTGATTTGATTGATTGGAATCTTACAAGATTCCAATCAATCAAATCACTGCTAATTATTTTTTCAATCTCTTACAAAGTGGTGGATCGACTTACAAAGTGTGTTCATTTCTGTTTCGTTTCTCGTCCCTTTTGGATTTATTTCATACTTTGGTAGACATGTGATAAATCCATTGAGACATCATGCATCTTGCCAAAGTTGACTTAGTATGGCTAATGGTTGTACAAGACCTAATTCCTTGATTGTCTCTCCCTTATTCTGTTGGTAAACCAATCATTCTGCCACAAACTTTTGGACATTAGTTTTAATACCTTCCCATAAAAAATCCGTGTTGATCATGTGGTAAGTTTTCAAGAACCCTGAATGTCCTCCTATAGGAAAAGTGTGTAATTCCTAAAAGACCTTCTATTTCATTTAGAATTCTTAAATAAATATAAGTGATCTTGATACCATAGTGAATGATTCCTCCACATAAATTTATGTAATGCACTAGGGTCCTCTTGTAATTGTTGAATTGTTTTGAATGAATTTTGATCTTGCTTCCATTCCATCATTGTGTCTTCCCTCCAATCAGATTGTACAATGGAAATAACACAAATTAAACTCTTAGTGTCTTCTTCTTTACTTGACCATGCATCTTCCACCACATTTTATTTTCCTTTTTTGTAGATCAAATTAATAACCTAGCATCTTTGTAACCCATTTTTGTTGATCTTCTAAAATTAATTAGTGTCCCTAGAAGTACTTAAGACTATCATGATTTATTATTACCTTGAAGTGTATTCCTATTAGGTAAGGGCATCTTTTCTTAATTGCATGCATTATGGCCAACATTTCCTTTTCATAAACTAGTTTGAGTTAGTTTTTCCTTCAAGTTCTCAACTTATGAATGCAAGGGGACTTTATTCTTGCATTAAAACTACACCAATTCCATTCCCTGAGGCATCACGTTCCACAACAAAGGCTTTTGTGAAGTCGAACATGGCTAATACAGGAGTTGCACACATAATCACTTTAAGTGTTTCAAATGTTTTGGTGCTTCTCGAATCCAAGAAAATGCCTCATTTTCCAATAGCACAATTTTAGGTGTTGTTATTTGACCATAATTCTTAACGAAATTTCAGTAATAGCGTGTGAATCCAAAGAACCTTCTAAGATTCTCATTGAAGGAAATTTTGGACTAAAAATGGCCAAATAAGAAAAAAAATGTCTTTGTTAAATTGGAAATTCAATAACAATAGAATTTTAAAAAATAGTATCAATGATAATCATTGAGATGGACATATAAAAGCCAATGATGATTATGTGGCATGTTTCTATTTTCCAATATTTAACTATATATATACACCTTAACTTAATTATGATCTTTGTGAGATTGTCTTAAGATATGATAAATATATATGAAACATTAAATATAGAATATTTTATATTATTAGTATTTATGTTATTTATTGTATGAAATCTATAATGTTGTTCTTCCATTATTATTTTTGTGTACTAGTAATAACAAAGTGCATATAATAATATTATATACACATTATAATATAGTATTATGTAGTTATTATATAATATTACAGTTATAATTGTTCATTTATGTAGCTATTATACAATAGTATTATATTATAGTTATAATGGCTCATTTGTAGCATTATTTTATTATATTTTATATTATAGTTATAATGGTTCATTTGTAGCATTATTTTATTATATTTTAATTATTGTTATAATGGTTCATTTGTAGCATTATTTTATTATATTTTAATTATTGTTATTATTAATTATTATGTCTTTGACTAGGGACATATATCATTCGCAAGAATGCATTGATATGTGGGCATGGAGGCCAAATTTTTATATTTTTTATAGTTTGAAATATTTTATATTAAATTGAATTTTTAAACAGGTATTTATCTAATTTTTCGTTGGTTGTGAGTGGTTGTAGGTGACTGGCGTTTGACTCATTTTTCCCTCCTCGGGAGGGGGCAGCAGGAATACGTCTTGCATTTAAAAGGTCTTCAATAAACTGGTTTCATGCTACTTTTTCTCATCAATTTCTTTCATTTGTGTTAGTTATATTAGTCGTGATATCCACACCATCTATTGTTTATGTGTTCTTGCAAACACAGAACGCTTAGCCTATGAAAGTGTTGCTTACTTGTTTTGTATTGATGCTACATTGTCCATAAGCTAAATCACCAAATTGCCCCAAGGGTTAGCTCAATTGGTAAGACGTGCGCACACTCTCTCAGTTCAGGGGGAGGTCACGGGTTCGAGCCTTGAGTCCTCTGGGGTTAGGTCTTTTACTAGGATGGCCGGCGGTTTACCACCTCTACCATCCACTAATGTGGGGTAGTATTACTAAGTTTCCTGTGGATCTTTCCATCTGAAAAAAAACTAAATCATCAAAATGCATGCATTGTGGCTCTTCTATAAGATAGAGAATGTACATGATGTTTTTATAACTTCTTCTAATAGAGTTTGAAAAGTTAATTATAAATATCAATAATTTAATATTGAGAGACGACATATATGTCAATAAGTTTCATGTACTAGTTGTCATCTAATTGGTTTTTTTCAACATGGAGTGTGAATAATGGATAACATGTTTTATTTATCCCATATTATTTTTATGAGCATGATGTTGTGGATATTCAATTGTTGTATTTTTTATTTTATAACTATTTTTTAGAGGTAAAGTGGATAGTGTGGATAATGAAGATTTAAATTTTTAACTTCCTATTAAATTTGAAAACTTTATTATAAACATAATTAGTAAAAAATCTTGTGACACACAAAGGAGTGGTGTTACTTACTCATTTTAAAATTTATGTCTTATTTATCACTTCTAACATAGAGTATTGCATATTGTTGCAAGGATTCAACAACCTACATTTAATGTTTCATATGTTTTTAGTTGAGTTTGAAAAGTTAATTGTAACTATAAATAGTAATCTTTATGTTGGGATTTAATGCATATGGGAGTGGTGGGTCTTATTAATATAATGGTTGATTGATTATTGCATGAGTGTGCTTGTTTTCTAAGCGTTCCTTTATCTTCTATATGATTTGGTGTGTTGGTGGATGTGTGTGGAACTATAATCCATATTTGATGGCTTGGAATAACTTTTATGACTAAAAAATATCGTATTTTCAATAAGAATATTGAAACTTTATGATATGTTTCACTCAGTCAAATAGTGTGACACTAATGAAGACCATTTGAATACTCTAGTGAAGGCTTCAATTATACCAATAAGTTTAATTTCGTCTAATTTGGTTGAAGGAATTATTTCCTTTCACAAGTTCAATATGTCTAATTAGTGTCGCCTTTGCATCTCCTTGAGGTGTTGTAAGTCACAATAACTTACATGGGATGGGTTTCTCTTTTTGGCATGAATGGATATATCATCTACGTATATGTTGCATGCCTTAATTGAAAGGGTCAAGACCTTTATAAATGTTCTAGGATTTTAGTGAATCGATCCTCTTTTAGAATTTTCCAATATTCATCCAACGGTGACTATAACATTTAGGTTTGTTATTTCCCCCTAGAGATATTTTTGGCAAGTACCTTTCAGATGACCCATCTCTTCATGGGTGTTTCACTTGAAGGCATATTTTCATAATTCAATTGCTTGATTGAATGATAATCATCCCACTTCATAAATATATTAGTATCTCTACACATATTCCAACACATGATTCCCCATTAGAATTGGATTATGTTAACCTATATCGCATGACAAATGGGTCACATTTACCTTCTACAATTGAAAATGAATCCAAACATGTTGTTTCATCAACATTCTTGTTTCTATAGATTTTTTCTTATAGCAATACCTAGTGGCAACATGTGTACATTATTGTTTCTATAGCTTTCATCTTATAGCAACACCTATTGGAAACGTTGAGGACATTGCTACCTCGTGGCCCTTGTTAATAAGAAATTAGCAAGTCCAAAATGTACCATATTTAAAAGAAAAACGTAATCATAACTATATATATCTAACTCAAATTTGGAAAAAAATTAGGTTAAAAGAAAGATCTTGAAAATATCTACAATGTAGTTATAATCTTTTTCAAATTTTGTGCAATAGACATTCTTTGGCATATTTTTTCATAATTTGACTGTAACTTTTGATCCTTACTTTTGTTTTGAGTATATTGTATATTGTTAGAAAGGTCTATTCAAAAGATACAACTTCGTTGTTATACATTTTTTACAACTCAACATAATTTATTTCATATTCACAAAATAAAAATTTGGAAATATTTTGATAAATTGGTTACATAGTAGAAGAGGGTAAAATGTTATTTATTATATATTATATTGTACTTTCATTATATATTAATAATATATTATTTATTGTATTCTATTATTGCATATTAATAGTAATTATTTATTTTATGATAGTTATTATCATTTATTATGTGTACAAGAATCCAAATCTCTCATTATTATTGTTAATTCTCATCCCATAATTTTATATTAGACTATCTCATATGGCAGTGTAATTTTTTTTATTTTTATTTTTTTTTGTTTAATGTACTGGGGAATCGGTAACCGGGTAGTTCTGGTACTCGCGTGACACGGGGTCCATTCCCGTTGGCTGCCACTATAACCCCAGGTGCGTCCACACAGCTCGCAAGCATGGGGCGCGGATTAGTCGGGGTGAGCTTTGAAGTTGAGACCTCCTTTACAACATTCCTTCATTTACACGACACTTGCCAGTCAGTCTACACCCCTGCGGGATATGGCAGTGTAATATGGCATACATAGTTTATTATGTTATAATTTCCTTAGGAGGTCTATTTTTTTACCAAATTTCCTTTAATGACAAGGTTTTAAGAATTGGTCATTCCATTATAGCTTTAAATTTGTTGGGGTCTCATTTTGGCAGCTTGATAAGATACAATATGACCATAATATTCCACTTCCTAAACCCCAAAGGCACACTTAGCATGATTGGCATATAGTTTTTGCTCCTCCAATGGTCTTAAGACCATGCCAACATGTTATACATACTCTTTCCAAGATTTGTTATAGATTAGTCTATTATTAAAAAATACTAACACAAATTTCCTAAATAAGGGTTTAAAAATAGAATTGATCAAGTTTTGAAATGTGGAGGGTGAATTGGTAAGGCCAAATGGCATCACCAAAGATTCATAATGACCTTCATGTGTTCCAAAGGTTGTTTTTGAAATGCCTTCTTGCCTCATTTTGATTTGATGATATCTTGAATGGAGAACCAACTTGGTAAAGAGAGTGTCTCCATGTAATTCATCTAATATTTCATCAATGATAGGAACGAGAAACACATCCTTAAAGGTCATCTTGTTGATCTCTCTGTAATCTAGGTACATACACCATGAGAAAATGATAAGAACGAGAAACGCATATTTAATGGTCATCTTGTTGATCTCTCTACAATCTAGACACATACACCATGAGCCTTCATTTTTACGAACCATCCACCATTGGTGCAGAGAAAGCAATTTGGATAGGTTCACTGATGTTAGTATTTAACATTTCTTGAACCATATTCCCAATTCACTCTTTTGTCCAAATGGATACTTGTAACGTATAATGTTAGGTGGTATGATTCCTAGTTGTAGGTGAATCACCTGTTCATGATCTCAAGCAAGTGGAAAACCTTTAGACATATCTCTGAATACTTTGGAATGATTATCAATAACTCTTAAGAGATCCACAGGAATAAAGGGTGTAGATGCTTGAACGTCCAGTGAGGGTAATTGTGCAATTACACCATGGTATATTTTTTTAGAAATTTTGTTATGTTGTTAGAGCTTATAACTTTAAATTGTTTCCTTGAAAAACTTATGAGTTCAATTCCCTTTCCTTATGGGGAGAATCTTATGAAAAAATATTAAAAATTAAGAGTCATTGTTCTCAATGATTGTAGCCATTTGACCCCTCATACAACATTAGCGCCATGCATTTGGATTGCAATCATTGGACTATCTAAAAAATATTCCCTTGTAAATATTAATACTATGGAGCTTGGAAATTCCCCAAACAATTCAATCTGCAATCATTAGCTGAAACTCTGGCACTAGATACTAAAGAAATTGAGAAGTTTGGGTAATTTGAAATTAATGAAGTTAATGGAACTACCAATATCAATCAAAACTATTATGCTTTTGTTAATATATCCTTCTATCTTGAGAGTTTAAGGAGTGCTAATGTCGACCAATGCATGGCAATATATGGTTGGAGTAGTATCTTCTTGTTCTACCTCTTGAAATTGTTATAGCTATAGATCTTCTTCCTTTTAACAATCTATGTAAAATAAGTTCTTATCAACGCATTTATTCCCTTACTGTACTCACTATCAAAATTGAAACGTAACCCCTTTGCTCGTATTTCGTCCACTTGCCAAGGATTCAACCTTGTAGGCTAAGTGAAGTTAGGGGTGGAAACATTTCTCTCTCTATAAGTGTTAGTGGAAACCCTTCTCTTAATGATATTTTTAATTTCAACTTTCATTGCCAAACTAAAAACATTCTCCAATGGTTTGGGCTCAAAGAGTGTACCTTATGTTGAATGTTCTCCTTTAAAGTGACATAAAGAGATCCAACAAATTATCCTCTGAAATATTCTTCACAGTGAGACTCAAATTTTGAAAGTTTAATGTGCTCTATAAATGGACCTTTTTGTTTGAGACTTATCAATTACCTAAAGAAGGTGTTGCTCGTAATATCCCCATAATGTTCTCTCAATTCATCTGTAAATAAATACCAAGAGAAAATAGAGTCCCTTTTATGATTAAAATCCAGTGATACCACACAAATTAATCAAGTTCTAAATACAAGGATGCAATAGTTACCTTTTATAAAGTTTCCACTTGTGTAGATCAAATTATTGCTCCATCTAAATCATCCATGTTGTGGAACATTACCATCAAAAATTATCCATATCTATATTGAGATGGTATAATTCCTTGGTCCCAAGTTGAGCCCATGATCATGTCAATCTTGGTGTAATGAGTGATCAAGTGTCTAGGACTCTCGGTTCTTGTTATATGAATATAATAGAATTTTCTCATGAGGTGAATAGGACTTCGCTTATCCTCTTGTCAAGGAGATGACTTTCATTAGAGAAAGTTTGAGATCTAAAATGGGTCTTCTAAATAAAACAATAAAATAAGAGTTGTGAACTTTGGAGGGAAAGAAAGAAAACTGTTTTTCAACCTATCTCCTTATAGGTTTACTCAAATTTCGTATGTAGGCACTCATTGGATCAGGAATTAAAGTATGCATCCAATGAATACTCGCACTACATATTTTTAATAGACCCTTAGTGAGATAAGTTGAAAATACATTTTTTATTGTATTTTCAGCTTACCTCACTGCGGGTCTATTAAAATTGCATAGTTTCGGTACTCCGTTGATGTGAAATTGAATTATGCATCCAATGAGCGCCACACATGAAATTTGAGTAAACCTATAACCAGATAAGTTTAAAATCTAAGAAAAATATAGCCTTTTTCTTTTCTTTTCCTACAGTGAGTTTTTATCCTTGTGGTTGGCATCATCATCTTGACTCTTATTGGTTCTTTAAAAGGATTTTGCTAATATATTTTTAGGCCTATTTTTACCTCAAAATTTCTCTAATGTGGGTAAGTAGGTTGCTTATATCTTTCACAAGTCCCCACCTCACGTTTTCAAGTTTTTTTTGGGAAATCACCTTTGAATGTTTGGAATTCGACTTGGATGTCTCCTTTTAATGTTTGGAATTCATTATTTTTTACTATATCCATGATGCCCACCTTTCTTAGCATTGTAGTTTCAATATTATCTACTCTTTCGCTATTCTTGGACAACCCAAATTCCACATTGATAAGCTCGTTTTGTGTCAAATGTGAGCCTTCAAAAGGTTTATTAGGCCTAGAGATTTTTGCTACTACTCTTGCCATGTGACCCCATTAATATTCAATGGAGTTATTCTATATTTGTTATCTATTACACTTTTTCAAATACCCTACACAAATCCTCCAATCAAAATTTATGAAAGTTTCAAATTAACATACCTTTAAAAACCATAATTTTTATGTTGTCTTGATAGTCAACCTTTATCCTAAAGTATATCTAAAATTTCAACCCGTCTAAGTATAAAATTTTGACTCATAGTATATCGTCATTTATTCTCTTAATGCCATAAGTTTGATCAAATTATGTTGTGCCAAGTGCAAGTTATGGCAGCTTTTTCAAAATTTGTTTTTTTTGTCTCTTTTAAAAGAGCAACTTTATACGACCTACCACAAGTCCAGTTTTTCCAATTTGCTTCCAAAATTTTTACCAAATTATTAAAATAAAAAACTATTTTTTCTCTTCATTCTAATGAAACAAATGGCACTCAAATTGGAGCGATCAAGCTTTAGATATAAAAAATTTACCCATAACACTCTTTTGAGACTAGTTTTTGGATGAGTAAAAAACCCCAACTTCCATAAGATGTGACTCTGAAATTGTAACACACCAAGATGTGAAATTTTTATCAATAGTAATTTAAAAATCTCTTGAGCCTCCTCAAATTTTTGTTGTCTAAAACGTTCTAAAAAAATTTATGGTGAAATGGCTCAGATACCAAATGTTATGCACCAAATTCTCAAAATAACATTAAATCATAATGAGAATGTAACCCAACGCCTTGAGAATAAAATAAAGAAATGAATAAGACACCTCTTTGAGGTGGAAACCTCTGTTTACAATGTCTTGAATGCACAAGTGAGATGACATGACCGCTAAGATTAGGCATCCTTGGTATAAATAGGAGAAAAATGGTACAAATACAGTTGAGGTCCTACTCGCACCTTGCTCCACACAACATAGGAATTCATTGTCTATGTTCTTCAATCCCTCGGACCTGCCTTTCTTCTTTGTTCTCTTTAGTATGGGAAATGTGAAGCCAAGACATTGCCAACTTCCAATTTTTATTTCCAGCATTGTGAAGCTTCTTTGACAAAGATTGTATGGTTCTTTGTACAGTGTAATAGCCCATCAACGTTTATGGATTTGAAATGGTATCTAGCTACTCTCGAATGGTGTCTAATTTCACCTATCAACCTTTCTTTCATCTCTCCATAATTCACATGAGAGTTGGGTTGATTTTTGTTCCTCTCTCTATTCAAATTTGCATCAATGAATGAAGTGAATGAGTGTGAGGAAGGAGTCTTTCCTCCACCCTTTTCTTGATTCCCCAAAGATAGGAGGTAGTTTACTAAAAATAAGAGTTAGCGACATCATAATAGGGGATTACTAAGTTCCATATTAAAATTATCTTTCAGTTAACTAGGTTCTCAATTCAACTTTAGCATAAAATTAAGGATAATGGAAACAGGACAATCAAAAGAATAAGGTTTGTGGATAGGATAAGGCATCATCATAAACATATTTTATTCTCCCATTAAGCCCCTTTATCTTTCCCTTCAGTGGACTATTAGCCCCATCAATGTCCTCCCCACTAATCAACCTTAAAACCTTTCAACATTAAAATGATTATGTTTGTCAACATTCATAATTATCATGGAAACTATCTCATGGTGCAAAGTGACACATAATAAATGAAAAGAATAGATACAATATAAACAAGATGAATCTCAAAGGGTCAAGATCGAGGTATTACATATGGAGTCTATGTGGGATTGAAAGGGATGGATGTGGACACACCTTATGGAGTTAGATCATCTTGGAGCACTTATCATGTACATCAACTTGGATCATGGCATGGGTACCCTCAGAGTGGAGCACTTCACTGGTATAGGCCTACAAGTGCTTATTGTTGGTTATTTGTAAGGACTTCGAAGTGAAGTGCATGTTGTATTGATGGTCTCTCTTACCACCCATATATAGGGAGGAAGGAGAGAGTCCTCAAAGATATCCTATAGCTCATTATGTTTATTACTCATGTTAAATATGTGATCAAGTGGAGGGAACTCCTCATCTTCTCTCTCTAAGATCTTCATTTGTACTTCTCTATCTTGGAGTAACTAAGGTTTTATGATCTTCTTGGAGCATCTTGGAGTATAGGGTTAGGGTTTCATACCTTGGAGATTTTGTATTAGGATTTTGAGATGAAACATTAGGTGTATTTGGTGAAGAAGAAGAAGAAGAGATGTTTTCCCTTGGAGGATTTTTTTAATGATTCATACATGTTTGAGCTCCTTTGTTGAATGAAGGTTTTCATTATTTTCCCTAGCTAGTGTTTTGGAGAGATAGTGTATTATACTAGCCTTGTAATATGATTATAGTATGTACAACACCTTCATCTATTTCATATTGATGAAGTTTTTAGGCATCCAATATTTGTGTAAATTTTAGATTTCATTTTCAGTCATCTACATTCTTCATGGATTGCTATTTATTGCTATATATGTCTTGCTAATTTTACACAAGTATAGGGAAATTATGTGAAGGGATTTAAAATCATAATTGAAGAATTTAAGGGATGTGTCATTGATGTCATGAGATGGGACATTATACCAATTTGTGTCCATTGAAGAAGGGGAAGGGTATGAAACAAGTTGCAGTTGGGACTATAGAAGATGTAAGGGAGACCAACTCTCAATTTAAAATTGTCTTTTCCATGACCTATTTTTTGACTTCTAACATTTTTTTTAGCGTTGGATGGTATGTGGACAGTGGAGCTTCGAAACACAACATATGACATGGAATTATTCAATAGGATTCAAGAGCAAGAGGGACGCAACGTGGAGCTTAGTGATTATGCCACTCATCATGTGAGAGGATTTGGATATATTTCTTTCAAGATACCTTCAGACAATGTTCTTGAGCTTAGTGATATTCTATTTGTTCCTGGTTCGAGAAAGAATCTTATTTACTTGTCTTGTATGACAAACAGATAGTGGAGAGTTGTATTTGAGGGACAACAATGCACCATCAGTGGTCGGTAGTCCAGCTAGTCTAAGGACATTGGCTAGAGAGGTGAGAGGGGTGGTCTTTTTAGACTACTTGTTGATATAGTAGCACGTGAGACGTAGATGAGACTTCTAGTTTTGAGAAATCTCAATAGCATGTATGGGCACCCGAATCTTCAATGCGG
Organism: Pseudotsuga menziesii; assembly: GCA_001517045.1. Lineage (NCBI taxonomy): Eukaryota > Viridiplantae > Streptophyta > Pinopsida > Pinales > Pinaceae > Pseudotsuga > Pseudotsuga menziesii. Next base: position 546,611 of record LPNX010624764.1, read on the forward strand.
AGGGGTATACCTCCTATGAGATATGCTAATAATGTTGCATTGGTTTCTTCCTTATGTATGACTCACAATTGTCCATTAGAGGAGAGGTGTGATACCTTGATGGAGGATGATGCTGAGATTAATTCTAGGGTTGTAGTTGATGGTAGTATTGTAGAGTACAAGGGCGTGATTGATGGATTATGTTAGACAAAGGGAATTGATCATGACGTTACTCTTACTTTAGTATTCTTTTGAGATGAATTTGTTGACCTAATTCAAGTTGTTTCAATTGTTGGAGGATTGGATGTATATGAGAAAGATTACATGTTAACAAGTTTTGCATGGACTTGCATAGGTTGTTACCTATACCACAAGCTTGGTATTTCAAGATAGAGAAATTGACTTGTGCATATTTACATCTTTGTGACTTTCATAGATGTGATCCACTTAACTTGGTGTTGTATTGTGATATGATTATCATTGTAGGATGTCTTGAACAACTCATAATGTGGTGTCCATTGATTTTGGCTCATGATGTTGACATGGAGGGTGATGGATTTTGGAAAATTGCATATGTTCCAAGGTTATGTTCCTTCATATTCATACGTGAACAATATTATTTGGATTGAGATGCTACAATAGCATGGGTAACAAGTTCTTTACAAGCAATAATGATTGAATCTAAGACTACAATAGGGACAAATTTACAAGTAGAAGGTTTTGTGGAGTTGCAGAGGGAGTCAATAAGTGTTAGGGTAAACATTTTCCTCATAAAGAGGGAGTTTTTTTATTTTAGGTTACTCCAAAAGTGTTTACACAATGTTTGGGGGTGATTCATTATATTTGGGGTACATGGTGTATGTTCATCCCCAAAATGGTCCAAGATGGACTGGCACATGGAAGATGTTCCATGATGGATTTGCACATTGGAGATAGCTTTCTCAATGATTGATTGACCTCAGTGGGGTGCTTGTTTAACATTATTCCCTAGGGTGTTGGAGTTAGTTTGATAGTTTGGGGAACACCCTTCATGATGGCCACTTGGAGAGGTTTTTATTCCTAGATAATGCCCTACTTAGGAGGAGCGTTGTGTATCTTGGAGGATGGTATTAGGACCTATATAGAATAGGGTAGCTTGGATTCATATATGGAGGCTTGGAGTTAGCTCAAGATTCTTGGTTTGTGACAATGTTCATGCAAGGGGAGTGGAATCAATGGAGTATATGGCTTAAGAGGAGTGATGGAGTTCATGTAGACCATTGACAAAGAGGTGTGGATGCACCTTGTGTAGCAAAATCATCTTAGAGACATTTTGTGTATAACATCACCTTGGAGCATGACATGTATACGATTGGAGTGGAGAACTTCACTTGTGCAGGCCTACAAGTGTTTATTGAAGGTTTTTTGTAAGTGCTTCAAACGACATGGTATTAATAGCCTCCCTTACCTTCCATATATAGAGAGGGAGGAGAGAGTATTTCTCATACATATCACATTACTCTTTATGCTTATCACTTTTATGTTAGAGATGTGATCAAGTAGAGCGCACTAGTCGTCTCCTCTCTCTTAGGTCTTCATTTGTACTCTCTCTCTCTCCTGGAGTTGTTAGGGTTTCATGATCTTTTTGGAGCATCTTCTAATCTCAGGTTGGGGATTCATCCCTTAGAGGTTCGAGATTGGTGTTTTGAGATGAAACCCTAGGTGTATTTGGTGAAAAGGAAGAGAAGAATGCATTGTCTTTGAGAGCTTGTTTGAGTGATCCATGCATGTTGGAGCTCCTTGGTTGATATTAGGTTTCCATTGTCTTCCCTAGAGCGCACTAGCCATATTCTCTCTCTTAGGTATTCATTTGTACTTGCTCTGTCTCTGTCTCTCTCTCTCTCTCTCTCTCTCTCTCTCTCTCTCTTGGAGTTACTAGGGTTTCATGATCTTTTTGGAGAATCTTGTAGTCTCAGGTTGGGAGTTCATCCCTTTGAGGTTTGAGATTGGGGTTTTGAGATGAAACCCTAGGTGTATTTGATGAAAAAGAAGAAGCAAAGATTGACTTGCCTTTGAGGACTTGTTTGAGTGATCCATGCATGTCGGAGATCTTTAGTTGAGCTAAGGTTTTCATTTTCTTCCCTAGTTAGGGTTTTGGAGAGGTACTGGATTGTACTATCTCCGTGATAAAGCTATGGTATGTAAAACAACTTCACCTTTTGCATATTAATGAATTTTTCACTTGTTCAATACTTGTATAAAATGCAAATTTCATTTTCAGTGATCTATGTTCTTCATGAGTTGTTATTTACAACTATATTCCATGTTGATTTGACATAAGTAAAAGGAAATTATGTTAAGTTCTTTAACATCATAATTGAATAATTTAAGGGTTGTTTTATCGCAGTTATTAATGTTAATTTTTTTTTAACATAGATCTGATTTGATAGTAGTAACAATCACTTTTAGAATCTAGCATACTCTTATTATGATATAGCAGCAATAGACAATGTAATGTACCAGCAGTAGAGTAAATTCAATCAATCATTACTGCTGATTTTTATCAATCATTACCTTTGACAACTGCTGGTACATTACTGCAAAGCCAACCTTTGACAAATGTACATTTCCTCGTCTTCACTTCTTCATGGTTGGCTTTGCTCCATTGATATCCAGAGGGTCACAACAATATCGTGCACTCATTGTTCCATAGTTGACATAGCAGATGTGGGATTCCAAGAACATGATGTGTGCAGTTGACCCTCGTCATCGTAGATACTTAACAGCTTTAGCAATGTTCCATGGAAAGCTGAGTACAAAGGAAGTAGATGAACAAATGATCAATGTTCAGAACAAGAATTCATCTTACTTTGTGGAGTGGACCCCCACAATGTCAAGTCCAATGTATGTGACATCCCCCCAAAGGGATTGAAGTTGACCTCTACTTTCATAGGAAATTCCACCTCAATACAGGAAATGTTTAGAAGGGTTAGTGAGAAATTTACTTCTATGTTCAGGAGAAAGGCTTTCTTGGACTGGTATACAGGGGAAGGAATGGATGAGATGTAGTTTACTGAAGCTAAAAGTAATATGAATGATTTGGTCTCTGAATATCAGCAGTACCAGGATGCCACTACTGAAAAAGACAACTATGAAGATGAAGAGCAAGATTTGTCTAGTTTGGTGTCTGAATATCAGTAGTACCAGGATGCCATTGCTGAAAATGAGGATTATGAAGGTGAAGAGCAAGAATTGTGTAGCTAGATATATAAGATTTAAAAGGGTTTATGTATGATTTCATTGTAATGGCTTCTGGTTTTGATTAGGGTGGGACCGGTGTGATTTTTATTCCATAGATATTACAAAGCTATTATCACTTCTTGGTAAAGCATGTGCTCCTTCCTAGAGCACGAACCAACTTGGTTATTTCTGGGAGATTTGCTATGTACTATATTGATAGTGTGTTGTTTTATATCAATATGTTTTGGCAAGTTGAAGACGATTTGTAATTTATTTTGAATTATTGCATTGGTGCTGGCGGTCCCCTGGCGAACTATTCTCATGGGTTAAAGGAAACAAATCTAAATCTCTCCATTCCCTAGATTCTCCCTTGCTAGGTGTGATTCTCCCACCTAAACTTCCAGTCAACAAAGACCATCATCACAACCCTTCCCAATGGTCTCAAAAGATTGTAAGATGTGGTTTCAAATAAGTTAGAATGAATTCTTCTGATATTTTTTTAAGGTAACATTTAAAAAAGTTTGTATTTCTAGTCAACTTATAATGCAATATATCAAAGTAACACTCCTTGTCTCAAACTTTCCTCAATATTAACACAAACAACACTTTGTTATTAAATTTTTCTCTTGTGGAGAGCTTGGGTTTCAGTATGCTTGTAAAGTTGTACCCCACTTCATAGATGATGTGAATTTAATCTCAAATGACTGAAAACCATTTTTGCTACTTTGCAGGGTTCCAAATCTGTCATTCACTTGGAGGAAGAATTGGATTTGTAATGGGAACACTTCTCTTCTCCAAGATTCGTGAGGAGTACCCTGAAAGAATGATGCTAACGTTCTCGATTTTCCCCTCTCCCAAAGTGTCTGATACTGTTGTTGAGCCATGTAATGGAACATTGTCGGTACATCAGCTTGTAGAAAATGCATATGAATGTATGGTTATTGACAACAAGGCTCTTTAGTTGTTGAGCCATATAATGCAACATTGTCGGTACATCAGTTTGTAGAAAAATGAATGTATGGTTCTTGATAACGAGGCTCTTTATGATATCTGCTTCTGCACGCTAAAGCTAGCAACACCAACCTATAAGTACTTGATTTCTATCAATCATTACCTTTGACAACTAATTATTAAAAGAGTTTTGTTGTCTCTCTCTTAAATATATGCAGGTGTTTTTCCTCTGATTTATGATAATATTATTCTTGGATGGCTATGGCTATAGTTGAGGGTCTCAATCATTTGATTTCAGCCACAATGAGCGATGTAACATGTTGTCTAAGATTTCCTAGGCAACTCAATTCAGATCTTCGTAAGCTTGCAGTGAATTTGATTCCATTTTGTTAGTCTTTACAACATTAAGCTAGCATATTATTAGGATCTTTAACTGAGAGAACAACAATCAAACATGAGAGACAATGAACACAGTGTTTTTCCTCAGGGAAACCATAAATGGAGAAAACCCCGCAACTTCCTCAGAGATAGAATCAGCACCAAAGTGAAACCCAAAAACAGTAAGACAATCTCCCAACAGCAACAAGTTCTTTCCTATAGCCCCGGTGTCTTTCTCTTCCTCAACTATACGCTACACTTGAGTGTGTATGAGTTGTGTGCTGAATAGAGAGTCCAACTCTCTATTTATACTAATCCCGACATGACTAAAACCCTACTAGGGACGACCTCATTAGGAGAGTCTAATAACCCTAGTGCCCCAGAACTGCGGGGACTTTAACCCTTAGACAATAGGAGGGTTACCCACAATGACTTGACATGACTTGTTTACATTATTGATTCTCCCGATCGGAACATCGGGGCATGACATGACATAAGAACATCCTGAAATAAACATCAGGTTACAATAGATGAGAAATACAAGTTAATACATTCCGAAGTTACAATTACATTAACACTCCCTCTTAACTAGAAAGGTATTCTCTTGACACAATTTTCATCACTGGTCTTCTTCTCTGGATCTTCTTGTCATTTGCATCTTCAAGTCATCATCATCTTCAAGTATTCTTTGTCTTCAAGTCTTCTTTGTCTTCAAGTCATCTTCGTCTCTGGATCTGGATCATCTCTTGAGCATCATCTCTGGATCTGGATCATCAATACTGAATTATCACAGGTGCTATCTCATGATTATTCTCGTCACAGGAAGTTCTACAGAGACAACCCTTTTTCATGTTGGATGTAGGCCTATCCACCATGTAGGTCTTCGCCCAACACTTACATCTGATCATGTAGGAACTAACTTATAATCATATCAGAAAGGCATGCCCAGCACTCACATCTGACCATGTGGTAACAAAGCCCACAACCCTGTTAGAAAGGCCCAGCACTTACATCTGATCAACCAATGATCGAAGAAAGGCCCAGCACTTACACTTGGCCATGCAAGGAACCAATCCTCCATGCCAAAAGGCTCTTGCACTTATATCTGATCAACCAATGATTGAAGAAAGGAACAGCACTTATATCTGATCAACACATGATCGAAGAAAGGCTTAGCACTTATATATGATCAACACATGATCGAAGAAAGGCTCTGCACTTACATCCGACACATACAAGGAACCAATCCGTCTGCATGTTCGAAAAGGCGTGCACTCACATCTGACCTAGTAGGAACCAAATCCTACACCCTCGCCAGAATGTCCCCCAGTCCCAGACTGAGCTACCTGGTAACTGACCAAGCGCCTCCATTCTCCAAGAGAATGGCAGCTTCCCTTACATCTGTCCTACTCAACAGAATGGCCAGCACTCACATCTGACATGGGAGGAACCTAATCCTTTAACCATGACAAAATGGCTCAGCCCTTATATCTGACATGCTCATCAAAATGGCTCTCTCAGTCCTAGATTGAGTGTTCTTGGTAACTGACCAGGTACCTCCATTCCCAGAATGGCATTCAGCACTGATATTTGACATGGAAGGAACCAATCCTCTCACCATGATAGAATGGCTCAGCCCTTACATCTGACCTACTCGTCAGAATGGCTATGGGACTCATCACTTTCCCTTGGAGGAAACCTCGATCTGAAGGACACCAAGCTTCTCCCTAAAGTACTCGAACTTCACCCTCGCCAATGGCTTCGTCAACACATCAGCTATATGTTCCTCTGTCGCAACATACTGGAGCTTCACCGCTCCCCTCTGTACCACATCCATGATATAGTGATACTTGATCTTGATATGCTTCGACTTGTCATGGAACACTGGATTCTCTGACAACTTCACGCAACTCTGGTTATCACAATGTATAAAAGTAGCATTCATCTGGAGATCAAATAAATCAGACAGTAGCTTCCGCAACCATGCTACCTCACAACTAGCTGAACAAGCTGCAACATACTCTGCTTCAGCTGTACTAAGTGCCACACAGGATTGCTTTCTGTTAAACCAAGAGATCACACCTGATCCCATACTGAAGCAACACCCTGAAGTGCTCTTCCTATCGATGGCACTTCCTACCCAATATGAATCAACATAACCCTCTAGGTTAATCTTCTGATTCGCCTCGTACTTGAGCCCATAATCAATTGTACCCCTCAGGTACCTCAGAATATGCTTTGCAGCAATCAAGTGAACATTTCTCGGATCTATCAAGAACTGGCTCAAGGTGTTCATAGCAAAGCAAATGTTTGGTCTCGTGTTCGTCGGCTACATCAAGGACCCAATCATCTAATGATACATCGTAGCATCAACCGTCTCTGATGAAGCATCACTCAATAGCTTCAGGTTTGATGCCATAGGTGTGGCCATAGCCTTGCAGTGCATCATCCCAAACCTCTTTAGGATCTCTACTACATACTTCCCTTGTCCGAGGAAGATTCCATCCACATTCTGCCACACCTCCATGCCTAAAAAATAATGCATCATACCCAAGTCCTTCATTTTGAACTCAGTAGCAAGCTTTCTCTTTATATCAGCAATCAACCCATCCATACCTGTTACAAATAGATCATCTACATATATTAGAAGCATTACTGGGTTGCCATCTTCAACCTTGTAGTAAAGGTTGGAATCTTCTTTACTCTTGGTAAAACCAAAACTAGATAGAAAGCTATCAATTCTGTCATACCATGTCCTAGGTGCCTATTTCAAATCGTACAGTGCTTTCTTCAGTATGCACACATGAGACTCCCTGTCATGTGTCTCAAAACCAAGTGGTTGTTCTACACACACTTCTTCTTCTACTACACCATTCAAGAAGGCAGTCTTGACACCCATTTGGTATATCTTCCATTTCATTACTACAACCAAAGCAAGTACTGATCTGATGGAAGTGTATCTGGCTATAGGAGCAAAGGTTTCTTCATAATCTATTCCTTCCTTCTGTGAGAAGCCACGAGCCACAAATCTTGCCTTATATTTCTCTATGATACCGTCCGCAGCATACTTGATCTTGTAGATCCATTTGGAAGTTACAACTGACTTCCCTTCTGGTCTTGGGACAACAACCCAAACATCGCTCTTCATGATTGATTGATATTCTTCAATCATCGCATCCTTCCATTCTTTCCGTTCTGCCGCTTCTTCATAACTGGAAGGTTCTTCTTTGATAAAGTCACATAGTAAGGCTACACATTCAGAGCAAGATCTAGTTCTCTTTCTTTCTCTGTGATTCTCTTCTAGAGCCCCATATCTTTCCGCACCTTGGATAATTTCTCGTACCCAAGCAAGTTTCCTCTTGTGAGGATTCTTTTCCTGAGGTGGATCTACAGGTCTTTTTGGTTCTTCAAATTCTCTATCTTCTTCTTGAATTTCTTCATTCATGGTTGTATCATGAATTTTGGGAGATTCGGATTCATCAGGTTCTTCAGCAGGTCTCTTTCTGGATTTGTTGTAAGTTGTGTCTTCATCAAATGTTACATCCATGCTGATGTCGATCTTCTTGTATCCTGGGAAGTATATTCTGTAAGCCTCCAATATTTCAAAGTATCCCACAAATATACCCTTCTTTCCTGAAGGATCTAGTTTTGTTCTCTTCTCTTTTGGAATGTGTATGTACATTGGACAGCCGAATATTCTGAGATGGCTAACTTCTGGTTTCTTGATAGAGAAGACTTCTTCAGGAGTCTTATTCTCGAGTACCCTGTGTGGAGTACGGTTCTGTACATACACTGTTGTTCTGGCTGCTTCTGCCCATAGATGCATAGGAAGATCCTGATCATGAAGCATTGCTCTTGCATCTTCCATGATGGTTCTATTCTTCCTTTGTGCAACCCCATTCTGTTGTGGATTGTAAGGAGTGGACAACTCCCTCTTAATCCCTGATTCTTTGCACAAGTCTTTGAATTTATTTGATGTGAATTCTCCACCGTTATCTGATCGAAAGGTCTTGATCTTCTTTTCTGTGTGGTTCTCGATCAAGGCTTTGAATTCCTTGAATTTGCTGAAAACTTCATCTTTGTTCTTCATGAAGTAAATCCATGTCTTCTTAGAAAAGTCATCAATGAAAGAAACATAGTATACATACCCGCTTAGTGAACTTGATGACATTGGTCCGCATACATCGGAGTGGATGATTTCTAAGATTCCTTTTGCCTTGCTCTCGCTACTTGGAAATGTCTTCTTTGTATTCCTCCCTTTCGCACATCCTTTGCAGACCCCTTCATGTTTTGATTGGATTTCTGGAAGACCTTCAACAACTTTTCTTGCAAGTGGTATTGCTCTGTAATGCACATGTGCAAGCCTTCTATGCCATAGTTCATTTGGCTCTACCGTGTCATGGACCATAGCCTGTTCTGAATGGCCCTTCAGCTTGTATAAACCTCCTTCTTGTCCTCCAATCACTATTGCATCGTCAATAGTCTTTCCTCTTGGCCACATGATGACTTGACCATCTATAAATGCAACCCTCATACCTTTTGCATCCAATGCTGATATGGATAGAAGATTCTTCTTTAATCCTAGTACAAATAGAACATCCTTCATTTTCATAGACTTTCCAGATTCTAGCTTGAAGGAGGATTCACCACTACCTTTTATGGGATATTGGTAGTCATCCCCAAGTTTCACCTTATGAGGTGAATTATGTCTGGATAGTTTCTCAAAGGATTCTTTGAAACCTATCATGTGTTTGGAAGCCCCACTGTCAATAAGCCAATCTTTGCTTCCATGAGTGACAGAGTCCCGTGAGAGCGGAGATCAGAACATATTCATCTTCACTTGAAGAGTATTCACTTTCTTGTTTTACTCTCTTCCTAGGAGGATCATCATCCTCAGCAGTGTGAGCATGATGTCTTCTTTTAGAGTTTTTCTTGGATCCATTTTTATTCTGGGACAAGTTTTAGCAAAGTGTCCTATTTCATCGCATGTATAACATCTGAGTTTGGATGGATCCCTTCTCATAGAGTTATTTTTCTGATGAGAATGCTTACCTTGGTGATGATGATTTTCCCTTCTTCCTTTCTTGAGCAGCTATCTGAGCTTCGTCTTGAGAACATTCTTCCCACAGTCTGCTGAACTTGACCAACTTCTTTCTAACACAAATTCCTTGGATGAAAGAATCCCATGACCCAAGGAGGCCATTCAATGTTGTCATCGCAATTTCTGCATTCTCCACTTCTTCATCTACAGCTTCTAGTTGTTCTTTGATCTGGGAGACCCTTGTGAAGTATGATTGGATGGTCTCCTCATTCTGGATCTTGACATTCTTCAACTGGTTCCTTAGAGCCATCTTCCGATTGATGTTCTTCCCTTCAAACAATTTGGTTAGGGCATCAAACATGGCTTTGGGTGTCTGGAGGGAGGACACCTGTGGAATGAGGTGATCCTTGATACAATCAGCAATGATCCTCTTTACCATAACCAACTTCTTCTTATGTAAGTCCTTGGCCTCATCTCCCTCTGGAACTGGAACCTCCTCTTGGATAGAGGAGTCCAACTCATTTTCTTCCAGGACTAGGGAGATCCTATACTTCCAAGCTCGGAAGTTATCAGCTCCCTCAAGCTTTTCATCAAGCTTGGTATGATGAGACATCTTAACTGAGAACCTCAAATGGAAATACAAAAGATTTAGATCTTACCAGGTTAAGATGTCGGATCTGGATTTGAAGCTGAAATCCTGCAATATTGGTTCAGGAGCAGATTAGGGTTTTTCTTTTCCGGAGTTCTGTCCAACCAAATGCTTTGAAATTGATCCCTAACTTCAATTTTGGGGAGGAGATCAATCCAGGCCTGGGCTCACTGAAAAATTCCACTTCTGTGAAAATCCCTAATTTCCGGCAGTAGTGTCAGGTCCAAAACTGAAAAACCTCAGAATTGGATTCTGCTTTGACAGAAAGATGTGCCCTAGGGAGGAGAGTTATTCCACCTTACTTTTGCTGAAAATATGTGGAGAGAGATCCACAAAATAGGAATCCCTAGTTCCCGCAACTGCACAGTGTCTTCTTCTCAGGTTAGCTCTAATACCATGTTAGTTTTTACAACATTAAGCTAGCATATCATTAGGATCTTTAACTGAGAAAACAACAAGCGCAGCAATCAAACACAAGAGACAATGAACACAGTGTTTTTCCTCGGAGAAACCATAAATGGAGAAAACACCGCAACTTCCTCAAAGATAGAATCAGCACCAAAGTGAAACCCAAAAACAGTAAGACAATCTCCCAACAGCAGCAAGCTCTTTCCTCTAGCCCCAGTGTCTTTCTCTTCCTCAACTATGCACTACACTTGAGTGTGTATGAGTTGTGTGCTAAATAAAGAGTCTAGCTCTCTATTTATACTAACCTCAACATGACTAAAACCCTACTATGGCCGACCTCACTAGGAGAGTCTAATAACCCTAGTGCCCCGGAACTACAAGGACTTTAACCCTTAGACAATAGGAGGGTTACCCATAATGACTTGACATGACTTGTTTACATTATTGATTCTCCCGATCGGAACATCGAGGCATGACATGACATAAGAACATCCCGGAATAAACATCAGGTTACAATAGATGAGAAATACAAGTGAATACATTCTGAAGTTACAATTACATTAACACATTTCCCCATCTTCACTTCTTCATGGTTGGCTTTGCTCCATTGATATCCAGAGGGTCACAGCAATATCGTGCACTCACTGTTCAATATCTGACACAGTAGATGTGGGATTCCAAGAACATGATGTGTGCAGCTGATGCTCGTCATGGTAGATAGTTAACAGCTTCAGCAATGTTCCGTGGAAAGATGAGTACAAAGGAGGTAGATGAACAAATGATCAATGTTCAGAACAATAATTCATCTTACTTTGTGGAGTGGATCCCCCACAATGTCAAGTGCAGTGTTTGTGACATCCCCTCAAAGGGCTTGAAGATGGCCTCTACTTTCATAGGAAATTCCACCTCAATACAAAAAATGTTTAGAAAGGTTAGTGATCAATTTAATGCTATGTTCAGGAGAAAGGATTTCTTACACTGGTATACAAGAGAAAGTAATATGAATGATTTGGTCTCTGAATATCAGCAGTACCAGGATGCCACTGTTGAAAATGATGACTATGAAGATGAAGAGAAATATTTGTCTAGCTAGATTTTGGTGTTTGAATATTAGCAGTACCAGGATGCTACTGCTGAAAATGAGGATTATGAAAGTGAAGAGCAAGAATTGTCTAGCTAGATATATAAGATTTAAAAGGGTTTATGTATGATTTCATTGTAATGGATTGTTGTTTTGATTAGAGTGGGGACGGTGTGCTTTTTATTCCATAGATATTACAAAGCTATTATCACTTCCTGGTAAAGTTTGTGCTCCTTCCTAGAGCACGACCCAACTTGATTATTTCTGGGATATTTTTTGTGTACTATATTGATAGTGTGTTGTTTTATATCAATATGTTTTAGCAAGTTGTAGAGGATTTTTATTTTATTTTGAATTATTGCATTGGTTCTGGCAGTTTCCTGGCGAACTATTCTCATGGATAACAAGAAACAAATCTAAATCTCTCCATTCCCTGGATTCTCCCTTTCCAGGTGTGATTCTCCCGCCTAAACTTCCAGTCAACAAAGACCATCATCACAACGCTTCCCAATGGTCTCAAAATTGCATCTGAAGGTTATTCGATATGTTTTTTCTCCATAATTTATTTATTTTGAAATTACTTCTAGGAATATACCCCGAGTCTGGGTTGCACTGGCATATTTGAGTTTCTTCATTTTGGGCTTGGTTTGACATTCTCTTGGCTCCTATTGTGGCCTACGAACTAGAGGACGACCTCTATAGCTTGGAGATACCTCGTTTGTTTCCACCATTGGGTTGTCCTCTTCATCCCAACACTGATCCAGCCCCATAAAATCTTCCTCTTCTTCAATTCTCCAATTAGCTTCATATATCTATATGGAAACCCGATGTTTCATGATTTCCAATTTCCAATATTTCTTAGTTTCCTCAAGCTTCTCCTTTGTTCCTCCTTGTCTTCTATGCAACTCAAAAATACATATTGTATTGAGGGTGCATTCATTTTCAGTGTACTTGCATATGATTCTGTAATTGATCAACTAGCAATAAAATTAAACCTAGTCATGGTTGATTTCAGGAACAATAACACCATAAACTCCCATTTGAGTACCATATCGGGCATAGAGGAGTTCATTATTATATTAATTGTGCTTACTATCAACTTAAAATTCTTATAATACATCTTGATCATCCATGGAAATCCATGTTAGTGCATTAATATCATGAACATGGATGGAGTGAGCCCTTTCCATCATTGGGCCTGTGTAATTTATTTTACATGAGGGTTTAGTGCTATGGAACTTCTCTGTAAATGCAGACATGCCTACAGTTGGATTTGATAGATCTAATCTTTGCTGGATTTAAGTTAATCACCACCAGGGTTATAATCTAATCCTTGCCTCTATGATGGTTTGAGGCTTGAGTATCATATGAGGTGGAATAGGGGGGCTTTGCCCTAATTTTCATGAGGTGATATTACTTTCATTTGTTTGGTATTTTTTTCCCCATAAGAAATGGTTTCTAATGCTCCTCAAATATTTATTTTATTTGCTGATTTCTTTGACTTTTGAATTCCAAACCCTAAAAATGAAAATTTGAAATCATGAAGAGGAGAAGGATGTGAATTCTTCTTTTGGTTCTATAGATATCATGACTTTTGAATTCTTCTTTTGACTTTTCTAGTTGTATTTGTAGCCACCTTGTCCACTTGATATGGTGTCTTCAGGACCTCAAAACTTTGGACCTCCTCTGCCGATGCAAGTATGTTCCATAGCATGTTGATCTTTTTTTTCTATTATATATGTTCCATAGTGATTGGTGTTTGTTTGGACATTTGCATGAAATTTATATTTAATGAGACATTTTGACAAAGAAAATTGATGAGTGAATGAAGTTTAGATCTGGAGTACCACCACAAACAGGTTAGCAATTTATGCCTCCAAGTAGCCAATAGTTTCGGCCTATGGCTCAAGGTATACAACCACCAAACATTGGAACTGCTCCATCCATTCAACCACACCATTCTGGAACTCAGCAATGGGGATCCGCAAATCAAAATAGTGTTCCTGCATCGTAAGGGATGCAAACAAGGAAACAATCTGCTGTGGGTTTTGCTTCAGCTCCTGTAAGATTTTTAAACATATTAAATTTCCTTATTGTAGACATTTTTCAAATCAATTGGGTTTTGTAGTCATCTAAGTGGTTGACTGTTGAAACTAACTTGGCGTTTCTTATGTATATCAAAGGGAGTTTTTGTACAAACTAGTAATTCCAACTTACAAAGTTCTTCGGATTGGCAAGAACATACTGCCACTGATGGAAGAAGGTAATGAGCAATGGCAGTTCAAATGTGTAATATTCATTTTTATGTGTCATTTTTAAGTTAAAAGTGACAGAAAAGGGTTGATCTAATGAGTAGCAAGATGAGGGATCCATATAATTATGATCTTGTGGTACTACTCATTTATTACATAGTATTTCTTCCCTCATCTATTAACTATGAACGTGTCTCTTTTATCATGATAGTTGGGGTTCATCTAGGAATGTAATTTGGACAGAGTCTGTAGCTGGGGAGATACCTATGTAGTCTTTATGCTCCTAATGAATAAGATGTCTCCAACGCCTGGTTTCTACTCCACAAAGGATTTTTTTTAACAAAGAGGCTCTACTGTGTGATGTGGTACTTGTGGAATTTTACTGAAGGATTCTCCTATATGATATATTTTGTATGTTGACCCTTTCTTCGTACATTCTCTTGTGCAAAGTCCATAGGTGTCTTGGGATCAAATTTCATTGGGTACTTTTGGGTTAGTAGCTGCCCATGTTAGCTGCTGGTTGATCTGCCTTCCATCCAATAATTTTGGGGAAGAAGCCAGAGAGCTTTGCAAGGGCTGGCATGGTATCAGTGACCCCATTCTTCGCGAGTGTCTGAAGGTGGGGTGATATGATTTCCTTGGAAAAAAAGAATATAGTCTGACTATAGATTATTTTTAAATAAATAATTCATGCCTTTACTCAGGAGATTTGCATAAAGATGGTTCCCATTGTAGTGCTCTAAGAAAGGGGGATGTTTGCTAGTGGTGGTAAGGTTCTCCATGGAAACATGTGGTTGTTTTTAAGTTCTAATGACACTGGGAATGTAGATTAGTGTACGTCGCCTAGTGGGATTCAACCTGAGCACTGGCTGGCACAGAACTAGAAAATTTTCCAGCAATATTGGGGACAACTATTTGAGTTAACCCCTCATGGATGGTTTTCTTGTGTGTGTGTGTGTGTGTGTGTGTGTGTATATATATATATATACCGTGAGGGGTTGGCTCAAATAGTTATATATATATATATATATATTCCCATCAATATTGGGGGAAACTATTTGAGCAAACCCCTCATGGCTGGTTTTCTTCACTCACACACACACATATATTGTTTATCAAAATTTGTTCCTTAATCAATTTTGGTTCAATAGATTCTGATGGTAGTCTTAAATGTAGTTCTCGTCTATGCAAAAACTGGGTCTTTTAGTGGATGCTTAGCTGTTTTACTGAGAAATAACTTTATTTAAGATAAATACCTTGTTCTTGTAATTTCATTTCTGGCCTGAGACATGTTTTTTCAAAGCTCTAAGTTTGGAGGGAACTCTAAGTTACCAGGATATGGATCAGCATGACCTTTATCATTTCCTGTCATATTTTTGAAAGGCTAGAGTTCAGATATGGCGGGGAAACGATCCTTGACAAATTTCTAGATTGATTGCAGATTCTCTGAAGATTGTTTTTTTAGATTTCAAGATTCCACATCCCAACAGAATTCTAATAATCTTTAAGGGGTTCAATTTCAAGGCATAGGCAAGGGTTGTTTTCTGTAGCAGTGAGGAAGCTTTTCTAAAATTGTTGGTTACTAACTTAATATAAATAATTTTTTGTTTTTAGTTATACATGTTAGGATTAATACTGCATTGGCTCTTTTCTCTACGTGTATCTCTTGGGTTTTGTGTTCTTGAAACATGGAAGTATCAACATAAAGAGAAGAATATACTTTGTTGAGAAAATAAACTAGATCAAAATTGTAATAAGTTGCATTGCATGTATTAAAAGCCTCCCAACCACTGAGCAACTGATTTTCGATGGCTAACAAACTTACAAGCCCATTCTATAAACAGAGCAAAGGCTACAAGATTTTTAGTGTTCTTTGTATAGGATTCATAGAATATATCGAACATATTCATGGGTCAGTTGAAGTTTTGAAGCTCTTCAGTTTGTAGATGGCATATGTTGAATCTTTAGTCTTCAGACTTCCAAGCACTCCAGTCTGTAGATCACTGATATTTATCTAAGAGCCGTAGTCTATCAAACCTACATGCAGTTTGTATATGAAGGATGAATAGCATATTTTGTATTCTGCAATTGGGGGAATTAGTCTTCTAATAGAGTATGAGTGGGCTTTACAGTCTTAAGAAGATAATGTTTTGGCCATTTGGGCTTTTTTGCACTAAAACATATTTTTAACTAGTGATCTAAGCTCAAAATAGCCCTACATATTTTTGGGATCCATCATAAAGGTAGGATCCATTTCAGAAAGGTCGAGATCTATTCCCAAAACTACCCCATATATTTTGAGATCCGTCTCATAATGGCAGGATCCATTTCAAAAATTCGGGATATGTTTCATGGTGGTAGGATCCATTTCCTTTTACCACAGGATCTGCCTCCAGGATGGATCCTGGATAGTTGTTGTTGGATCCGAATTGGATCCATGGCTCCTGCACATAGGGATGGCAAATACAGTAAGTCAGGTAATAAAGAATGGTTGGACAAATGCCTAAGGTCAACTGTTTTGGTCAAGTCTGGAACCCCCTAGTATAATAGGAACTTTGAATTATTGTCATTAGCCACTATATATCCTAGTTGTATGCTTCTTGGTCAAGAACTAATCCTGTGTCTTATGTAGATGGATGCATTTTTTTGAAGATGTAGTATGCCATGCTATTGCTATGCAAATGAAGTCAAGGACATAAGATGACATGATTTGAATTTGATTTAGGCTTACTAATTTGATCTACATATGGCCTAATTCAGTGGGCACCTGGACAATGATTATTTAGCAGTGATTTTCTATTAGATGTATAACATTTTAATTACATTTTCACCAAGTTCCATTGATTTATTGCCTGGTCTTATACAGGCAGCTTTGTGACTTGCTTCTTTTGACCAAATTTGTTAATGTCCATTAGACATCAGAGGTAAATCTTTTCCCTAGAATCAATATAATATTCAACTTTAAGTTATGCAACTAGGGGTTTATTTAATGTCAAACAACCTGTTGAAGTTGCCTCTTGGAAGAAATGGATGTATTATTTGCCATATGTAAAGATTCTCTCTTCTGTTGTTAAACAAGAAGAAAAAAAATGTGCTCCATGTTGACTTTGTTGAGTACAATGCCATATTTTTTTTATAGATTTGATTAATTTGAGTTTCCATTTTCTTCCACTGTTTTTTTTTGTATTTTTTTGTTTATATCTTTATTTTCAATTTGTCATTCTAGGATAATTTCATAAATTTACCAGATCAAGGTCATGGTTTTCAATGGTTTTATGCTAATTCTAGAAATATGGGACCCATGTGGTTCAGCCGATAGATGTGTTTAATAATCTCTGACACTGTCGTGATAGTTAGCATGTAAAATTTCGAAGGTCAAAGACTGAGTCTGCATGGAAAAACTATTTTATTTTTTTACAGGATATGGAACTATGATGAAGCTTCAATGTTGAATACTTTTGAAAACCATGATGGCCCAAATAGGGGAATATGCAAGCTCTTCCTTGTGAATGAGCTGGATGACAGCATGCTTCTTGTTTCTTCAAGTAAGATCCATTGCCGGTATGTTTTCTAGATTATTTTGTTCAAATGTAGTTTTCCAGATGTCAGTGCAAATGGATGATGTTGATGCTAAAGTGATTGAATTTCCAAGTGATGGGAGTGTTCATGTCTAGAAAGATTACACTCAACGAGATAGACAGAGGCTTGCAACAGCGTGGCAAACAACTCAAGGTCATAGACTTGGTGCTCAGAGTGTTAATGATGTGGTTGACCGACAGCAGTTGGCAAGGTATCTGGTAATGCTATTCATGAAAAATTGTAAACCTTTTTTCTACGATAAAATGCTTCAGTTTAGGGATATATGTTCTATATAGTTCACCTAAGACTTGTACCTTCCAAGTCCTGTATCCACTCATGGGTCTTCGGTCATCTCATTTGTCTATAGGGTTGTGATCCTGGAAAAGTTCTTGTATATTGCTCCAAAGGTCCTTTTATATTAATTATTGTAACTAGAGACATCCTCATCAAGTGGAGCAAGTTGGGGTGAAGTGAAAAACAAAATGAATCACTAAGGACTTCAACAACCAAGTTAATAGAAAATAACTGACCAACCTTTCAACAGCCAAGTTAATAGAAAATAACTGACCATCCTTTCAAAAGCCAGTATTAATAGCTTCAGCTAATCATTTATGATAATTATGTACATAAGAACAAGGCTTTATTAATCAAACTCTCATCTCCATTCGTAAGATTCTGTGTACAACTTGACCATGTCTCTAATAAGAATTATCTTTGGTCTTGGTGAGACTGCATTAATTATTATATTAGCTGGTATGATGTATCTATTTGTATGATGTATCTATTTTTCCATACATGAGGCTTTTTTTTTCTTCTTTTTTATTCGACCAATATTTCTTTTTTAGTTATGAACTCTGACCATTGTTTCTGTGTGCAGTATGCATCTAGGGATATATCCTCCATCATGGTTTGGTATCTTGATAGAGAACAACTAACCTAGAGTATCTCGTCTTCTAGAGAAATCTGCATTTCAGCCCTAGTTAGTTTATCTACCCCATATGCATACTTCATGGAGGTTTTTAAGTAATCTTTCAAATTATAACTATACTATATGTACATATAAATGTGGCTTGTTAATCAACGACTTTTTGTTTAATTGGTAAATCAATTGGACTTTATACTATCATTTTAAACTTGATGGCTTGACATATTATGGTCAGCCTTTTTAAAACCCGTATAAAATGATAAAATATATAATGACCAACAGATAGCAAAATGTAGGAAGGATTGGCATGCAGTATAAATGTGCAAGGTTTTGTTTGGAATGGCATTGTGTGCATGTGTTTTTTTCTACAAATGTTACTAGGGAATGTGGAGAAAATCAGTACTAACAAGAATTGCATGTACGTGTGTTTTGGTTGTTGTTTGTGTTGTATCACTTTATTTCTAGTTGTGCATCAATGTTGCACTGTTTTCGAACAGGGGAATGAGTTTCCGGGACCGTTGGAGCAGACACCCAAATTTCGCAGGGGATGGTAGGTTGGACATGGCAATAATATATATAGTATACATAATATCAGTATTGTATATATAGAAAATAATAAAATTTAAAAAGTTTAGAATTCACCATAAACATGAATAACAAATATTACAAGTTACAACTAAAAGCATTGAAATACAAATTAGAAATGGAAAATTCAAATAAGCTATATAGAGTCTAGACTTAGCTTTGAAATAAAATTCAAATCAGAATGAGTAATGAAATTCAAATTATGAACCAAATAAAAAATTCAAGTAAGATATTTAGATTAACTTTTAAACTAAGTTTTAACTTTAAAATTTAAAGTCTACTAATTAGACCTGAGCGTTTAAAATTACGAGCTTCCTGGGCTCGGGTAATTTCATCTTTCTGTTCACTAGAATAAATGCATGACTTAATGTCATAACTAGAGTTTTCCCAATAGATGACTATATGCTCTTGCTCAATTTGCTGATGGAAAGGTTATTGTAAGTTCAAGGTATGTTCATCTTTATGACCTTGTCTTGTTAGTTTTAGTAGATAACACATACTATTGCCTATTTCTTTTCTCTCAGTTAGGGCCCTTTTGTAATGGTTGGATTTTGTAGGTATCTAAATTGGCTTTCTCAAGTATCTTTAATTATTGGTTTATGTCAACATAAGCTAAAGTAAATTTTAAGAATACATTTAGAATGTCAACATAAGCCAAAGGAAATTTTAAGAATACATTTAAAATACGTTCTCCAATGGCAAAGTAGTTCGAACCACTGGTCTCATATCTTCAGATTATCCTTGCCCAGTTCACTCTTGCAGGAGTGGATATCTAGGCTGACTACCATTTGAAAAATAATACAACTTTCAACCACAAAAAAATTAGGTTGTGACCTACTTTTCCATGCGGTGAAACTGAGTTCAATGTTGTCTGGTTTAATACTGGCTTAGTATATTTTGCTTGCTTGCTTTAATTATACTTACACTTTCTCTCCCATTTCTGTGTGCCTATGTCTATTTTTAAACCTAACTAGGAGTTCAGTTATTTAATTATACTTGTCAATATTTCATGTAGCTATAACTTTCATATATTTGATAGGTTTCAACTTACAAATGTGGGTTGCTGAAGTTGATGTCAATTGTCAAATTCAATGTTTCCAGCATTGGTCTCTTTGGTTGTGGCCCCATAACTTATAGATCTAAGATGCATTTCCTTGCCTATTTTTTATGTAATCCAAAAATATAGAGAATGTGCAACTGCCTCTATGCATCGATTCTATTTATTAAGTTTCATGATACCTCATAATCTTGATTGAATTTTGTCCTATTTATGTTGCCCCCAAAACTAACTTGTTATCTCCTCTTCTGGGTGTATTGTTCATTAACTACATCATTTTCAAGATACTGATGTGGAGCAGAGTGGGGCAGCTGCAACATTGATTCAAATGTTGACCGCCTGGCTGGATCTTTTGGAAAGTTCCCAGTAACAAAGTGTTAGGAAATTGAATTGGTCAAATCAAATATTAGGTTGATTGATGCAGACCAAAATATTTCAGTAGTGATCAACAAGCTGATTACTACGTGGAAGCTTGAAAGTAATTCCTATTAAAATTGGAATGCGTGTAGAATGTTTTTAAATGCAATTAACAATATATATTCAGTTTTTTTGCAGTAGTTTTACATCTTTTCAACTAGGAATTAAAAGGGCCTTCCTATAGAATACTTTCTACAAATAGATTTATAGCTACCCTAGTGGTATATATAACTTTTATAACTACCTATTCTTGAAGATTAACCCTATCATTGGCCTGAAAGGCTGAAACCCTACTTACTTGTGAGCAGAGAATGTTACTTTAGCTAGCTAGAGGTGGCCAAAGACAAACTTTCACATCTACAAGTGATCATTCGAGAACAAGTATCTTCTAAGATGGATAGATTGTTACTTTAAATATACTGAAGTTAAGAAACATGGGCCTTAGATGCCTTAGACAAAAGTGGTTATGTTGTTCAATGAAAGTCTCATCTTTGTTAAGTGCAAAACATAGAGGGTGCTCTTGTGTCAAGAATTTTAAAGTTAGAGAGGCATTTGTATGCCTCAGTTTTATAGAGCAAAAACATAGGAAATCGGCTCTAGATGTACAAAGATGGAAGGAAATTTCAAATGATTTCCAAATAATTTTGAATTAGAGTAGAATTTTGAATTTTCATCTCAGAACACAAGAGGAATGTAATATGAATTGTGGAAGATCTCGCAAGGGAACAAGATCCTTTCGATTTCTGACTAGGCATTGGTTGTCTTTTGCACCAAGTTGCTATTAAAATACATGAGCTTTTCCATGGGAAATTGTGGAATATGAAAAAAGTCTAGACTATCCAAGGGTGATGTAAGGTATTCTTGAAACTTATTTTTTTTGCGTGTATTTCTCTTGCAATCTAAAGATAAGGTATTATGTGGGTAAGAAAGGTGGATATTATTATTCAATGTAATTGAGGTAACTTGTTATTTATGAAAGATGTAATAGAACATGCATCTCTGCATTGAGGACACAACCAGGGGTGAAAGGTTTTTCACAAAATAGATGGCAGAAGCAAGAAGGTAAGGTCTACGCTATTTGTGCAATTTACAAAAATATCAATCTTTGGATTCACCAGTCTTGCCAATGAGATTTCCCAAGCTATTTAGTATGAAGTAGGGTAAGCCTAAAAGCGAGGTTCAAATTCAATGGACCAAGCTTGGTTATATTAATTGAAGGAAAAAATGGTTCTCATGGATCCTGAAACACATGCAATTTTATTACCTCAGTTACTGTGAACTTTTCCATGTGATGAAATTGAGTTCAATGTTGTCTCGTTTAATATTGGCTACTGAACATTATAAATAATTTTCTTAATTGTTTTTCTACTTTACAGTTGATTGTTTTTCTGTTGAGATTTTTTTACTGGATTTTGCAGGAGTGAACTTAACTAAGTGGGCCATTGAGTATGAAGAGCCAGTTGCTGAGGCTTTCAAGCTGCTAAATATGGGTTAATTGAAGTTGTTGCAGGATCTAAGTATGGCTTAGTAACAAAGTATAAGTGGGATGGTTTATCCAATGTAATATTTTGAAAAGTCATCGATGTACTATATGATTTTCATGTAAAGTTATATGGAGACAGGCTTTGAGAAAACTGATATTTATTGTAATACTTGACATTTCATATAATATAATTTGTGCGGTTTAAAACTTATATGGTTGTACTTTATATTATTTATAAGTGTTGTAATTAACTAATTAATGTGACATTGCATAATTAACATGTGTATTATATGATGATAAATAATGTATGATTCTTTTTTTAATTTAAACATAATAACATATTAAAAATTTATATTGATTAATAATGGACACTATTGTAAAGTAATATACACCAAATAACCATAGGTCTGGGGTTACCAACATACTCAATCAACTTGCAGACAATTGACTTCCAGAGTACAGTAAAGGAAATAGGAGGATGAGAAAGACTTACTCGATTAACGAAGGTCGATCCTTGCTAGTCCTCTTCCGTTCTGTTTCACTTCCAAAGTCTTCAAGGTTGCTCCTCTTTCACCTATCAAGAGCCAATATTCCAGATACAAGATGATTCATATATATATAAGCAGGTTAGATAAATCATATATAAAATGCAGAAACATAAACATTTATCAAACCAATATACATGAAACACATATGGAAGAAGGATTCTCTTTATTATCAATAATGAAGAAGTTCAGATTACAACCCAACGCCTAAGACAATGACTCCTCTGCAACCAAAGGATTCTGAGTTCCACTGCTCCAAAGACTTCTGTATACAATCCACCAACATAACTTTGCTCTCCTAGTCTATCTCCAACACCCTCCCCAAGGCCTGTATTTATATGGAGGAAATAAGGCAGTTTCGCAAGTTGAGGAGGTTGAGACAGTTAAGGTGATTAAGGAAAAAGGCTTAACTAATCTCAAGTTGTCGCGTGTTTTTATTTTTAAATGTTAAGGGACACATTCGCAGGTATGTAATAGAGCAACCCGCGAATGATTCGCGACTTATCATAAGGGCAACCCGCGAATACATAGATTCGCGACTTGCATCAACCAGGACTCGCGAATGACTCGTGAGTTGTATAAAAGAAGAGTCGCGAATACAACTCAACATAGTAAAAAATGGCAAAGTAACCATCTGGATGGGGGAGGAATGTATTATAAGAAGCTCATCAAGAGTACCCTGGGCAAACCTCAATCCATAGATGTCATTTTGTGTACCAACATAAGGAATGTCAACACTCAGACGGAGAGGTGCCATTTAGGCGGATAACAGATGCCCCCTAATGTGTGAGGTCAGAGGGAAACAATCGCCGAAATACATTATAAACATCAGCTTTGGAGAACTCAGAAATCCAATGGAGCAGAGAGAGTATCTGAAACAAATACATAGGAATGTCATATACAAAATTACATCTAAGGATGCTATGTTCAATTTACTGGAACACTAGCTCCTTTACAATATTTGAGTACATCATATAGCACCATGTATATTACGAAGGTAGATCAAAGCCACAATATACAAGAATGAGTCTTCAAAGATCTGGAAGCTAAGTATAGGAACAAAACATAATCTTGCGCAACTTAGTCCATAAAAAGGAACTAAGGTCTTCATAAAGGATCCCAAAGAACCAGTACAATCCAAGCCATGTGAATAAGGGGAGCTGAAGTCGAACATGGAAAGGATTCAACAATTTGTCAATCAATAGATAATAATTGACAACTAAAGCAAAGGAATTCACCAATGATGAAAGTGAATCCTGAGGTACCATCGTCAAAACTCTAGGTCTTCATCATCAGGAAGTACTGAAACGGAACCATGTTGTGATAAGGAAGGCAATAGATCCTCCAACGGATCACAAGAGTGACTAGGAACTGGGCAAAAGAAGGGAGACACAAAGTAGATAATAGATATAACAATGATGGGATCAGGCTATAAAATAGATAGTTGGGAAGAGTCCTTGAACAATGAGCACACCACAGAGACGACCCAAGGCAGCGTTTAACTTATATAAAAAACAACTAGACTTATCTGTCATGTAGGAGACATGATCAGATTCCCCAGGTATAATGGACAAGAGGAGGAGTAAGAAACTCAAAGTGATAGCTGAACACAAGTGAACACTGAAACATGGATATCGGAAAACAAAGAGTGCTATGTTCAAGGATGACATGCTTCCATTACTGAAAACAAGAGAAAACTTCTTCCTTACCTTCCTTGTTAAATTTTAACATGTCCAGGAAAGTAAACTCGGCTCCCTCTTCATTTTTTAACAAGCTTGAAGAGATGGGAAAATAATGCTTGATAGTGTCCCCTCTTTCTTGTAAAAGTTTAACGAGTCCACGAAAGCAAACTCGATACCATCTTCATTTTTGGCAAGCTCGAAGAAAAGAAAGAAGAATGCTTGATAAAGCACCGATTCGTGGATTTTACGAGCCCGCACTAGTACATGCTCGACGGTGTTTTCATAGTTTAGAGAGTCTGAAAACTCCAAAGAAGACTCCAAAGGGGTCCTTTTTCGTACAATTTAGTCTCTTGAGGCCGAAAAAGTATAAAACAAACCAAAGAAGAACTCTCTTAACTTCCGAAGAAGAAAATGCACACATTTTTCGTACTTAGTCAGGAAGGTCCGAAAAAGGTTAAATTACCACCTACCCAACGCTCCTTCGAAAGCAGCATATAGCCTGAGTTTTACGAGTGTGAAGGAAGGAAAGATCACTCGGAAAGATCCATTTGATTACGAGAAATGGAGCTTACAACAATAAAATCGATGCTTTGTTCTTTGAGGTTTAACGAGCATGACAAAGACACAAAGTACACTCGGAATATTTTTCATGTTTTGGTCCAGAGCACGAAAAAAAGAAAACTAAGCTCATACCGAGGGTTCCTTTTCCGTAAGTTTAGTCCCTCAAGTCCGTAAAATTGATAAACCTATGCCTGAGAATACTCTTCTCAATTCAAAATAAAAGAGAGTGATCCTTTCTCTTACTATTCCACATGGTCCGAGAAAGAGATAACCTACCACCAATGTGGATGCCCGTTCACATATTCTTAACGAGCCTGAACGGACAAGTTTACTCGGCAGTCAAGTCTATTTTGAGGAGTCAGACTTGGGCCTAAAGAAACTCATAAGTCTTTCCCATGAAGTTTTAACGAGTCCGGAAAAGTCAACTCGCGGCCTCCTTACTGTTTTTAACGAGCTCGAAGGAGAGCAGAAAGAATGCTCTAATGTCAGTTCAGTTAGACTTAGTCACAACTGAACCGACATCCAAAAGAAGGTCAGACTGTATCAAAGACTCTAGGAAGACTTCATCCAAAGGAAGGAGATCATCCGAGATAAGACACATGTCTAAACTTTCAAATGGATCGACAGAGTGGAGAGAAGGCTCTACAGTCTGTATAGAATGACTCACCCGGTCAACTGCTGGGACCAAGTCCCGAGAAGGTAAGCATGAATACAAAGGCTGCTTCTCAGTAGCAATTGAACACAATGGACATGAGGCCACATAGTTCACATGTGGCGGGGTAGTGTCTATAGAAACACTGGGATTCAATAAAGGAAAGACCTGGTCTCTAGTTGGGTCAGGAGACGGATCAAGAAAATCCAACTGATCAATAGTGACAATTTCTTTGCCATGATTAAAGTACATCACACGAAAGAATGTTGACACCACAGCTTGCATGGCATAGACATAATCACGTCCAAGGAGCATATTGAGGTCCAAGGGGTCTTCTATCACCATGAAGTCAACTAAGACAGTCTTCCCACCCAAAGTAACAGGTGTTTGAGCAAGAATTCCCAAGGCTATACAAGTTCTTCTATCAAACACCAGTAACTGACTAGCAGTTGACACAATGCTGGGAGATCCCATACCTCGCCAAGTACAAGCAGACAAAATACTAACTGAGGCTCCTTCATCAACAATACAACAAGCAATCGTATAGGGTTCAACTTTTACCTTTATTTGGAAAGGTGCATTAGAAGGAAGGCGCGACTCAACTAAGCTATCCCAAACAAAGGAAGCAATCCGAGAGCTTGGTGGGGGTTGATCCGAAACAAGTTCAGTGCCCCCTTGTTCAATAAGTTCTGAACTGGCAATGAATAAAATGTGACTAGTAGACACTTCACTCTCCAAAGGAAGAGTGGGATTGATCGATACTGGAATCAATTCAACCGCTTCATGAAAGTCACTCTCTGAAGGGAGAGTGGGATTGACCAAAGATGACATTGGTTCAATCACATTAGGATCACTCTCCGAAAGGAGAGTGGGAACGACCAAATCTGAGATTGGTTCGACCACTTGATCAACCGAAGGTTGAGTAGGTTGTTGAGAAACTATAGGTTGTTCACTTGATCAACCAAAGGTTGAGTAGGTTGTTGAGAAACTATAGGTTGTTCATGAGAAGGAAATTCTTGAGTCTTGGACCACACTCTTCGCACCTCTGCGATAGCAGGGCATAGGTGAGTAAGATGATCTCCCTTGCATAACATACAAGGGAACTTAAGTTTGCACTTCGAACGACCAGTTTTCTCAACAGTGTCAACATGACTAGTAGTGGATGACTGTTTGCTCTCAACATGACCTGCAGAGGATGAGAGTTTTCCCCCAGCATGAACAACAAAGGCCGGGTGACTAGGTCCAACCTGACTAAGGGAGGCTGGTTGTTGAAAAGCTTCAGAATGTTCAAAAACGGGATGGCCATGAATCCAAACTCTTCGCACCTCCAGGATAGAAGGACATTTATAAGTAAGGTGGTCTCCCTCACAAAGCTTACAAGGAAACTTGGGCTTATGTTTTGAACGGGTAGTCTTTTCAACAATGTCAACATGACTCGCAGTGGTTGACGGATTATCTTCAGCATGAAACACAGAGGCTGAGAGACTGCCCCCAGCATGACCTGTAGAGGCTAAGAGACTGGGTCCAACATGACTTGTAGAGGTTGGACGGGCACCACCAGCATGAAGTACAAAGGCTGAATGGTTAGGATCAACATGCTTTGCAGCAGTTGAGTGTGTGCCCCCAGCATGAACAATAGAGGCTGGGTGGATGGATCCAACATGAGCAACAGAGGTTGGATGGGGAGATTCAACTTGCACAACAGAGGTTGAACGGCTGCCCTCAGCATGAAGAACAGAGGCTGAGTGACTGGATCCGACATGACCTGGAAAGGTTGGAAGGATCCTACCATCATGATCAACAGATGCTAGATGGTGAAGATCAACTTGACTTGCAGAGGTTGAGTGCTTAGATCCAACATGGCCTGCAGAGGTTGGATGGGTGCCCCCAGCATGAACCACATAGGCTGGGTGGTGAGGTTCAACTTGACTCGCAAAGGATGAATGGGTGCCCCCTTGCTTATGTGCCTTCTTCCTATTCCTCCTCCTTTTACTCCTTTTAGACTACCAGTTACTAGTATCAATACTTTCACCGCATGAGGTAGAAGGAGGAGGAGAATCAACTACATGTGAAGGGGAAGCAATGTTTTGATGCCCTTGATATAAGGAGCTTACTTGAGAAGCATCAGGAGCATTCAGGACGGTTGGAGTGGAAAACAACCACACCGGTAGCCCTAAGGTGAATCCAGGAAGATTCAGGGTGGCCATTAAGGGAACACCAACATTCCCCGTGAGAGGAATATTACAAGGATTTCCCAACATGGGGATCTCTTGGTTGGTGTCCAAAGGGGTGTTAGCCATAATTTCAAAACAAGAGACAAAGTCTGAGGTTGACAGGAAACCAAAATTACAAAGCACACACCTAAAGGCACACTAAGTACAGACAAACCACACAGCACTCACTAAAAATTCCTAAAGCCAAACAGATAAACAGGTATAAGATATACTTTCCAGAAGAAAGCTGAGAGACAGTTACTTGGCGTCCCTGTAGATGTTCTTAGGCACAAGCGGAGGAATCACCCACCGCCCTCCCACACTTTCTACCAGGGTTACCTTCCAAGTTCGTCCAAGGTCAACCAGAAATAACCTTCCAGTGTACCTGTGTATGAACCCTAGATGTCAAGGAGACTAAATGCTACCTTAACTATATTGACAATCTGGGGGGACAGTCGTCATCCGTACTCGTACGCATGGGCAAGGTAGCTGAGCCCGAAACTCTGTCTAGGACAGAATCCCCAGATGCGTAAAAGTCCTGAGTTACATTTCGACAAGGATTCGGAGGGTTTATCTCCTCTGTCCAAGCCTCCACGCGGCCTAGTGCTTAACTCCTGTTTGAGAGGAGCTTCCCATATACAATCAACGTAGAAAAGGATTTACCTAGTGATTGGCCAACTACGTCTGAAATTTTAACACTTGTGGAGAGTTGAAACTCCCTAATCCACAAGTCTAGCCTGAGCTAGTTGGTGTATGACCCTATAAAATAAAACTTACTAATAATTTTTAAATTATATCGTTTATTTTAAGGGCTATTTTTTAGTCAGAGGGTAAATGGCATGAAACTTATGTAGTGTTTTGACTCAAAAGTTGAAACAAAATGACTAAGCAAAGAGAAATGAACTGCAAAAAACAAAAACTATTCTCTTTATTTTTCTTTTTCAAAAAGAAACTTGAAAGCCAAAAAAGAAGAAAATCTTTTTATATTTTATATTTTTTTGTAATTTTTTGAGATTATATTCAAAAACTGAAAACAAAACTACTATATGCAAATCAAATGCAAAAGTTTCTAATGTTTTCTTTTCATTTTTCGAAAAACTCAAAGACTACTATGCACCTAAAATGCATTATACTTGAGTAAACTTGGAATTAATGAACTGTATAAAACAACAAACTGAAGCAAACAGGTTAACAGAACTGAGAAACAGCCAACGAAGGAAAACTAGGAACCCTAGCTTGGGAGAACACAATGACAAAGATCACTGTAGACTTGTAAAGGCAGGTGATAACCAACCACTGTCAAAAGATAGACTGGAAAAACAGGGTCTAAGACCCTGATCACTGATCTGAACAGAGACACCTTACCCTATAACCCAAACAGGCCGGACTACTTCAGCATGCAAACAGAAAATAATCCAAGCAAAAAACTCAAGGGCTTCTGAAAAAGCACAAAATGTGATCAACAGAGGCACTCAAACAAGCCACACGGCATTCATAAAGAAAATCCACTCAAAAACAGGGATTACCCAAGGCAAAGAACAAGCAAATTTTAACTTAAAAATCCCTACTTCCAGGAGTATTCGCGACTGTCTATAAGTGCAACTCGCAAATGACTCGCGACTGTCTAGTACAGCAACCCGCAAATGCAAAGTTGTATTCGCGACTGTTCAGAAGAACAACTCGCGAATAGGTACAGGATTTTTCTCAAAAAGCAAGAAAAATTCCAGGACTTTCAAATGCTAAGGCAAGTAAAAACCAGGATGTAAGATCACAAAACAGACTTCAAGCAAAGACTAGTCAAGAGACAGAAAAGACCTACAGCAGTCTAGGCATCCCCAGTGGAGTCGCTAGTTCTGTTGTAAAGGAATATACACCAAATAACCATAGGTCTAGGGTTACCAACATACTCAATCAACTTGCAGACAATTGACTTCCAGAGTACAGTAAAGGAAATAGGAGGATGAGAAAGACTTGCTCGATTAACGAAGGTCGATCCTTGCTAGTCCTCTTCCATTCTGTTTCACTTCCAAAGTCTTCAAGGTTGCTCCTCTTTCACCTGTCAAGAGCCAATATTCCAGATACAAGATGATCATATATATATAAGCAGGTTAGATAAATCATATATAAAATGCAGAAACATAAACATTTATCAAACCAATATACATGAAACACATATGGAAGAAGGATTCTCTTTATTATCAATAATGAAGAAGTTCAGATTACAACCCAATGCCTGAGACAAGGACTCCTCTGCAACCAAAGGATTCTGAGTTCCACTGCTCCAAAGACTTTTGTATACAATCCACCAGCATAACTTTGCTCTCCCAGTCTATCTCCAACACCCTCCCCAAGGCCTGTATTTATATGGAGGAAATAAGGCAGTTTCGCAAGTTGAGGAGGTTGAGACAGTTAAGGTGATTAAGGAAAAAGGCTTAACTAATCTCAAGCTATCGCGTGTTTTTATTTTTAAATGTTAAGGGACACATTCGCGGGTATTTAGTAGAGCAACCCGCGAATGATTCGTGACTTATCATAAGGGCAACCCGCGAATACATAGATTCGCGACTTGCATCAACCAGGACTCGCGAATGACTCACGAGTTGTATAAAAGAAGAGTCGCGAATACAACTCAACATAGTAAAAAATGGCAAAGTAACCATCTGGATGGGGGAGGAATGTATTATAAGAAGCTCATCAAGAGTACCCTAGGCAAACCTCAATCCATAGATGTCCTTTTGTGTACCAACATAAGGAATGTCAGCACTCGGACGGAGAGGTGCCATTTAGGCGAATAACAGACACCATTAAAACTAATAAAATATAATAATCACACATAAAACGACTAAAAATGACTAAGTTAGTGACCAATAAATGAGATTAGTGACCAAAATTCACATATAAAATGACAAAAAATTGAGATATATGTGACCAAACAACGAGATATAAATGACCAAAAAATACCAAAATTCGCATCCAAAAAGCAATTTTTGTGGCTAATTTACGGTCTTTTATTACGCGACCCAATTTGGTCATGTTCAGTTTGTCTTGTGGTTATTAATTTGGTCATAAATGTGGTCATATATTTGGTCATTGATTCAACTATATGACCAAATTAATGACTAAATATATGACCAACTGATAAACTATAAATGACCAATTTTGGTCACGTAATAAAAGACCGTAAATTGGCCACCAGCGATCGCCAAACCAAAAGTGGTCATTGATATACGGATTTTGGTCATTTTTTTAGTCATTAATCTCTCATTTTCCACTAGTGCAGTGAAGATCATGAGGCTATTGCATGTATCTTGATATAGCATTCACTTCATAACATATATCAGGCCGAGAATGAGTCAAGTAAAGAAAGCTACCAATCAGTTGGCGATAGATTGTGCAATCCATGGGTGGAGTGTTTTTTCCTTCTTTAAGGCTGATCCCTGAAAGGAAAGGGAATTGAGTAGCCTTACATTCAGCCATGTTAAACTTAACTAACTGGTTTGATATGTATTTGGACTGAGTGACCATTATCCCATCGAAATTTTGTGCAATTTCAAGCCCTAAAAATTGCTTCAAGAGCCCCAAATCGCTCATCTCAAATGGATCATGGAGGGCAGTTTTTATGACTGAAATGGAAGCAACAATGCTTCCAGTAATCAAGAGATCATCAACATATAAAAAAATGATAATAAAATGACCATCATACTGTTGTAAATACACATTCGTATCTGATTTACACCTTTGGAAGTTTTGCGAGAGAAGGCAGGCATCCATCTTGGAATACCACTCTCTTGGGGTCTGTTTTAACCCGTATAGTGACTTCTTTAGTTTGCAAACCAAAGATGAATCTGAAATGTAGCCCTCATGCTACTTCATGTATATCTCCTCATGAAGATCTCCATGTAGAAAGGTATACTTAACATCCATATGATGCACTTCCCAGTGCTTGGATGCCGCAATTGCTAAAACTAGGCAGATGGAGTCTATCTTTGCAACCGGTGCAAAGGTCTCATGATAGTCCACACCTTGGACCTAGGAGAACCCTTTTGCTACCAGTTTTGCCTTATATTTGTAGGTGCTTCCATCAGCAGCAACCTTTGTTTGAAACACCCACTTGCATTGAACTAATTTCTTCCCCAGAGGAAGAGAAACTAGCTCCCAAGTAGCATTCTTTTGAAGAGAATTCATCTCTTCGTCCATGGAAGCTTGCCATCTCGGATCTTTCAGAGCATGGTAGTAAGATTTAGGATCTCAACTTATCATTAAATAACAAGTTTCAGACATCAAAGAGTCATGAGAAGAGAGCGCAATACCTTCTCTTTGGAAATCGGACCTAGTTCTTCTTGGATCATCAGGATTTCCAATGTTGTCACCGGTGGAAGAAAGTGTTTGTTTGGCCCAAGTTGGGAGATGTGTTTGCACTTTAGGTTCTGAACTTCAACTTGATGCTTGCTGGTCACTGATATCAGAGGTTCCAAATTGGAGTCAACACCCCCAATTTCATCATCCAAATATTCAGTAGAGTAGGAAGGAAATTCAATAGTTTTCTCCTTCACTAGTTCTACCTCTTGAAGAGGCTCATCGAACCGGACACTTCTTTCAATGATGATTTGTTTTGTTTTGATATCCAACAGCTTGAAACTTTTAGATTCATCAGGATATCCAATAAACAAACATTCAACACTTTGCGGTTGCAAATATTTTCTCTTATCATGCGGAATTTGGGCCCATGCAGTGGACCCAAACACTCTGAGATTCGACACATCCAGCTTGTGTCCGAGTAGGCTTCAAAAGGGGTATTCCTATTACCACCTAAGTTGTACTTAGTGGTTTTTTATCAAGTGAGCCTGGTGAACCGGACAATGATAACTTGTTCGGACTTCAGAAGATCTTCAGTCTTGCTTCTCGGAAGCTTTGTTGTACAATATCACATGTTCATACCCCATGGGGAAATTGTAATAAATGTTCTAGCATATAGTGTCTGTTAAAGACTGGGTCTCTTAGACTTTATTTGTCCATCCGATCAGCCCAGGGTGTTTTTTCCCTTGGTTATTATTGGTTGTTGAATAAACAACTAATAATTTCTGAGTTTTTCACTCCATACCTCCAAAGTTGGGGTGGTTGGCTTGGCATTTAGGCCTATTGAGGTTATTAGAGTCTATGTGTCAATGTATAAACATGCTAGGCATCATGGTCAAGTCATATGAACATGTCTAAGTCAACCTAGGTTTTTTCAACTTTTTTAAAATTTAAATTTTTTCAGTGTTTTTTATTAAAATTTAATTTTTCCAAAACTTAGGCTATTTTTTAATAGTTTAATTGGAAAAATTGGTTTTGTAATAAAAGTGGGCTTGGAAGTCAGATTCAGTCATGTAGGTGCCCATTTTTAAGCTAAGAGCACCCAGTAAACCTATAAACCCACTATTTCCTAGTTTTGAGTGATTTTCCATCACTCAGGTCAGAAAACCCCAAAAAATCATTGATTGATTATTTTAATTAATAAATTGATGAATAATGGAGCAAATCCAAAATCCTAGATAAGTGGATTCTCAACCGATTTGATTGAAATCAGTCAGATCTGAACCAGATTGATTGGATATGACAAATCCTTGACTGAAGGAGGTGATATGGACAGATCCAGAGTTGATCTTCAGCATCCTTTATGGGGAATTGCACCCTCTCTCTCTCCTCCACACATGTGGGCTCAACTATATGAGTTTTGGTGGATGCTTCAATCAACAGGTTGAGGTGTCAGTCAGATTAGCTCTCCGATTGACAGTTGCACTCAGTGAGACTCAGATCAGGCTCAATTAGATACAGATCAGGCATTGATGGACTCTCCTTCAGCTATAGTGGTTTGTCTCCTTGAGATTTGCGCCCCCCTGGGCTGGATCTCCTGTTTTTTGTATAAATAAAGCTCAGGATGCCTCTTCCAAGCTAGTAAGAGTTGGATTGAGGAGTTATTATTGTTGTAATACTGTGTAATATCTTTTGCTATTGGAATAAAGTGAAGCTTTGGAGGCAAGATGGTGTCATGTCATTGTATGTGTGGATGAGCATTGCCATGTTTTACTGAGGTAACATGTATCTATGTTCATAATTTGTTGATTGTTTGTGGATTCATTGCTATGATTGATAATAAGTTTATTATCATCTTGATAAGAAAGGAGTTTGTTAATAAGTTTATTGGCCATCTCTTTCATTTTTTGATGCATGTTTAGAGATCTAGATTCAGCATGTTTTATAAGTTTATATGCATGTTATTCTGAAATCTCTATGTATGTATTAACCGGATCTCAAAAGTATTTTGGCAAGTCTTTGGATTCAGTTGCAGGTTCCTAACTTGGAGAGAATGCTGATCTATTTTGCTTCTTCACTCTCTCCAAAACCATTCAAAGGCATAGTCCCTCGACATTCCACCGGAAAGCTCCACGGTTGATCTTCAAAGCTTCCAGCAAAAATGCTCTTCTTTTCCTCTTCCTCTTTCAATTTTTTCTAAAATCAGTCTGGTTACTTGTTTCCAGCTTTAAAATTGTTTAGATCTATCAATTTCAGATTTTATTTTACATAGATCTTGTTGCCTTAAAGCTCAATATACCAGATCTCATTCCTAAAGAAAATTTACAAGCATTCTAGATCTAGTTTCAGGGAAAATTGTCATTTTTCAAGGCTGTGAAAGTAGATCTAAAACTTGTTGAATGCATGGTTGTTTCCTTAGAATCTAAAAAGTTATATTCATCAATTTAAGTGCTTCATATTGGTTGTACCAAAAGCAGGCCAAGATCCCAAGGAAAGCTTACTTTCATTGGTTCTTTTTCCGCTTCAGTAAAAACTAGTTTTAACTTGGAATTTTTGGGTAAAAGGTTTGTTCACCCAAAAGTACTTTTGGGCATATTTAACTGTGATAAACTTGTTGGTTTTTAGCAGGTGTAAGAGAAAAGAGGAGGAGGCGCTGTCCGGAAAGCATTTTTGAACCATTCGAAACCCCCTAGGAGGTCTCCATCTTCCATAAATTTTAATTTTTTGCAATTTGTAAACATTTAATCTCACTCCATATAAGGACCAAGTGGATTAATTTCAATTTGATAATATTGTAATTGCTTCTAATAAAAAGAAAAATCTTTTTGAATAGGCTCTTTCGAGCCTATTCACCATCCCCCCTGGGGGGGGATTTGCGTCTGGGTCATTTTTTACTTTTTGTTCATCTTTTTTTCAATCTAGTGTAGCTGTAATCTGCAG
The DNA here is from genome assembly GCA_001517045.1 of Pseudotsuga menziesii. Classification (NCBI taxonomy): domain Eukaryota; kingdom Viridiplantae; phylum Streptophyta; class Pinopsida; order Pinales; family Pinaceae; genus Pseudotsuga; species Pseudotsuga menziesii. The sequence goes on from LPNX010624764.1 coordinate 581,504, forward strand.
GGTAGTATACTTTGATTTATAATCATTGCCATATTCCATATCTGGTGGTTTCAAAGTAATTTTAATACTTACCCCACGAGCTTCCTTTTGAGCCGAAAGGTGAAGAAAGGGTCGTGGTAGTCTAATTAGAAAATTGTTGTTTGCTTTTCTGTTTATGCTTCATCTGCTATCATCATTTGTTTTAGTAATCATAATAAAATCAACCCCTCCTTGATTCCCCGATTGAGGTCCACTTGGACCGAAAGAGGTTCCTGGAGGGTTTTTATTTTAACAAGAACACCTCTTTTAAAATTTACTAAAAATAACAAAAACTCCAGTGTGTATGCTCTGTACTTGGCTGCGGTTCGTCCGATCAGTCAAGTTACACCAAAAGCACTTGAGTGACTAGATTAATTAGTGTTCACTTTCCAAATTCACAAACCATCAGGCGAAAATCCAATGCCTCGAACAAACTGTAAGCGGTGGCAAAATACCCAAAGGAGTGGGAACAACTGGAAAATGACCTCGAGGCGCCGATCTTTGTCACACCCTGATGGGTGCGTTATGAACAATAGTATCCAAGACTCCGTTCCAGCCCACAAAAACCTTGTGGGTAGCCGTGAAAGTTCACTTCTGGACATACTCCAAGTGCCCCTCAGGTATATCTGGAGTCCCCTTTTCGCCTAATTTAATTCATTCACATTCCACATTAATTTAAAATCTACCAAGAGACATTTGCAAAACATTTATTCAAGCGCATGCAAGCACATTAATTTTTCGGTTGACTCCATTTAAGGCACTGGTGATTTATTTTGATCAATTCTTTCGATTATATATATATTGAGAGTCATTACTATGCTTATATGCTTTAAATCTTACATCTTGTTATCTTTTGTTTCCACTGGTTAATTTCAAAACTCCTAAACAACTTAATCAATCTAACACCATCACACTAAGTAATTAGCCTTAGTAATTTAATAGGGTCTACCCCCCTTGGCTTCGTTAGGAGTTGAGCCTAAACAGAGGAGTCAAGAACAAGGTGACATCCTTGACTCGAGACTTGCCCCCAGGGACACACCGAGTGGCTTGAATATTTCCACCACATAACCCAGGTGTGTGAAAGGCGGCAACACCTTTTGGGGTCGTTGCCAAGGATAAATCTTTTTATTCCCAGAGTACGACTTTTGTTTTCTTCCTTTTTGTTTTTGCTTTGTTTGATGAATGCTTAGAGTAGATATTTAATTTTCATCTGGCAACTCCAGTGACCTTTTGTTTAGTTTTTATTTTTTCAAAGAAAAGCAAAAAATATTTTTTGTGAAAAGATTTATAAATGCTTATGTTTCTTTTTCACATGGCGACTCCATTGAAAGGATAAAACCCTGCTTTCTCATAAATTTGTTGAGTTTTGTTGTGTGTAGATAAGCCCATGCGACATATTAAAACCTTTAAAGATCATCACTTGATAGCTCCACCTATTGAGTATAAGGTTTAATAGTTATATCAAATGCATACTATTAATTTTTGATATGGATGAATTAAGGGAGCGGTATGGTGCCCAAATAACCGGACTTTTTTAGCCTATCGATTTCTCAAACATCCCAGGTTTTCCTAACTGTTGTGACAGTGTGGGGGATGCATATAAATGGCTTCCAGTATTTCATGGAAATTATGGTGATTCAGCCATCTGGCATGTCAAATATTTCCTTCAGTTGATGGCCGACTCTAATGTGCTTCATGAAGACAATATGATGGAAATGTTTGCTAGTACTTTTCAGGGTGAGGCCTGTTGTTGGTTCTATCAGGGCCTTCCTAATAAATATATAACCTCATTTCCAAGCTTCCTTTGGATGTTTTTAGAGCAGTGGCATGATGGTAAGGGTAGTATGAATGGTTTGAAAAAGTTCCTTGAAAAGATCTTTACCTTCTACCTATCTGGGATAGAGTATCACATGGAAACATATGATGGAACTTTTGCCAAGATACAAAGTATTGAAGACTTGGAATCACTTCTTGAACATTTAAGTGAAGAGAAGATCCATGATACTCCCATCAAAGAGCATCCTAGTAGTTATTTAAGTAAGGAAGAAATTAAGCGGCTTTTTAAAGATTATAAGGTATCTCTCATTACACAGCAAGATTCTGAAGATGGGAACATCCATGACAATCATGTTGGAGAGATTCACAAGGAAGCCATGATTGAACACATTGTTGAAGACTCTCCTCATGTCACCATAACTGAAAACATTGAAGATTTGAGATTTTCTCAAGATTGTTGCAATGCTTGTCCAGAAAGCCCTCATGAGGAAACCATTATGGAGATCGACACTTATGAAGAAGTTTATGATGTGTATGATGATACTCCTCTATGTTCATCACTTAGGGATGAATTTTTGGAAAGTTTAAATTCTCATAATATCTTTGAAACCAAAACTTTGAAGGATGATTATTATGAGCAGGAGGAGGGTAGTTATATCTCAGGATGTGCTACCAGCAAGGAAGACTCTCTCATATCCAACATAGATGGGAGTGATGAATATTGGAATTTCATAGATAATCCAACTTGTGAAAATCTTATTGAGAACCCCATCCATTATATGTCCAGCAAGGGGAGTGTCTATTCAAAAATTTGTGGAAGTCCAATCTACGATACGTCCATAAAGGGGAGCATGGATCTGGATACCTAGGAAAATCTTAGTATGGAAGAGGAGCATTCAGAACCTTCACATGGTCATTCAGAGTCATATCATGCAGAGCCGCACAAAGGTATCAGTAATGAAGACATTGAGAAGCAGTGTTGTGAAAAGTCAGATGTGATGCAGTCAGTGGAATATCAGTGTCAGCCATATTTTTCACATATAGAGGTTCCTTATGATTTGGAGCTACTTAGGGCTTGTGCAATGAGTTATCATTTGATAAGCCCCGATGATCAATATGATGATGTAGTTAGTATGCCTCATCGTGTCAATTGGTATAACAGTCCTATCCAATCATGGATAGAAGCAGCAAGCATGAGCACATACCATTTTGGGAAGCAATTTGGTGAAGTATTATATTCTTATGAACTCCCATCCATCCCGCCCATTCCAAGTCATCAGGCAGGTTTGCATTTTCTGAATAAAGTATCCTTACTTTGGCTGGTAACCAAAGACAAGGAATTTTTTTTTATGTTAATAAAATTCTTAGGTGGTTACATTGTATTTATGATTACACTTAACCCTTTTTATATCATGCTTAGAGTAGGAAAATAAGCTCCTTGAAAGATAGCATTTACTTTCTGCATTTATATTCTATACTTAGCTATAATAAAACTTTGCTTCTTTCAGTTAGTTACATTTATTTTGTTTAAATAAATCAGCTTAATGGTTCATTTGGTTTTTTATAAAACTTGTGCTACTGATGTTTTTCTTGTCAAGTTGAGATGTTTTTACAGGGTATATAAACCAGAGATTTTGATGTTCTCGTATCCTCTCATTTCCTTAAAGACCAGATCGAGCACACGTCCCATAGTTGGAGCCATAATGTTACCACCTAAGTTGTACTAAGTGGTTTTTTATCAAGTGAGCCTGGTGAACCAGACAAGGATAACTTGTTCGGACTTCAGAAGACCTTCAATCTTGCTTCTGGGAAGCTTTGTTGTACTATATCACATGTTCATACCCCATGGAGGAATTGTAATAAATGTTCTAGCATGATAGTGTCTGTAAAAGACTCGGTCTCTTAGACTTTATTTGTCAATCTGATCAGCCTAGGGTGTTTTTTCCTTTGGTTTTTATTGGTTGTTGAATAAACGACTAATAATTTCTGAGTTTTTCACTCCATACCTCCAAAGTTGGGGTGATCGACTTGGCATTTAGGCCTATTGAGGTTATTAGAGTCTATGTGTCAATGTATAAACATGCTAGGCATCATGGTCGAGTCATATGAACATGTCTAAGTCCACCTAGGTTTTTTCAACTTTTTTAAAATTTAAATTTTTTCAATGTTTTTATTAAAATTTAATTTTTCCAAAACTTTGGCTATTTTTTAATAGTTTAATTGGAAAAAATGGTTTTGTAATAAAAGTGGGCTCGGAAGTCAGATTCAGTCATGTAAGTGCTCATTTTCAAGCTAAGAGCACCCAGTAAACCTTTAGACCCATTATTTCCTAGTTTTGAGTAATTTGCCATCACTCAGGTCAGAAAACCCCAAAAAATCATTTATTAATTATTTTAATTAATAAATTGATGAATAATGGAGCAAATCCAAAATCCTAAATCAGTGGATTCTCAGCCAATTTGATTGAAATCAGTCAAATCTGAACCAGATTGACTGGATCTGATAAATCCTTGATTGAAGGAGGTGATCTGGACAGATCTAGAGTTGATCTTCAGCATCCTTTATGGGGAATTGCACCCTTTCCCTCTCCTCCACACATGTGGGCTCATCTGGATGAGTTTTGGTGGATGCTTCAGTCAACAGGTTGAGGTGTCAGTCAGATCAGCTCTCCGATTGACAGTTGTACTCAGTGAGACTCAGATCAGGCTCAATTAGACACAGATCATGCATTGATGGACTCTCCGTCAGCTACAGTGGTTTGTCTCCTTGGTATTTGCGCCCCCCCTTGGCTGGATCTCCAGTTTTTTGTATAAATAAAGCTCATGCTGCCTCTTCCAAGCTAGTAAGAGTTGGATTGAGGAGCTATTGATGTTGTAAAACTGTGTAATGTCTTTTGCTATTGGAATAAAGTGAAGCTTTGGAGGCAACATGGTGTCGTGGAATAAAGTGAGGCTTTGAATGCATGGTCGTTTCCTTAGAATCTAAAAATTTACATTCAGCAATTTAAGTTCTTCATATTGGCTGCACCAAAATCAAGCCTCGATCCCAAGGAAAGCTTGCTTTCCTTAGTTCTTTTTCCGCTTCATTAAAAACTAGTTTTAACTTAGAATTTTTGGGTAAAAGGTTTGTTCACCCAAAAGTACTTTCAAAGTACTTTTGGGCATATTTAACTGTGATAAACTTGCTGGTTTTTAGCAGGTGTAACAGAAAAGAGGAGGCCCTGTCCGAAAAGCATTTTTGGACCATTCGAAACCCCCCAAGGGGTCTTCGTCTTCCATAAATTTCATTTTTTTGCAATTTGTAAACCTTTGGTCTCGCTCCATATAAGGACCAAGTGGATTAATTTCAGTTTGCTGATATTGTAATTGCTTCTAATAAAATAAAAAAATTCGAATAAGCTCTTTCGAGCCTATTCACCATCCCCCTTGGGGGGATTTGCGTCTGGGTCATTTTTTACTTTTTGTTCATCCTTTTTTCAATCTAGTGTAGTTGTAATCCGCAAGGTAGTATACTCTGATTTCTAATCATTGCCATATTCCATATCTGGTGGTTTCAAAATAATTTTAATACTTACCCCACGAGCCTCCTTTTGAGCCGAAAGGTGAAGAAAGGGTCTTGGTAGTCTAATTAGAAAACGGTTGTTTGCTTTTATGTTTATGCTTCATCTGCTATCATCATTTGTTTTAGTAATCATAATAAAATCAACCCCTCCTTGATTTCCCGATTAAGATCCACTTGGACCGAAAGAGGTTCCTGGAGGGTTTTCTTTTTAACAAGAACACCTCTTTTAAAAGTTACTAAAAATAACAAAGACTCAGGTGTGTATGCTCTATACTTGGCTGCAGTTCGTCCGATTAGTCAAGCTGCATCAAAAGCACTTGAGTGACTAGATTAATTAGTATTCACCTCCCAAATTGACAAACCATTAGGCGAAAATCCAACACCTCGAACAAACTGTAAGCAGTGGCAAAATACCCAAAGGAGTGGGAACAACTAGAAAGTGACCTCGAGGCGCCGATCTCTGTCACACCCTAACGGGTGCGTTATGAACAATAGTCACCGAGACTCTGTTCCAGCCCACAAACAACTTGCGAGTAGCCGTGAAAGTTCACTTTTGGACATACTCCAAGTGCCTCTCGGGTATATCTGGAGTCCACTTTTTGCCTAATTTAATTCATTCACATTCCACATTAATTTAAAATCTACCAAGAGACATTTGCAAAACATTCATCCAAGCGCATGCAAGCACATTATTTTTTCTATTGACTCCGTTTAAGGCACTGGTGATTTATTTTGATCAATTCTTTCGATTATATATATATTAAGTGTCATTACTGTGCTTATATGCTTTCAATCTTGCATCTTGTTATCTTTTGTTTCCACTGGTTAATTTCAAAACTCCTAAACAACTTAATCAATCTAACACCATCACACTAAGTAATTAGCCTTAGTAATTTAATAGGGTCTACCCCCCTTGGATTCGTTAGGAGTTGAGCCTAAACGGAGGAGTCAAGAACAAGGTGGCAGCCTTGACTCGAGACTTGCCCCCAGGGACACACCGAGTGGCTTGAAGATTTCCGCCACGTAACCCAGGTGTGTGAAAGGCGACAACACTTCCCTTTCACGGATGAGTGAGGCATTCTTTTCTGAATGTATACAGCAGCATTCATCGCCTTAGCCCATATATTTGCATCCAACTTCTTGGCTTCCAGCATGCAAGTGCTCATCTCCTTGAGAGACCGATTCTTTCTCTCCACTACACCATTCTACTGGGGAGTGTAGGGGACTTAATGTTGGATATGAATACCACTTTCAGAGACATATATGCAGCAAATCATTACTGATATATTCCCCTCCATTATCATATCTCAAAGTTTTGATATTTTTCCCAGATGTATTCTCAATCAGTGCTTTTAATTCAACGAATTTTTCTAAGACATCTGATTTTTTCTTGATGAAGGCGGCCCATGTATTGTTAGACACTCAGAGGGGGGGTGAATCAGTGTAAAGCAATATTACAATTTTTCTTAACTTGTCACAATTAACTACCAATTCATCATCCCATTATTCTACCAATCTCATAATCATTTCATAAACATCTTTCACTTCATCATTCACATAGCATAAGCATTTAAATCATCAAGAGCCATAACACAAAAGAACACAACACCATATAATTTTGTAATATTTTTGTATTAGTTTTGGTCTGGCTACAACCGTTAGGTAAGATCAGCACCTACTGATACAAAGAGCACCTACTCTGCATCCAGGACCCTTCCTGGTTTTCTTAGACCCTGCTAAGAAGGGTTTGAGGTATCCTAACCCCAAAAGCAAGACAAGCTTGCTTTTACAATTGAAGTTCACTGTCATATCAACATCATCTGTTTATTTAATCTTTTCTGCTGCTGGTCAATACTGTTGATCATCTGCTCAACTCTGATCATGCTCATCTGCTCATCATCAACTCTGCTGTAACACTGCTCATCATTCATCTTGTTCATTTGCTCACTGCTTCTCATGAATCTCTGGTCAATCTCTGCTCATTAACCTTTGCTCAAGAAGCCTCATCAATCCACATGTCTCACTGTGTAAGCACTGTCAATGTCATCAACCTGTCACTATCATTTGTCATATCATATCAGACTGTTGTCACTGTCATATGAATGGCTATCACTATCTTGTCAAGTCAATATAGGTCACTGTTAAGCTGTCACATAAAGATGTTGTAACTGCTGCATCACTTATCATTTCAACAAAGTCTGCTCTCAAGGTCCGCTCAAGTCTTCACAATTTTTGACTGGGCATCAGCTTTGCATTGTGCTTTCCACTGATGAGTTTCATATCAGGCTGTGTATGCCACTCTTCAAACTTGGGCTGCAACTGATGTTGAAGATGACCTCTAGTTTTAATCATAAAACACTATGATCTCTTCACTCATCTCAATTTATGCGATATCAGGGCTTGACCACAATAGATATACCTACTATCATGAGATTAGAGACATAGGAGCATATCCTTTCAATTTAAGAACTTCACCAGAACTGAACTCTGCAATTTCTTAAGATTAGAGACATGTCTTGTAATTTCAGTGAATTAGAACACTAAATCATGTATCCTATGATAACTGTCACTTCCAAATTATTTGGATATTCACACTAAATTGAGATCTTCCCACTAACTGAGGACGCTTTTCTTTCATTCTTCAACTATTACCCAATCTCTTATATATCTTGATCAATGTGCAACCCCATCAAAACACACATCCAAAGCTTTGTCATTTTACTATTCCTGTACTTACTCAACTGATGTATATTACTGTACATTCTCAATCTTTGTTGTGTACATCATTATCATCATCATACTTGTACATCATCATGCAGTACATTAATCATCACTTTCAGGCTTGACTGTGTATGTGTAAGGTATACATTATCATCATCAATAGGTCTACGGATTTATCACAGTTTGTAGAATAGCATACATACCTTCAAACTGTTTATTGTTCATACCTTGTACATCATCATCATCATACTGCTGCTGCTTTGAGAAATAATGCAGGTTTGCTGTAATGTCCCGGTTTTGACCCCGTTACATTAGATGTATATGATGTATATATTGTAATGATCATGGTGTGGAGCTAAAGGCCAAGGCCCCACCATTGATCGGTAATGCTATGTTTTGGATTCAAATTGTCACCGATGGTATATCGGGGCATGCGGCATATATTATGTTGGTCATCATGTAAATATGCATCTATAATTAAAATGAACACAACCAGCTATGGTCGCGGAAACTAAATCGAATGGGGCATGATTTTCTCAAGGATAAGGTGTGGGGGGAAATTGTTAAACCTTGGGCCATTTAGGGAAAAACCCATGTGTCTTCTTCCTTTGTCTTATTCCAACCTAATAATTTATGTTGGCAGCTGGGAGGAGTTATGGCAGTTATTGTTATGAGGTGTGGGGTGGCAGGACTGTCAGTCCTAGCCTATGCCCTTCATTCAATTCGTCCTCATCCTTCAGGCAGACTTTTCTTCCTCCCACGAGTTGCAAAAACGCTCAAGGGACTTGCAATTCGCATCCTCCCCATTGCCGTTCATCCTCACGCACAGGTTCTTGGCGTTTTTGGTCTCACACAGACATTTCATTGGCTCCACGAGTTGCTAAACACCCACGAACTGCAAATTCGCGTCCTTCCTGTTAGTGGTGCATCCACGGACAAAAACAGAGCTGTTTTTCCTCACGCAGGGCCTCCATTGTCTGTTCCTTTCTTTGCTGGGTCGGATTGTTTACCCATGCACAGGTATTCTTCTGTTTGGGGCACACATAGCGAGATGAGAGCCGTGCTCTTGCATCCACATCTGATTGTGAAGGGCCATTCACGTTTTTGGCTGTCTCACAAACTATTTGGGTCGTTTTTCCCTGCTGTAAGTTGTGCTCACTGATAGATTCGAGGCTGTAGTTTCCCCCATGTTGTAAAAGTATTTACTGTTACGTTTGGGGTTGTTTTAAATTCGAGTGAGAGTCATTTTGGCCACGATAGGGCCAAGAATGACTCAGAATTCGTTTTCCCTGTTTAAGTTGTGACAGCTGACTTAATTGCCTGAGTGCAATTGTTGGTCTTCGGACTGTGAGAGGAGCAGGGAGGTTGGCTTAGTTTTGCTTGATAAACCTGGTGGCTGGAACCACACAGACAGAGCTGGAGGGCTGGCCTTCTTCTCCATCACCCCTGAATAGCACTGGAAGGGAATGCAGGGCCTGAGGGACTGTGTAGCAGAGAAGGGACTGATTCCTTGTGTTGGGTGTGGATGGGTGTCTTAGAGGTCAGGCTAGTTCTGGTGTAGGTGTCCTTGGCTCTGTAATGAGCTCACCAGCTTAGCAATCTGCCTTCTCCAGCTCCTTAATGGCCTGATAAACCCAACTGTGTTGGCTTGGCTGTGTGTTTTGTGCATCCCTGGCTATGTGTAATCCTGCTAGTTCCCTTATTCCTTGGAGAATCATGCCCAGCTCGAGGGTGGCAGCGTTGCTGAGAGATTAAGGAGCACGCTGGACTATGGTTGGGTGGAACGTTGCAGTGACGTAGCTGGTTGCGGATCGAATTCATCATAAGATAAGTGATCTTGTGTATTTTACCTCTGCAATTCTATATTTACTGTTAATGACAATGAAATGAACATGTTGAATGATTGCTTGTTTGAATGAATGTTGTTTTCCGCTGTGCTTGGTAGATAATTGCATCTATGCATGTTTAAACATTCTGTTGTATGAATTTTTATGCATGTACATGTTCATGGGCGGTTAGCCCGGTTTGATAAAGCATGTAGTCGCGTCCTCTTCGCCGGCCGGAGGCATGGGGACGTGACATTTGCTGTTGCAAATGCTTGAACTGTTGAAGGTTAGGGCTTCACTCCACTGCTGCAAAACCACCGTGTTTCTTTGGTCATCATGGGATCTGCTCATACATTTCTCATGCCAGAATTTCAAATATTTGCCTACAGTAGCTTTTATGAACAAGTGTATGTCAACTAGTGAAGCCTCAACTTAATAAAAAATCTTATCAAAAAATCTTGCTTCCCAAAGGTCGCAACTTATGTTCAGTGACTGGGCAGTGATGTTTCCAGAAGTCTTCCTCTATCTCTGCCTCAAATATGCAGTCAATGCCAAGGTAGTAACATTCCCTTTTTACTTCTGAGGACAATGTGGGCAGTTCTCTGAGATGGCAATCTTGTAGAAACAATCAAAACCCTTGTAGGAACCTCCTCTATTCATTCAACCTCAACCTACAGCAACTCATTCTCTTCCAAAACTTTGTGGATGTTTGGAAGTCACTGTAGGAGCTTGATCATGTACAAATCTTGTAAACACATGCATTTGAACCTAGCACATTGTTTCTTTCAATCTAGGACTGGCTTTAGTTCTTTTTCACCACCAAACTATACACAGACCCAAACAATTTGAACAGCACCAGAGTTCTGAGTTCTGTGTGGCTCTCATTGAACAGTTTCTAATAATCTTAGACAGATCAGAATAGTGCTTCTTCAAGTTGCCTCCTAGAATTGATCATACCTTCAAGTGCATCACGGTTACTTCCTGCCTTCACTTTACAACCTCGGATATGCACAAATAATTTCGGGCTGCTACTATTAAAAATTCAGAACACTACAAACCTCCTTCAAGAACTTCCCGTGAAGAGAGCAGAGATAAAACCGTAGTCTGAGATCAGCTCTTCCACAAGTGTTGCGGCTTCCTCGGTGATTAACCCGAATTCAGAGCTGCTACTTGCTCACCTCAGTCAATTCTGCCACCGAATCTCAGTCTCAGTCAAGCTAGAGAGATCTCATAATACTCCCACGTATCCACCCCAAAAAAATTAGAGAGAAAAAGAACTTCAAAAGACTGCGGCTGCCTCAGTAGCTTATACCCGAATTTCCTCAAAGCATTCCATCGAAATTTCACCATACAAAAATGAAGATTTGTGATGGTATTTATACTAAATCTCCTCCATAATTTTGGGGCCGACTTGCTATAGATAAAATATTTTAATTTGAATTGGAGCCGACTTGAAGTATGTTGTACAATATTTTATTTTTAATTTGTAGTTTGAAGATTTTATATTTTTAATGGGGCCGACAGAAACAGCCTCTCTATATAAACCATCCTTGACATGTCAGATAGTTGATGTTGCCACTTTGGTGTGAGCCGTTGAAGAAGTTGCAATATTCTCTGCAAAATAAAATTCCGCACTGTATGCCAATCACTATCTGAATGCCATGACTTACGCAGGGCTACAATGTTTGAAGCTTGAGATGGTAAGCTACCTCCATTCTGCTGAGCCAAACCAAGTAACTGCCCTGCAGCTTCACCGGAGACTTGTCCTGAAACATGTGCTTGAACCTGCATCTTGCCTTGTTGTATTGCTATACCACTACTAAATTATTAACCCAAAATCTCGAAAAATTCACTTTGCAATACATATCTCCATCGTATATAAGATTTTGCAGTGCAAAATGAAAAGCAAGAAGCACATTTGATGCTTAAAAAAAAATGTAACACAATCCCTCAACCCTGTTGTTTTTATGGGAAAACCATTGCCATCTTTAGTGCCATGTCTTCATCATGAATGTGCATGTAAGCAAGTTTCCAGACAACCTTACCATGGTTTTTGGGTTTCTTGTTTTGTTGTTAACCCATGGTTTCTTTAACCTCAAGAGCTTATGTGTAGGGGTGTCCTCCATCTTACCATCAAAGGGTTTCAACTTTCCATTAAGCCACACCATACACATGAGCCACACCATCTTTGGCAAATGACCATAGAATGGGTTATTTGTACCACTTCATCAAACTTGTCCACTACAAGGGACAATAGTGACATCAATGATAACTGAAAGAGCCAAGTCACATGTTGGCATCAATGACAACTTCATCAACAATCTCCCCCTTTGTCATTGATGACAACAACTCATGCTCCCCCTATGAGCATGCTTCCCTTTTTTTCTTCATTTCTCCCCCTTTGGCATCAATGGCAAAGAGTATCCACATACCTGTGTCTGAAATCTCTGATCACTGCTCACTGGTATTTTCTCCCCTTGTCAATATGCACAATCCTAGGACCTGTCTGTATGCTTGGAGTAACCATCATTTCTCCTTTGAGTTCATTCTCCAACCTCATGAACTCAAGGTGTGTTAAGGTCTTTGAGAGACCTTACACTTGGCTTGCCGTATGGCAGCCATCTTCCCTGCTCTGATCAGCTTCTCCTATCTGCAACTGCTCGGTCTTCCTCATCCATACTTGCTTCTTGACATCTGTCCTTTGAACATTTGTTCCTTCATTTGTACTGGCTTTCCTTGATGAGCTGTATAGGAAGTTTCTCAAGGGTTGTTTCTGTGTACTCCAACAATATTGAGCTTTGTGCCTAAGGCCACTGCAGCTATAACACCTCATTTTACGACAATGTGCAGCAATGTGACCAACATTGTTGCATGACCAACATCTGACTGAGCTGTTGGAACTTCCAACACTTCTTTGATCAACTTCATTTCTCCATGCCTGAGAGTGTCCATGATTGTAGGACTTTGTCTTCTGATCTTCAAATATTCCTGCATTGGACTTCCAAGGTTCACTGGTTCTTCTTATTGATGTGTAGGAAGGACTCTTCCTTGGTTGACTTATTTGACTGGCACATTCATGGCCTTTGTGTCCAAACCCACTGCAGGTGTAGCATCTCAATGTGTGACATTTGGCAGCAACATGTTCGACTTGATTGCATGTCCAACATCTAACTGAGTCATTGGGGCTTCCAGCCCTTCTTTTTCCATAGAACCTACAATCCATAGCCTTATGACCAAAGTTAGAACAAAAATAACAATAACCATTGAAGCCATTTTCATACCTGGGTCTTGGAGCTGTTTCTTTAATGAAGTTGCTTTGAGGAATAGACCTAACTTCTTGTTTCATTTTTGAACTTCCAAACTCCTTGTTGCCATGTGCAGGTGCATGGGGAACAGCTTTGGACGTTGATGGACCTGCTTCTGGAGTTTTCAGAGACCAAGTGTCATCTTCGGATTTTTCTTTGTTCTTCTTGTAACCAAGACCGGTTTTGTCGAGTGGAGATCTTTGGCAATCTAAGATCTTATCTAGGACAATTGAACTGTCCTGGAGCATGACCAAGGCTTCGTTCTTCTTACCTTTCTTCCTGAGACCAACTACCTCCAATTCCAGCTTCTGGACTGTCTCCTCCTTTTCTTCTAGCTGACTCTTCAAGATTTCTTCTGTCCTCTTGGCTTCCTCCAGCTAAGTCTTCAAATCATGATTGACCTCTCTAGTTTCTTCAAGCTCTTGAGCAGGATTTTCTGATTCTTCCTTTTGACTGATCAATTCAGTGTTTAATTGTTCAACTTCAGCATCCTTGTCTTTCATTTGATCTCGCAACTCTTTGTCCTTGTCTTTGAGCTTTAGAAGCAACACTTTCATTGACTTGGTCTTCTGCTGATATTCATTCAAGGAGTCCAAGATTTCCTTTTTGAATTTCGTGAAATCACTCTGGTTTATTTTTACTGTGCTTAGGAACCAATTGGCTCTAAAATCAATATTTAGCAATGTGAGATGTATCTGATATGCGGTCTTTGATAACCCTTCATCATCTTCTGCAAGAACCTTCTCAATTTCATCACACAAGCTATCATTATAATCACAAGAGTCCATACCTTTACTAGAGTCCTCTTTTTGTTTATCTTCTTCTTGATTGAGCTCTTCTGGGGGCTTGTCTTCTGATTTCTGATCTGTCTTTTCGGGTTCTGGTCTTGCCTTCTGATACTCATTCTCCAGCTTGAACCATAGTTCTTTTGCCGAAGTGTACTCTCCTACATTTTCCTTCACTAAGCTGGGAAGTCCATCCATGAGGAACTTCAAAGTTGTAGTGTTGTCCTTCTTTGCTTCCTTCTGTGCAGCTAGTTTTCCTTTCTTGTTTGATGGAGCGGGTGGATTGATGACAATTTCCCAAATACCAAAATTCTTCATATAAGCCTTCATTTTGCTCCTCCAACTGAAATAATCCGTAATATCAAGTACATGCACGTCATTGCTTGATGACTCTTTATTTTCCTCCATTGTGTCTAAGGATCTCCTTCAAGATTTCTAGGCTTGTGGTGAAGGCCGGCTCTGATACCAATGGTTAGACACTGAGAGGGGGGGTGAATCAGTGTAAAGCAATATTACAATTTTTCTTAACTTGTCACAATTAACTACCAATTCATCATTCCATTATTCTACCAATCTCATAATCATTTCATAAACATCTTTCATTTCATCATTCACATAGCATAAGCATTTAAATCATCAAGAACCATAACACAAAAAAACACAACACCATATAATTTTGTAATCTTTTTGTATTAGTTTTGGTCCGGCTACAACCATTAGGTAAGATCAGCACCTACTGATACAAAGAGCACCTACTCTACATTCAGGACCCTGCCTGGTTTTCTTAGACCCTTCTAAGAAGGGTTTGAGGTATCCTAACCCCAAAAGCAAGACAAGCTTGCTTTTACAATTGAAGTTCACTGTCATATCAACATCATCTGTTTCTTCAATCTTTTCTGTTGCTGGTCAATACTGCTGATCATCTGCTCAACTCTGATCATGCTCATCTGCTCATCATCAACTCTGTTGTAACACTGCTCATCATTCATCTTGTTCATTTGCTCACTGTTGCTCATGAATCTCTGGTCAATCTCTGCTCATTAACCTCTGCTCAAGAAGCCTCATCAATCCACATGTCTCACTATGTAAGCACTGTCAATGTCATCAACCTGTCACTATCTTGTCAAGTCAATATAGGTCACTGTTAAGCTGTCACATAAAGATGATGTAACTGCTACATCACTTATCATTTCAACAAAGTCTTCTCTCAAGGTCTGCTCAAGTCTTCACGATTTTTGACTGAGCATCAACTTTGCATTGTGCTTTCCACTGATCAGTTTCATATCAGGTTGTGTATGCCACTCTTCAAACTTGGGCTGCAACTGATGTTGAAGATGACCTCTAGTTTTAATCATAAAACACTATGATCTCTTCACTCATCTCAATTTCTGCGATATCAGGGCTTGACCACAATAGATATACCTACTATCATGAGATTAGAGACATAGGAGCATATCCTTTCAATTTAAGAACTTCACCAGAACTGAACTCTGCAATTTCTTGAGATTAGAGACATGTCTTGTGATTTCAGTGAATTAGAACACTAAATCATGTATCCTATGATAACTGTCACTTCCAAATTATTTGGATATTCACACTAAACTGAGATCTTCCCACTAACTAAGGACGCTTTTCTTTCATTCTTCAACTATTACCCAATCTCTTATATATCTTTATCAATGTGCAACCCCATCAAAACACACATCCAGAGCTTTGTCATTTTACTATTCCTGTACTTACTCAACTGATGTATATTACTGTACATTCTCAATCTTTGTTGTGTACATCATTATCATCATCATACTTGTACATCATCATGCAGTACATTAATCATCACTTTCAGGCTTGATTGTGTATGTGTAAGGTATACATTATCATCATCAATAGGTCTACGGATTTATCACAGTTTGTAGAATAGCATACATACCTTCAAACTGTTTATTGTTCATACCTTGTACATCATCATCAGCATACTGCTGCTGCTCTAAGAAATAATTCAGGTCTGCTGTTGCAAATGCTTGAACTGTTGGAGGTTAGGGCTTCACTCCACTGCTGCAAAACCACCGTGTTTCTTTGGTCATCATGAGATCTGCTCATACATTTCTCATGCCAGAATTTCAAAGATTTGCCTACAGTAGCTTTTATGAACAAGTGTATGTCAACTAGTGAAGCCTCAACTTAATAAAAAAGCTTATCAAAAAATCCTGCTTCCCAAAGGTCGCAACTTATGCTCAGTGACTGGGCAGTGATGTTTCCAGAATTCTTCCTCTATCTCTGCCTCAAATACGCAGTCAATGCCAAGGTAATAACATTCCCTTTTTACTTCTGAGGACAATGTGGGCAGTTCTCTGAGATGGCAATCTTGTAGAAACAATCAAAACCCTTGTAGGAACCTCCTCTATTCATTCAACCTCAACCTACAGCAACTCATTCTCTTCCAAAACTTTGTGGATGTTTGGAAGTCACTGTAGGAGCTTGATCATGTACAAATCTTGTAAACACATGTATCTGAACCTAGCACATTGTTTCTTTCAATCTAGGACTGGCTTTAGTTCTTTTTCACCACCAAACTATACACAGACCCAAACAATTTGAACAACATCAGAGTTTTGAGTTCTGTGTGGCTCTCATTGAGCAGTGTCTAATAATCTTAGACAGATCAGAATAGTGCTTCTTCAAGCTTCCTCCTAGAATTGATCATACCTTCAAGTGCATCACGGTTACTTCCTGCCTTCACTTTACAACCTCGGATATGCACAAATAATTTCGGGCTGCTACTATTAAAAATTCAGAACACTACAAACCTCCTTCAAGAACTGCCCGTGAAGAGAGCAGAGATAAAACTGTAGTCTGAGATCAGATCTTCCACAAGTGTTGCGGCTTCCTTAGTGATTAACCAGAATTCAGAGCTGCTACTTGCTCACCTCAGTCAATTCTACCACCGAACATCAGTCTCAGTCAAGCTAGAGAGCTCTCAAAATACTCCCACGTATCCACCCCAAAAAAATTAGAGAGAAAAAGATCTTCAAAAGACTGTGGTTGCCTTAGTAGCTTATACCCGAATTTCCTCAGAGCATTCCATCGAAATTTCACCATACAAAAATGAAGATTTGTGATGGTATTTATACTAAATCTCCTCCATAATTTTGGGGCCGACTTGCTATAGATAAAATATTTTAATTTGAATTGGAGCCGACTTGAAGTATGTTTTAGAATATTTTATTTTTAATTTGTAGTTTGAAGATTTTATATTTTTAATGGGGCCGATAGAAACAGCCTCTCTATATAAACCATCCTTGACAGGTCAGATAGTTGATGTTGCCACTCTGGTGTGAGCCGTTGAAGAAGTTGCAATATTCTCTACAAAATAAAATTCCGCACTGTATGCCAATCACTATCTGAATGCCATGACTTACGCAGGGCTACAATGTTTGAAGCTTGAGATGGTAAGCTACCATCATTCTGCTGAGCCAAACCAGGTAACTGCCCTGCAGCTTCACCGGAGACCTGTCCTGAAACGTGTGCTTGAACCTGCATCTTGCCTTGTTGTATTTCTATACCACTACTAAATTATTAACCCAAAATCTCAAAAAATTCACTTTGCAATACATATCTCCATCGTATATAAGATTTTGCAGTGCAAAATGAAAAGCAAGAAGCACATTTGATGCTTAAAAAAAATGTAACACAATCCCTCAACCCTGTTGTTTTTATTGGAAAACCATTGCCATCTTTAGTGCCATGTCTTCATCATGAATGTGCATGTAAGCAAGTTTCCAGTCAACCTTACCATGGTTTTTGGGTTTCTTGTTTTGTTGTTAACCCATGGTTTCTTCAACCTCAAGAGCTTATGTGTAGGGGTGTCCTCCATCTTACCATCAAAGGGTTTCAACTTTCCATTAAGCCACACCATACACATGAGCCACACCATCTTTAGAAAATGACCATAGAATGGGTTATTTGTACCACTTCATCAAACTTGTCCACTGCAAGGGACAATAGTGACATCAATGATAACTGAAAGAACCAAGTCACATGTCGGCATCAATGACAACTTCATCAACATGTATATCTAGAAAAGTCATCTACAAAAGTAATAACATACAGAGATCCATTCAAGGATGTGATGGGCATTGGTCCCCTGATATCAGAATGAATCAGCGCCAAAATTTTGGATGCTCGGCTTGCGTTCCCCCAATCAAACTTATGCTCAGGACGCTTGCCCAAAATACAGCTTTTGCAAATTTCAATGGTAGCTTTGATGACCGGGAGGCCTTCGACCATGGAATTTTTCTGTAATTGTTGCAAGTACTTGAAGTTTAAGTGGCCAAACCTCTTATGCCAGAGCCTACTAACCTCATTTTCATGAGTCAGCAAAGCTGTGGGCTTTGCATTCTCCACAAAATGGGAAAACTCATAGGCTTTTGCATGATTATTTGCAGAGCCTTTTGCCACAAGTTTCCCGGATGCAAGTTCAATAATTTGTACATCATCAGGGTTGAAGGATACTCTCTTGGGCACTCCAGTGTGGGTCATTTGATAGA
The DNA here is from genome assembly GCA_001517045.1 of Pseudotsuga menziesii. Lineage (NCBI taxonomy): Eukaryota > Viridiplantae > Streptophyta > Pinopsida > Pinales > Pinaceae > Pseudotsuga > Pseudotsuga menziesii. Next base: position 600,040 of record LPNX010624764.1, read on the forward strand.
CACTCAGGAGGTTTTATGCAAGAGATGGTACATACAGAACATTGGAAAAATAACCATGCTCAAGAGTTACAGTACCTTGTCCTTTTGAGATGATGGTAGAGTCATCTCCCATGTGGATGGGAATGCTCTTACTGGTGTCGAGAGAAGAGAAAGAGTCTTTGTTGTCCATCATGTGGTTCGAAGCTCCAGAATCTATGAGTAGAGCCATGGACTTTGAAGTGCTTTCCATGAGGGCATGACCTCTTTCATGCTGGTATTCCCAGTCTTGATTTTCTTTTCTCTGAAAGCTTTCCGGAAGATTTATGTTATTTCTCTCAAGGAGAGAAGTAGCTTCATCAAGCTTCTTTTTCATGTAGGCATGTTCAGGGTAGAAGCCCTTCCCGCGGTATGAACACTTGACTTTTTCCTTCCCATGGTGGCCTTTGTTTTTGTTCATCTTCGAGCTAGTAGGCTCTTCTTGCTGATGGTTTTGAACTTTTGGCTTAGGAGCTTCGAATTTGGTTTTGGGGTTCTTCTGCTGCTATCCTTTCCCCTTCGAATCCTTGGGTACCGAAGCAAAGAGGGCTTGATCACGGGAGGATCTGATGATCCCCATCTGGACAATCATATCATGCTCGCTTGTTAGGGACTCATTGAAGGCATTGAGAGAAGGAATCTTCCATCTAGGGGTTGTGAGCTTCCCTACACAGCATGTAGAAACAAACACCAAATAGTCAGCTCCAAGTTTTGAGAGAATGGCGAGGATGAGCTGATCATCCTCCTCCTTCACCTCACACTGCTGCAGCAAAATGACTATATGCTTGAATTTTGCGAAAAAATCATTGAGGGTCTCAAAATTGTTAGGTTGAAGAGACATCAACTTGTTTCCAAGCTGATAAACCCTCAAGTCATCATGTTTTCCATATAGGGAGGCAAGTTGGTCCCAAATCTCTTTCGGAGTCTTCAATCCTGAGAGGTGAAATAGAAGATCCTTGGATATATAGAGACACAAGAAACCGAATGCTTCATCTTTCTTATTCAAGAATTTAGCCTTGTATATAACATGAGTAGGCTCTTCTTCTGTGTCCATAGTGACCCGGTAAAGTCCTCCGGCACGTAGCTGGATCTCCATGTCTCATTTCCATTGATGGAAATTGAATGGAGTCAAAAGATCTACAGAAGAATCCATGTCAAACTATTGTAGTGAATGCAGTGAACCTGTAAAACCTGCAAATCAAAACAATAAAGTCACTGTAAGGTCGAACAGCCTGCACATTTCAAATTTTCATCACACCCAGCATAATTGATCAAGCAAAATTGATCAACAATTCCTTAACTTGGGGTATTAAGTGGTAAACCTTCTGCTTCTGGCGCAGTGCTGGAATTTGAGCTTTTGCTCAATTTTTCATGCAAGATCTGTCAAAAATCATGTCTTTGAAGAAAAAGAGCTTCGTCCTGCCGTGAGCTCTGATACTATATTAGAATTTGAATGCCATTTATATATTCAAGAAGATAGTTCTAATAATGTTTGCAGCAAAATAATGAAGAATGAAGATACAAACTGAACAAAACAAACCACACAGGAAACAGACAAGTATTGCTCAGGAATTTATAGTATCATTGACAATAATAAAATACGGTGTTACAATAGTTTACATAGGAAAATAATTCGAATACATGACATGCAATTCGAATCTATCCATTGGACCTGACTATAGCTAACTGACCATCTAACTCATGGTGTCTCAATCAATGTCGGAGTCCAACAGATCAACTCCCATATGTCCAACAACTCAAACAATCAATGGCAACTAGTTAACTCAGTGCAACTGAGTGTGGTAGGTGGGCAAAGGCGCCTACTCCACATGCAGTGATGCATTATCCATGCAAAACTTGCGCTAGCTAACTGATTGTGAACTAACTGAAAGTAACTAGGGGCTAACTGAGACTAACTAGTACTAACTCCAACTAACTGAAGTAGGTTGGTGTCGGGGCTCTCAGTGGCTCCTAAAATGTAGGGATTGGTCTAGGAGGCGCCCAAACTGATGCATGCACATATAGTAAGTGGCAGTTAGCCTGTAGCAGTATTTCCCACACTCTAGTGACTGATACATGTGGCCCCATTAGGCCAAGTGCACCCAATGGTACTAGTTGACCCAATTAATTAATTAAGGTTCTTAAGTTAGGCTAAATAATCTAATAGACAGTATGGTCAAGGGAAGATTAATAATCCTAACAATCTCACACTGAAGAAATGCCTAGATGTTATTTTCCATTCTATTGCACTTCCATCCAAATCAGAGTCAGCATAACCAAGTAACATCACTCCACTGCTGGAAGCATAACTGAGTCCATATGCAATAGTGCCCCATAGATATCTAAGCACATGTTTCCCAGCTATCCAATGTATGTGCTTAGGATCTGACATAAACTTACTTGGTGCATTCACTGAATAACATATATCCGGTCCGGCATGTACCAAGTGCATTAATGATCCAATAAGCTGACGATACAACCTAGGATCCACTGACTTTGAACAATAAGCTAACTCATGTAGCTTCTTCAAGTTTGATGCCATAGGTGTGCTCATGGGCTTGCAGTCTTGCATCCCAAACCTTCGTAATATATCAATAGCATACTTCCCTTGTGAAAGGAAGATCTCATATGGGTTTTCCCAGACCTCTAAACCAAGAAAAAAGTGCATAATATGCAGATACTTCATCTCAAATTCTGAAGTGAGCTCCCTCTTACATTGAGATATCAATTGTTCCTCACTAGTAAGAAACAAGTCATCAACATATAAGATCAATATCAAGGGGTGGTTATGAACAACCTTGAAATACAAGTTGGAGTCAGTAGCAAGGCTTGGAGAAACCCAAGCTCTTAAGGTAACTGTCAATTTTTGCATACTAGACCCTTGGAGCCTGTTTAAGCCCATACAAGGCTTTATTTAGCTTGCAAACATGGGATTCATTCCCATAAGATCACAAAACCTTGTGGTTGCTCTATATAGACTTCTTCTTCTACCTTTCCATTGAGGAAAGTTGTCTTCACGTCCATTTGGTGAAGCTTCCATCACAAAACTACAGCGAGGGAGATAATCATTTGGATGGTGGTGTATCTGGAAACTAGAGCAAAGGTTTCATCATAAACTATGCCTTGCTTCTGAGAGAAACCACGAGGCACAAACCTTGCTTTATATTTTTCAATACTTCCATCATCGGCATGTTTGATTTTGTAAATCCACTTAGAAGTCATTACAGACTTCCTATGGCTAGGAGTTCTGTTGTAAAGGAAAGTTTCCTATGGCTAGGGTTTAAGAGGCCATCAACGTACTGGGGTTGAAAGGTGGATGCAAATGGTTTTACAAGTATATATAAACAAGATTCAGAGATTAGAATGGTTCATACCTTAACAAACGAAGGTTGATCCAAGCATCCCTTTAATCCTTCTCTTGCTCCTCTTGCGCCAAGAGACGTACAAAACGAATTATACCTTCCTCAAACCAAATAGACTATATGAAAGGAGATTATATTCAATGAAACATGAAAACATAATCTGATAAATAACATCATATAATCATAATCAGAGATTCAATATACAAGACACATTGATTTGGGAAGAAGAAGGACATCACATATTTATTAATCTTGAAAACAAGTACAAATATACCTTCTCTTTAAGTTCAGCACCTCACAAAACCTTGATCTGGTTCTACTGCTTCTCTTCTCCAAGGAACTCAGCCTCCAAGCTCTGCAACACAAGGTGAATGCTTCTAGGGCAAAGGTGTGGGCAAAGAGAGCTCCAAATCCTCCAGCATAACAATGCAAAGATTCAAGTCTCCTCTCATGGACCTCCCTACCTCTATTTATATGCTTTATGAAGAGTTGGGGTCAAAGACAAAGTAGTTACAACTGAAGGAGTCAGTTGCATAACTACTCAAACTACCCAAATTACTTGAATTTCAAAATATATATATTTTTTGACATTTTTTGGAGGCGTACGTGGGTTTCCTTTCCTTAAGGAAACCCACGTACACATCAAAAAACTCATTTTTAGGGTATTTTTGGGCATTTTCAGGCTTTGGTGTCTTCTGGAAAGTTTTAGCTAACAGAAATATCTTTCCAACGGTGCAGAGATGAGGTCAAACGAAGTTACAAAACTCCAGATATGGGTCCTCCAAGTTAGGTGTTTTTTCAGTGACTTTCAATGACTTTCATTAAGTGTCGTCATGGAAGTGTTGACATGCGACGAAATCATAGGAAAGTGGTCACAGGCAGAGATGTGTCATTTTGAACTATAACACTTTTGGTCTTTAGACCACATCCCATACATCATTTTTCATAACGGATGTACTCTTATGTCATCGCATCTTTCCATACATGTTGACCAATTGCTTCCTCATTAATGGAAGGTTCTATATTAATGATGTGATCGAACTGAGTTATAAGACCAAAGTACTTCTGACGCTTCTTGTTTTCTTTGAAATTTTTTGAAGGAGCTTTATGTTTTTCTGCTCCATATAGAATTTCACAAAACCAAGCAGGTCTTCTTTTGAAAGGAGGAGCCTCAAGCAATTCTTCAGTAGGATTCTTTAATTCTATAGCAACATTGGGAACTGAAAGCTCATCGTCCTCCTCCCTCTGATCATTTGAATGAGGAGAATCTGGAACTTTTGAAGGAGGAGATTGTGTATTAAGCCCTAAATGTTGAGCACATTTCCCCCTATAGTGTGGCACTTTACCCCTTATATGGTGGGGTATTACAAATTATTGATGTAGCCTTAGGTTTATTAGTGGGTCTATTAGTTTTTATTCTACACCTATGTCTCCTATATATAGGAAGGAGATATTCTCATGTTGATAAGCATTGTATATTATCTTGTCTTGGGTACACAATACATTGTGTAAAGAGATTCATCCCTTGAAGAGGATAGTTATTTATCTCTATTATTCATTATTAAGGCATGGAATACTCTCTTCTTGTCTATTTCTGCTCTTTTATGCTATTTCTGGGACTTTGTTGCGTAACATTTGGTATCATATCTCTTTTCTCGAGAGTGGCTTCTGCAAAACGAGTCATCTTTGGCATTTTCGCTACAACATTTTTATACAAGGATTCAGAGATCGAGGTTAAAACCCCACTTCTAAAATAGACGATGCTATCTCCAGTCTGAAATTCAGATATTGAGTCATTACAGTTTCAGAGATAATTTTGGAGGAATATAGGGTTTTTTATTAGTCTAAAACAAGTGTTCTAGGGAAAAAGGTCATATTTGAGTCATCTGAGATCCAAATTTAGTGAGACTAGTTGCATCTGAAAGAAGACAAACCAAGGTATCTATGGTAGAAGCTTTAGTTTGTAGAAACGAAATATTGGACACGTGGCATAGCGTACAAGTTCTCTCTCCTGAAAGGGCAGAAAAGAAGAAGGTTTGGTACATTTGCAATAACTTTCTACTGGAGAATCCAAATTAGGTCAAGCCTGTGGAATTGGAAAGAGGACATGTCAAGGTACCACAGGACAAAGTTTCAGACCCAACAAAGTCAAAATTTAAATTTTATCTCAGTTACAATTCTGCCCTAAAACAACGTTCCAATTAGGGTTTGAAACATGTGTTATGGGGGGAAACATTATATATGAGGCATCTGAGATCGAAATTGAGTGAAACCAATTGCATCTGAAAGAAGACATACCAGGGTATCGCTGGTATGATTTTTAGCTGCATAAACAAAATATTGGACACGTGGAATACCCTACATGTTCATTCTTCTCGATATGCCAAAAATAAGAATTTTTGGGAGATTTACAATAACTTTTTATTGGCATATCCAAACTAGGTCAGACCCACGGCATTGGAAAGTGGACACATCAGGCTACAATAGGCCAAAGTTTCATACCTATAGAAGCAGAAATTCCATTTTTTTTCAGTTTCAAGTCAGCCCTAAAACAATCTTCCAATCAAGGTTTGAAAAAAGGTGTTCTAGGGAAAATTGTTATATCCAGAGCTTCCAATATTGAAATTGAGTGAGAGCTATTGCATCAAAAGAAGGCTGACCATAGTAGTTGTAGTAGATTTTCCAAAGTCAGATTTGAAATATTGGACGCTCGGCATACCATACAAGTTTCTCTTCTAGATAGGCCAAAAATAAGAAGTGTTGGGAGAATTGCAATATAGTTTTATTGGAGCATACAAATTAGGTCAGACATGTGGCATCGGAAGGAGGACACATCAAGACAGCACAAGCCGAAGTTGCAGACCTAAAGGAGCTGAAATTTTAAATTTATCTCAATCCAAGCCGATCATAAAACAATCTTCCAGTCAAGGTTTGAAGAAGGAAAATCTATAGTTCAAGCATTGGTAGATCACATAGAGCACCAGCAAGAAGTCTCCAAATACTGAAGATGTCCAAAAACAGGATGAAACAACAGGTATATCAACATCAAAGTGAAAGGAGGTTTGAAGAAGGAAAAATCATATGGTAACTTGAACAAATCATTGAAACAAGGACCAAAGAACTACGACATCAAGCTATTATTGAGTACCTCATCAAGTGGAAGAACTTACCAACTGCAGATTCAACATGGGAAGATGATGCATTCATATAGATGCATCCAAAACTACCCAAGCATTGAGAACAACGCTTTTCGGAAGGGGAGGGGCATGTTAAGCCCTAAATGTTGGGCACATTTCCCCCTATAGTATGGCACTTTACCCCCTATATGGTGGTGTATTACAAATTATTGATGTAGGGTTGGGTCTATTAGTGAGTCAATTAGTTGTTATTGTACACCTATGTCTCCTTATATGGGAAGGAGATATTCTCATGTTAGTAAGCATTGTATATTATCTTGTCTTGGATACACATTACATTGTGTAAGGAGATTCCTCCCTCGAAGGCGTGGAATACTCTCTTCTTATATATTTTTGCTCTTTTTATGATATTTCTAGGACTTCGTTGCATAACATTTTGAATCATTTATAAGCTCTCTAGGATGACAGAAGGTAGCTTCTTCGTGAAATATCACATCTCTACTGACCTCAATGTATCTTTGACTAGGAACATAGATACGATAAGTTTTTTGAGTTTTCATTATAGCCAACCGTACGTACCTTTTCTTTCTGGAAGGCTCCAACTTTGTTCTCTTTTCTTTTGGCATATGGATATACAATGGAGTGCCAAAAATCCTCATATGATCAATTGTTAGTTACTTACCTGTAAATACTTCCTCTGAAGTGTTTTCCCCAAAAATAGAATGAGGGCTTATGTTATGAATGTAAACAACAGTACTGGAAGCCTCAACCCATAGAGACAGAGGAAGATCCAGATCACATAACATGGCTTTGGCAACTTTGCATATTGTCTTGTTCTTTCTTTCTGCAACCCCATTCTATTGAATGTTGTAAGGCATAGTTAGCTCCCTCTTGATCATTGCTTATCAGCAAAGATCATCAAAATGGTGAGATTCAAACTCACCCCCATTATCTAACCTCAAGATATGAATGTGCCTACCTATATGATTTTCAACCATTGCCTTGAATTCTTTGAACATATCAAAAGTTTCATTGTTAGTCCTTAGAAAATAGATCCAATATTTGTGGGAGCAATCATCTATGAAAATCACATAATATAAACAACCACTCATAGAAGGTGAAGTCATAGGTCCACATATATTTGAATGAATTAAATCCAAAATCCTTTTAGGTATATTGTTATTGTTAGGAAAGGATTTCTTAGCATTATTTCCAAGAGCACAACCTTTACAAATACCATCATGCTCATAAACAAACTCAGGCATACATGTTACCATGTGTTGTAGACTGGGAAGAGCTTTGTAATGAAGGTGCCCAAACCTTCGATGCCATAACTCACATGGATTGATTGTGTCGTGGACCAATGCCTAAATGGAATGTCTAAATGTTTTATAGAGGCCTCCCTCTTGAACTCCAATCATCATAGTTGAACTCATCTTTGCATTCTTTGGCCACAAGAGAGCATCTATATCCATGAAGATTACTATCTAACATTTATCTTCTAAACTCGCAATTGAGAGGAGATTCTTCTTTAAGCCAAGAACATATACTATCTCTTTGATATGCAAGGTACTCCCTGAGTCAAGCTAAAAAGATGTTAAACCAATTCCTTCTTCATAGGTGGTATCATCTCTGAGTTCCACCTAAACAATAAACTTCTTATTTCTGAAGTTTATAAGAGTTTCACGAAACACTGACATATGTCTAGAAGCTTCATTATCCACCAACCAAGATTTAGAACTATTGGTAATGCATCCAGATATGGCTAAAATCATATAGTACTCTTCTTGGTTCTTTATCTTTAGAAGACTTTATGTTGTTCTTCTTCTTAGGTTCTTCTTCTACAGTGGATGCCTGGAATTTCCTCTAAACTTTATTTTTGTCTTTCTACAATTTATGGCATAATGTCCCATCTTGTGACAATTAAAACATTCAATATTAGATAAATCAAAGTGTTACCTTGAGGCTTCTTAGCCTTGTCCTTTTAATGGAAGAATTTATTGTTTTTCTTTGTCTTGGCAACAAGGGCAAGATTCTCTTCCTTAGAGCCACCATTTCTACTTTGCATTCTTCCTTCCTCTTGTAAGCAATCATGCCTTAGTATTTCAAAGTCTGACTAAACTTCACGATCATTTATAGCAGAGAGAAAAGTTTCCCAAGAACTAGGAATACCATCAACAACAATTTGCTCTTGTGTATGGATTTGTTTAATAAGATCAACATAATCTACTTTAACATCAATAGCTAAGAATTGATCCCTTACCTGAGAGATCTTTGTAAAGAATGAAACCACACCTTCATTCTTATCCATCTTCAATTTACAAAGTTTTTTCTTCGGGACTCTTTTCTAGGTAGGAGCTTTCTTTTCATATAGGTTGGTCAAGGTATCAAACCATTCTTTGGCAGTCTTTAATGGAGTAATGGCAGGCATCAAACAATCCTTAATTGAGTCATAAAGTATTCTTCTTTCCTTGGCTTGCTTTCTCTTGAATGTTACCCTCCCTGCATTTGTTGTAGGTTCTTCTACAACACTGTTGATTAATTCATCAAGATCATTTTCTGTTAACTTTTCATATGCTTAGCTAAGACATCAGTATTTCATTTCATTTTCATAACAAAAACATATACACAGGATCACTGAAAGAAACAGCGTCACAAGAACAACACAGATTTATCCTGGGAAAACCCTAAAGGAAAAAACCCAGCAAAAGCTTCCTCAATATAGATGCCCCAAAAAGGTAAAAGATAAAATTAGCAAGGAGATTAAAAACCTAATCCTCCTCCTTCTCTAGCTACTTCTCTCCTCCACAAGTGCGCTACTCAAGTGAGTGTGTGTCTCAAATGAGGAGCACCACACCTCTATTTATATTCATCCGTTCACTTGAATTAACTCATTCGACATGTAGGCTCGAGTTTAATCATGTAAGCTCGAGTTACACATGTAGGCTCAAGTAACCACACTAGGGTGCTAATGACCCACCTTTACAATTAGAGGGGACTGCCTCGTGACTCTTATTAGTTCTTCTGATTAGAAGCATCGAGATACAAAGTAATACAAGTGGTTCTCTCAGTAGGACCATCGGGGACCACAAAAGATACATATAGAATATTCTTTGAAGTTACAATATTTCAACACTCCCCCTTAACAAGAAGGGTATTCTACAACAACATCAACAACAACAATAGTAGGAGAGAGAGAGATAGGACATCATCAACATCATCAGGGTAACACATCTATAAATCATTGGAAGCTTTTCAACATCATATAGTCTTCGTCTTCAGTTTTCAACGACAACAACTTTTGATCAGCATCAACATCTTTTGAACTTTTGATCAGCAACATCTTCAACACTTTGACCTTTCGATCAGCAGCAACATCTTCAACACTTTGACCTTTCGATCAACAACATTTTCAGCGTTTTGACCTTTTGATCAGCAACAATGTCTTCAGCATTTTGATCAGCAACATCTTCAGCACTTTGATCTTTCGATTAGCAACAACTTCTTCAGTATTTTGTTCTTTCGATCAGCAACATCATCATATCCTGATCAGCACCATCATCATACTTCAATTCTCGAACAGCATCATCATCATCATATTCTGATCTTTTGATCAGTACGTCATCATCATCATACTCTGATCTTTCGATCAGTACATCATCATCGTCATACTCTGATCAGTGCATCATCATCATCATATTCTGATCTTTCGATCAGTACATCATCATCATGCTCTGATCTTTTTGATTAGTACATCATCATCATCATACTCTGATCTTTCGATCAGTACATCATCATCATCATAAAAACATCATCATCATGAAAACATCATTAACATCAAGACATCAACATCATCAAAACATCAACATGATCCTTCCTTTCGGAATTATGGGATTTAGGTCTTTACGGAGTTACCAATGATCCTTCCTTTCGGAATTACGAGATTTAGGTCTTTATGGAGTTGCTAACGATCCTTCCTTTCGGAATTACGTGATCAACACATTTGTGGAACTCAGACAATCCTTCCTATTGGAATTACGAGATCAACACATCTGTGGAACTCAGACAATCCTTCCTATTGGAATTACGGGATCAATTCAATGATCCTTCCTTTTGGAATTACGGGATTTAGGTCTTTACGGAGTTACTAACGATCCTTCCTTTCGGAATTACGGGATCAACACAGATGTGGAACTCAGACAATCCTTCCTCTAGGAATTACGGGATCAACACACGTTCTCGAGTACCGAAGTCACCGAATCCGTCCTGAACCGAAGTTCAAGAATGATACAATCCTACCACATTCACGAGGACCGAGATCTCCGGATACATTTTGAACCAAGGTTCAGGGATGATGCAATCCACCAATTTCACGGGGGCCGAGACCTCCGGATACATGTTGAACCGAGGTTCAGGGATGATGCAATCCACCACTTTCACGGGGGCCGAGACCTCCGGATACATTTTGAACCGAGGTTCAGGGATGATGCAATCCTACCACTTTCACGGGGGCCAAGACCTCTGGATACATTTTGAACCGAGGTTCAGGGATGATGCAATCCACCACTTTCATGGGGGCCGAGACCTCCGGCTACATTTTGAACCAAAGTTCAGGGATGATGCAATCCTACCACATTCACAGGGGCCGAGACCTCCGGATACATTTTGAATCGAAGTTAAAGGATGATGCAATCCCACCACATTCACGGGGGCCGAGACCTCTGGATACATTTTGAACCGAAGTTCAGGGATGATGCAATCCCACCACATTCACGAAGACCGAAGTCACCGGATCTATTTTGGACAGATGTCCCAGGATGATACAATCCCTCTTCATTCTCGAGGACCGAGGTCACCGGATCACTTTTGGACAGATGTCCCGGGATGATACAATCCCTCTTCATTCTCGAGGACCGAGGTCTCCGGATCACTTTAGGGCAAGTGCCCAGGGATGATACAATCCCACTGCAACATCACTACTCCCCCTTTTGAGGAAGGTCTTTTCGAACAACACCAAGCTTGTCTCGAAAGTGTTTGAACTTTAACCGAGACAGAGGCTTCATCAGTACATCATCATTCAAACCATCATCATCTACATCTTCAGTATGTGAATACTGAACTATCACCATATGTATCTCCAGTATGTGAAAACTGAAAGCATCATCATCTATATCTTCAGTATAGAAATACTGAAAGCATCATCATCTCTATATTCAGTATAGAAATACGGAATCATCATCATCTGCATCTACAGTATGTAAATACTAAAACATCATATATATCTTTAGTATGGAAATATTGAAACATAATCATCTACATCTTATCTCGTATGTAGAAATACCAAATTTTTATGTGTTACAATCGGAACACGGGGTTCTTTGTTATCACAAATCTGGTTATCACATAGAATCATTGTAGTATCCATCTTCAATTCAAAGAGACCTGATATCAGCTTCCGAAGCCATATGGCTTCACAACTTAGTAGAGCAATCTGCTATGTATCTTGCTTCAGCCATGCTACGAGAAACATTGGATTGTTTCCTGCTAAACCATGAACTCATAGCAAACCCCAAACAAAAGCATCTACCTAATGTGCTTTTCCTGTCTGAGATACTTCCAGCCCAATCTGCATCTATACTCATGGCTACCATCATAATATAAACCAAAGTCTAAAGTCCCTTTCAGATATCTCATCACATGTTTTGCAGTTACTAGGTGAACCCGTCTTGGTTGAACAAGATATTGACTTAAGGTGTTCAAAGCAAAACAAATGTCTGGTCTGGTATTTGTTAAGTACATCAATGACCCAATGATCTGTCTGTAATGAGTCATATCCACTAACTCTGATGAGTCATCAGCTAATAGCTTCAGGTTGGAGTCCATGGGTGTGGCCATGACTTTGCATTCCAACATATTGAATCTCTTCAATATCTCTACCGCATAATTTCCCTGGTTGAGAAAGATTTCTTCTGAACTTTGCCATACTTCCAGACCTAGGAAATAATGCATTAACCCAAGGTCTTTCATCTCAAATTCTTATGCTAGTTTCTTCTTGCTTTCCATGACCTGTTTCTCATTTCCTTTCAAGGATAAGTCATCCACATATAATAACAGGATGACAAGTTCATCTTCTACAACCTTGAGATAAAGGTTAGGATCAGCTTTACTCTTGGTAAATCCCATGCTCGACAAGAAACTATCTATTCTTCCATACCAAGCTCTGGGAGTTTGCTTCAGGCCATAGAGGGCCTTCTTCAACTTGCATACGTGATTCCATCTGGCTTCAACTTCAAATCCTCGTGACTATTTGATGAAAAAACTCTTTCTCAATCATACCATTAAGGAAGGCTTGTCTTTACTTCACCATGGAAGAAACTACCATGATAGTTCTGAAGGAAGTGTACCTTACTTCCTGGAGTAAGTGTTTCTTCATAATTAATTCCCTCTTTCTGAAAAAAACCTCTAGCCACAAATCTTGCTTTATACTTCTCGATACTTCAGTCAACTGCATGCTCTATTTTGTATATCCATTTGGAGGATACAATACTCATTCCTTCTGGTTTGGGAACTATATCCCATACATCATTCTAGTATTCTTTCATCATGAGTTCGTCTTGTCAGATCATCAACATATCCTAGTCTTCTGCATTCAACTTTGAAGGTTGGAACCCACTTTACTCTTGGTAAAGTCTCGATCCATCAAGAAGCTGTCCATCATGTCATACCGTGTCGAACTCAGATATCTTCTGTAGTCACTCCCCCTGAAGTGGAGTATTATCTTCCTTCTTCATTCTGTATAGGTGGTTCTATGTTTGATATATACTGGTCAATAGAGTATGTCATGTCATAGTCTATTCTTTCTGAGGCAAATCACGAACCTTTCTTTGTACACTTGTTCTTGTAGATCCATATGGAGGATACTATGTACTTCCCTTTATGTCTCGAAATCATATCGTATACATCATTCTCCATGATCAACTATTATTCTTTGATCATAGTTTCTTTTATAGCATTATTTTCTTCATCTTGAGTTATCTCTCATACCCATGGTGGTCTTCATCCTTTGAGGTGGATCTACCGCTTTCTGAAGCTCTTTCTTCTGTCATGGTGTATCTGACCCTGGGAGCTTCAGATTCATGTTTATTGGATTGTCATCACTTGTTCTTCGGAACAAGTCTCGTCCTTTTCTTGTAGGAGGTTGTACAGGACCTTTCCTACAATTCAAATGCACCAGTTGCATGGTTAGAACTATTTCATGAAACATATGCATAACGACAAATTCTTATGCATCATGCAACTATTTAGCCAATACAACATGCATCCATATCTCACAGAAAATTTCTAGATGCCTTCCATCTCTACCATGACATCATTGAGATTGTGCACTAATCCAATATGTCAGCAAAGAGGTTTGATAAGTAGCACTGGAGAGTTGTATAGCGCCATGAGCTACTTACCCATCACATGCATATTAGTAGTATTAATGTAAACAATCTATCATGCATAACACATCAACTGAATATAATCAAATGTATAACAAAACAATATCATGAAATGGCAACTGAATACTTATATTTTATTTGTTTCGTGGGTAGACTCCATCTTGATCATTCTGCTTTATCATCTTCTTCATTCATGAAATCATCATTTCTTATCCAAATGATAAGATGAATAAGAGGTTCTTCAAGAATTGAGTTTTTCATATTCCTCATCACTTGAGGGATCTTCTTTGAATGGTGAGAGCTTGATCTTCTATTACTCCCATCTTCTTCTTCTCTTCTTATTAGTCGTGCTGAAAGTAATCACTTACTTCTGGTATACATTCTTCTTCTACCGCTTCAAGTTGTTCTGCATTCTAGATCTTCACATTCTTCAACTGTTTTCTCAAAGCCATCTTCTGATTTAAGTTCTTATCTTCAAATAGCTTGATCAAGGAATCAAACATCTTCGGTGTCTCTAGGGAAGACACTTGTGATATAAGTTGATCCGTGATTGAATCAACAATGATCTTCTTGGCCTTGATCAAGTTCTTCTTGTGTAAGGCTTTGAGCCTCATCTTCGTATGGAACTAGAACCTCTCTACTCATGTAGGTGTCCAATTCATTTTCTTCAGAGAGATCAAATACTTCCATGCTTGGGAGTTGTCAACTGATGTGATATATCACTTTGAAATGAGAACCTCAAATGAAAATAGCAAAAAATTAGATCTTACTGATTTGAGGTGTTCGTCCTGCTTCTAGAGCTCGCTGATCTAGGGCTTGTCAGAGAAACCCTAATTTTTAAAACTTGAAATCTTTCAGATCTGGTTGGATAGAAAGATAGATCTCTTCAAATGGAGCTGTCCAATGTACTCCTTTTTTGAAAACAGTGGAGGGAAGCTCCCGAAACAGGAAGCCCTAGTTTTCCAATTTCTTCTGCAGAAATGCATGTCACTGTTTCTGTGATATCTCTGAAATTACTACTGCTTTATGTCTGAAATTTCGCACTGAGGTAACCTCGCATGTTCCTGATCCAACACCATAGGTTTCATCAGAATTGGTTTCACCAATTGGGATTTATGATCATTTTCCCAAGGTGACTTGTTACAGGACTGTTCAGAACAGCGAAGTTGTACGGCATGCCACGTGTCACTGGTTCATCTTCTGAGTCTAATTTTCAGACCATAGAAAGTACAGTCCATGCTTTTTCTGGAACATCTTCAGGAATTCCATTTGGACCTAGGTAGCCCAAGCTATAGCGATTTTCTCCAGGTGTCTTGTTTAGGGATGAATTCTGGAAGAGGCTGGAACCATAACTTGAAGGGATCATATCTCCCAGAATATAGCGAATCTGAAGCTGAATTTTGGACACAATGTACATCAGGATTTTAGCTTCGGCCTCTGCAATTTTCAACTCCTGAACCTTCTCCAATCTCGGAATATAGCGAATGTACCAAAACTTAGTAGTTTTAGTATTTAGGATTTTTCTGGCTCGGGGTCAAACTAGGGTTTGACTTTCCCGGAGTTTCACCCAACCAAAAATATTGATCCAGGTCTCTAAACTTCGATTTTCATGAGGAGAGCAATCCTATGCTAGGCTCACTCAAAAATTCTTCTTCTGCAAGAAGCCCTAATTTCTTCCGGAGAGAGAGAGAGGGCTATTTTTCCTTGTGAAAGCTGTCATGTTCAGGTTAGCTCTGATACCATGTTAATTTTTCATATGCTTAGCTAAGACATCAGTATTTCATTTCATTTTCATAACAAAAGCATATACACAAGATCACTGAAAGAAACAGCATCACAAGAACAACACAGATTTATCGTGGGAAAACCCTAAAGGAAAAAACCCAGCAAAAGCTTCCTCAATATAGATGCCCCAAAAAGGTAAATGATAAAACAAGCAAGGAGATCAAAAACCTGATCCTCCTCCTTCTCCGGCTACTTCTCTCCTCCACAAGTGCGCTACTCAAGTGAGTGTGTGTCTCAAATGAGGAGCACCACACCTCTATTTATATTCATCCGTTCACTTGAATTAACTCATTCGACATGTAGGCTCGAGTTAAATCATGTAGGCTCGAGTTACACATGTAGGCTCAAGTAACCACACTGGGGTGCTAATGACCCACTTTTACAATTAGAGGGGACTACCTCATGACTGTTATTAGTTCTTCCGATTAGAAGCATCGGGATACAAAGTAATACAAGTGGTTCTCCCAGTAGGACCATCGAGGACCACAAAAGATACATATAGAATATTCTTCGAAGTTACAATATTTCAACATTTTCTTCTAGTGTAGGCACAATTCTAGCTTTCCAAGAGTTGAAGTTGGAGGATCCTTCAAGTCTGTCTTCTGGTCTGAAGGAGACTGCCATCAACTTCTCTGTCTGCTAACACAAGTATGCAAGTTTCAAATCTGTACCAAGATCCACGTAGGCAACAATAACCTGCTCAAAATTGTGCTCTTCGTGTGCTTAGCTCTGATACCATGTTAATTTTCTTTTTAAACATAGATATGATTTGATAACAATAACAGCCTCTTTTAGGATCCAACAAATTCTTATTATCAACAGTAGACAATGTAATGTACTAGCAGTAGAGTAAAGCAGAAACAAACAACCACAGAGAGACAAAAGTGTATCTTAGGGAAAACCTATCAAGGAATAAAAACCCCAGCAAGAATAATCTTCCTTAATATGAGATGACTGAGTTTTTACATGAGTATAAAATCAAATTGCCTCTAAGTGAAACATACCGAGAGAAGTCTATTAGAAGATTATTGTCCTGAACAAGATAATTGTTGCCAGCAGTCAAACTGATCCAAAACCTAATTCCTGCAATCAACTGAACAGAGACTATATTGAGGAAGACTGAGGTTGTCATTGATTGTTTGACTATGTTGCTGACTCAATTAATTCCCTAGCAAGGTTGTCGAATGTCACTATGATCTAATAAATCCCTGATAAGGGTTGTTGGTGTTGTGAATAAGCCCTAGCAGGGCTTGGGTGCTTGGAACGAGCTCTAAAGAGGGCTCGACTGAGTGGAGAAGGCCCTAGTAGGGGTGTTGTAAGATTTTTGGTGCCCTAACAAGGTTGGTGTGGGCTAGAGACAGCCCTAGCAGTGTTATCAGTTGCCTCCTCTAACCTTCAATACCCCGCGGTTGCTTCCAAGTATTAACCAAACCTTCAAGGGTGAAGAGAGAGGGAAAATGCCAGCATTAAACCCAAAAACAATATTTTTGGATCAGGAATGGAGATCATGTGAAGTGTGTTGCTCAAATGAGAGTGTTTCTCTACTTATAATACATCAATGGGAGAAAATTCCATAAGTTAAGGAAACCGCTCTTAAGGGCTTTTAATCTTTTGGTCTTTTGACCTTTTGGTCTTTTAATATTTTGATATTTTAATCTTTTGAGATCCTTTCCTCAGTGGGATCTTGGTCCTTCACTGGTGGGCTCCATAACCATAGCTCCTTAAACAAGACACCTTAGACCCTTTTTTTGGTCTCTATGGTCCATGCATGCCAACTCAAAGTGCGTCATCTTAAATAAGGAAGATTATTCGTGTTCTCCTTGCTGACACCAAAATCATGTGCTAGGCACTTCAACAAGGGGTGGTTAGTGCCTTGAGAAAGACCCAAAGCTTGTTGACTAAGTGCCACCATTCTCCCATAGAATGCCTCTCAACCCTAGGCTGAGCTTCAGTCCAAGACTAGACACACAATCCTGGTAACTAGCCACATGCCTCCATTCTCCCAAAAAATGGCTCTCAACCCAGGCTAAGCTTCAGTTTTAGACTGGAATCAGATTCCGGGTAACTGACCAAATGCCTCCATTCTCCCAGGGAATGGCTCTCAATCCCAAGCTGAGCTTCAATCCAAGACTAGAATCAAATCCCTAGTAACTAACCAAGTGCCTCCATTCTCTAGAGAATGGCTCTCGATGTTGTTCAAAAATCAACAATTAATGTTGTAAAAGACAGTTTTAAGATTTGGTTTACGCATGATAAGATTGCCCTAAGGGTTGAAACTTATCAAAACACTTTGGTATCTTTTCTCCTTGGATTGTCTAGAAGCTTGTGTTGTTGAAGATTAGAATATTGTTCACTTTTCATTGTTGTTTTATTTCATAACAGCCCTAAGGTTGAAAATTCACAGGGTTAAGATCCAAGAAACCCTTAAGGTGAAATATTTGTTTTGCATTAAACTTTTAAAACACAGAAATTTCCACAATTTTGGTCTTCATATGAAAACCTCCATAACTTGATCCCCAAAGCTTAGGATCTTTAGAACAAAATTCTTAAACATTAAAGGAAATTTCAACTCAAAACGGGCCTCCTAAAAATAACTAATAAAATAATAGTTAAATTAATAAAATAATATTTATTAATTTTAGATGAAGAAAAGAAAAAAAAATATTTTTTGTTTGTATTTCCGACATATCTCCCCGTGTTTTTACTCAAATTTCGATCGGAAGAGCTCGTTGGATACAAAATTAAATTCTGCATCCAACGAGTACCCACTCGACATACTTTTGATGGACTCCGCTACCCCAAAAAACAAGAAATACCTGAAAAAACGTGATGATGGTACTTTTGATGGACTCCGCTACCCCAAAAACAAGAAATACCTGAAAAAACGTGATGATGATGTCATCATCATCACGTTTTTTCAGGTATTTCTCATCATCATCACGTTTTTTCAGGTATTTCTTGTTTTTGGGGTAGCGGAGTCCATCAAAAGTATGCCGAGTGGAGACTCATTGGATGCGAAATTTAATTCTACATCCAACGAGCTCTCCCGATCAAAATTTGAGTAAAAACACGGAGAGATATGTCGAAAATACAAAAAAAAATTATGATACCTATCCCCAAATTTATATTAAAAAAATGTTTAAGACCTATACGGTATTTCAAATTTAAAGCAATTTCATTGGCTAACACATGATGACATGGAATTTGAATTAAAGTTAAAAGCCCAATTTTGAGTTGAAATTTCCTCTAATGACTTTATTTTTGTGCAAAGGATTATTTATTATAGTTTTTCTTTCAAAACAGGACAAACTTTTTTCCTTCCTCAACATTAGGGGAGCTTGAGGTCAAAAATAGGTCTCAAAACAAAATTTGTACCATTAAAATTCACTTTATAAGAACCAATAGGATTCAAGATGATGTCAACCATGAAAGTAAAATTTGTAAAAATCATGGAGGGAAAAAGAAAAACTATTTTTTCTTATTGTATTTTTGACATATAGCATTATGGGTTCACCCAAATTTCGAGTTTGGTGACTCATTGGATGCAGAATTTAACTCTGCATCCAACCCATAACCACATTGCATACTTTTAAGGTACCAACGACACCCAAAAATAAAATTTTTAATAAAAAACGTATTTTAATATCATCCAACCCATACCCACACTGCTTACTTTGGAAGTACCCACGACACCCAAAAATAAAAATTTCAATAAAAAAAACGCATTTCTCACACTGCAAACTTCAAAAGTACCCACGACAACCAAAATTGAACATTTCAATAAAAAAACATATCTTAATAGTACCCACGACACCCAAAAATGAAAATTTCAATAAAAAAATGTATTTTAATATTAAAATACTTTTTTTATTGAAATTTTCATTATTGGGTGCCATGAGTACCTCAAAAGTATGCAGTGTGGATATGGGTTGGATGCGGAATTTGCATCCAACAAGTTACCAAACTCGAAATTTGGGTGAACCAATAATGATATACGTCAAAAATACAATAAAAAAAGTAGTCTCTTTTTCCCTAACAAAATTTAGAATGTTTATTTTATTATTATAACTTTTATTTTATTATTTTCCTTATGAGGCCCATTTTGGACCTCAAAACTCTCTTAATGGGCCCTGGTTTTTTCTTTAAACTAAGACCGTGCTACTAAATTTTTCAAGACAAACCTGGCTTAGATGAGGCTTTCCAACCTCGCTTTATACTTTAGAAAAAAAATGTTCTTAATTATTTGTTATCATTTCGGGAAATTCCTGGTTAAACAAAACACACCTCATTGAATGTTTTTGTGTGCAAAGTTTTGTATGGAAACTTACATGACAAAGGAATTCCTAGAGCAATAAATATAGAGGTAGATAGAATTGTTTGGAACCAAGTTTCCTAGAGCGATAAATAGAGGTATATGGAATTGTTTGGAACCAATTTCCTGAATATGAGAACATGGCTTTTAGACGTAGTTGTTACTCAATCATTTTGCCTCTTCCTGGTCCCTCCAAATATATGTGCCTCCCATGGAGGAGAAAGGTTTCTGGGATCCAAACAAGAAGAGGAAAAGGAAAGCAAATTTGCGTCAGAAAATGAAGGTTGATCCAAAGGAATCTGAAGAAATCCCAATTTCTGACCCAAAAAATCCAAAGAGACCCTGATTCAATCCAGCTTGATAAGTCAAAATCCTAAGGAGAATCTAATGGAAAAACAACTTGAGAAGACAAAATCCCCAGGAAAATAAATTGTTGGTTATTCGGACACATCATATTTCTTTGAAAGATTCGGAAGATGAAGAAAACATAACAGTACCAGTTCACATTTCAAATCGAAAAGAGATAGAAACAACAAAATGAAGCAAAAAGGATAAAAGGCAGGAAAAAAATGTAGGTAACAACTTTTTTTCCAATTTTGTCAGTTAAGCATCTTTGATGCACTTGTTTTCTTATTAATACAATTTATTCTATGTTGCACAAGTTTCTGGAACGTGGGAACGTAGGAAACATGGGTAAGATAACCCTACGAATGACCAACAGGTTATCAATTTTCTATTGGAGAACATATCCAATTCTAAATTGGAACTCGAAATCCAACAATTTTCTGTTGGGGAACCCTTTCTTTTTTTGGGGATCCGCGTGATGCTAAAGCATTATGGTAAAATCCATCTAACTGCCCCCCTGGGAAGAATCCATCACAGGATTCGAAGAATGGCGCCTCCTGGCCCCTATAGTCCGGACGCAAACATGC
>LPNX010624764.1:621050-769094 GCA_001517045.1 Pseudotsuga menziesii
ACCCTCCTAGCAGATGAAAAAAGCAATAAAATCAAGATTACCATCCACGTCATTGATTATATAAGGTAGTCTCTTTCTAAAGTGGGGACTTTTAGAAATTATAGTCCATATATTTGTGGCCCTATGTATTGAGTAAGTTTTATTTTTTGTGTCAACTTTGATTAAAATGTATTAGAATATTATATGTTTACAAAACATTTTATGCTAGGTAATTGTAAAGGTGTATAAATAATCAAATTTAAATTATTATAAAATAAAAATCAATATAATTTTTATTAAAATGTAATACATGAATTTAGTTTTTAAGTAAGATTTTAAACAATTTCCAATTAGTTAAAAGTTTATTCTTTGTATTCGTAAAGTAAATAGTAAAATAAATATGTTTATTTTCTTTTATTTAATATATAAAATGTCAAAATAGATTTATATAGCACGAGCAGCAAACAGAGAGCAAACAGGGATCAGTTCACCAACTCAACAAGGTAGCACAAAAAAGACTTATTGCAACTTAGTTTTCTAGAGAAAAATATATTAATCAACCATGTATATGTACGGTCACAAGGAAATAGGAATGTTGTTAACAACCCATGTAGCGATCATGAATGCGTGGAAGTTCCTGGTGAAGGAAATGTGCAAAAAACATCCCCAACTTGCCGATTTTAGAGGGTAAAAGTTCTCAGTAAATTCCCAACCATCTGGAACGGTTCCCGCTGGATTGGGAAAGTTCCCTACAAGTTCCCAAGTTCCCTGGAATGTCAGAACTTCAGGAATGAGCTTCCTAAAAGCCAAGAGCGGTTCCTGTGCTACATAGAATTTATTTCTTCAAAAAAATCAGAAAATGGAGTAAAGCTTCTTGTGAACATCAAAAACACATTTTGCAATAAATTATAAAACCCATCGCAAATAAATGTGATTAGCATAATACAGAAAAAAATTGGAGGATAGCTGCTCTTTTCAATAAAGAAGACCAGAAAATAGTGTACATTCGGATGAGTTCTGCATAATGAAAAATGGGTAGGCTCCAACTACATATTAACTACTTGTAAATGAAACTGATGCAAAGTGAAGCCTCCGAAATAACTATTGTTGCTCAATGATACGATTGACAATACCCACAGCAATAGTTCTACCAGCAGCACGCAGTGTTACTCTTCCTAGGGCCCTATAATTGGTGTATTCTTCGATGCATGCTCCCCGGTCAGGGACCACCTAGACACCAAAATAGAACACATCATACATATTTAAAGTCAATATGTAAAATCACAAGACCATTCATTTCACCACTCAAGCGTTCCATTAACTATTCTTCCAATAAAGAGCAAGAGCACATTTCTTCATTATAGGAAAACTCCATTAATAACATAATAAACCTCTACAAAATTACCTCCATTAACGCACTCTGGTTGGCAGTTAAAGAGCGAGGTGATTTCTTGCGAACCAAGCCAGTTTTTGGATCCATTATAGACAGAAGTTGCACCACCTTTGCAGCCTCTCTAACATGATGGATATGCAATTCCACCTATCACATATGTGTGCTAAGGTAAGGTAAATACAAAATCATACTATCGTCAAAGAAAAAGAGGAAAATAATCCCTTCACAACCAAAATGAAATAATAAAATTACAATAAGAAAGTAGTCGCATCTCCTCTTTCAATTATCAAATCTGCCAGTTACAAGCTAGGGGGTTACAGCACCTGTGATCCAACAAGGATAGGCATCGTTATATCTAAAATGACCACCTTGAGCTCAATGCGGGTTGCTATTGGTACAGCATAGTCAGGGTGACAAAGGACGCCCCCTATCATAATAAAGGATAGATCAATCCCTTGTAGAGAAATGTCTACATTGTCTCCAGCCGTTGCAACAGCGCACACTTGAGCATCTTGCTCAATAGCTTTGACAGTTGCTACAACCCCTGCTGGCATGACTAAAACCTGCATAAATCACCATAAATATCTTGAATTCAATTCTGAATTCTTGCAGGTGTAAATGCAGAGGACCGCAATATTGAATATCCAAGTTTAAAAGAACAAACATATGCACCTACCTTTGTGCCAATTCTAACTGCTCCACCCTCTAGTTTCCCACTAACTGCAACTTGGCCAAGACTGCGTGACTTTGAAACCTCAGAAATTGGTAATCGAAGAGGTCTAGAAATATCCCTTTTAGGAGGATGCAAATGGTCTATAGCCTCTAATAAGTATGGCCCTGAATACCTGCAAGATGCTTAAAAAAAGTCAGTTAACAATATTTTCACTCTCTAAAATACCAGACAACCACTTGAAATAAACATTTTCAACCCAAGGAAAAGCTTAAAAAGTAATTTAAAGACAATCATAACACCGTAACCTGCCAAACATGGTGTCGATCTATTAAATCATAAACACTTCAACCTGCTTCTAACCTTGCCTTGGGTACACAATCAAACCAAGCTCTGCAAGACGAGCATCCTACTAAATATATGGTGTACTGTACTTCACACAAATATGATACAGGCTTTGCAGTAACTTAATTAAGAACAAAAGATTGCAACTTGTCAAATAAGCGCACAACAAGATCTATGGTCTTCTGCTTAAGACTGATATCATTATGACAACCAATTCAGGCAATTATCCAAAAGATAAAACAAATCACATTTCACATCTCGTTCAGACAGTGTAGATTTAGTTTTGACATAATAAAACTCCACAAGGGATCACTTAATCATGCAATACAGAGAAGACGCAGCTCACCAAGAGTTCAAACGGGCATCAGATGTGACTGATGTCAGATTCTGATTTTCCAAGGCACTTAATGGAATCCATATCATGGAAGATTCTTTAAACCCACAACGCCGAAGGAATGGGCCAAGCTGTGACTTTATAAAGCTAAATCTTCCCTCGGAGTTGTCAACTGTGTCCATTTTATTTACAGCAATTATCAATTGCTCAACTCCAAAGCTTCTTATAAGCTGTGCATGCTCCTTTGTCTGTCCTTCTCCCTGCCCATACATCCCTTCTTCAAATGAACCAATAGATGCATCTACAACCAGAACAGCAGCATCTGCTTGTGATGCACCAGAGATCATATTTGGAACAAAATCCTTGTGCCCAGGAGAATCCAGAAGTACAACATTAAAATTCTGCAGCTCAAAATGTGCCACAGCCACTGTCATAGTTAAACCTCTCTCTCTCTCTTCCGCACTCTCATCTAAAATCCATGCATATGCAAATGATCCTTTTCCCTACAGAAACAATTCTTTCGTCACCATTAGTTACAGATTGATAGCGTTAGCTATGAAAAATATCATGCAGGTGTCTGACATCAGAACATTATGATAAATCACAAGAGCAAGTAACTTGTATGCATACTTTATGTTTAGCGTCCTTTTCATATTTACGCATTTCCTTCTCTGAAACCCGCCCCATAAGATGCAGCAATCTTCCCATCATAGTTGATTTACCAGCATCTACATGACCAACCTGGAGATTAAAGAAAAAATAAAATCTGTTCCATTTTATAAAATATCCTTCCTGGAATGCTAAACGTTATTAGTTATTACACTAGTGTTAAAAGAAAACATTCAAATCTAAACAGTAGGACACCACCAGTGACCCTGTAAAGTGCTTGCACTCACAATTGCCAGATGTAGCAAGCTCTTGTGGGGTTCCTCTTCCTGACGCATCCAGGATTCAGGCTTGTATTCCTCCAAAGGTCGGACCTTCCTCAAGTTTGAAGGATTTCTCTGTTCATGGTCAACTGCAGTTCCTTGTGAAGTTATATCTGCAGGAGTTTCCTGTTGCCCAAGGAATCTACAGAAAACCTCTTTCTGATTCTTATCAGTTCGATCAACAATGGGTAAAGCAGTTGAAGTGAGTGACTTCTGTTTTTGTACCATTGACCTTGTTTCCTGGACCTCTACCTTAACTACTGCAGTATTGATTGCAGAAGTTTTTGGCGTGGCAGAAGCAGAATTAGATTTAGCTACAAAAATAACAACATTGAATCAGGCTCCCAAAATAAATAACTGCTCAATACATGCAGGTTCTAGCACAGGGAAATAAATATATAATATTGAGTCAAAAGCACAAAGCAGCAAATCCATTTTGACCAGACACATCAGATTGAAAGATTTTCACACAAAAGCATTATCTTTTTGTGAATGGTGTCCTTGCAACAGATGAACATTATGTAAACAGTTACAAAGCAGACATAGTGGAGAAGGAAGAGATAATATCCCTCTATTGAGAAACAACATTCTATGTCTTTTGACCTACATCTAGTAACACGGTGGATGGTGAAACCCTGGCGAGGGTTTGGTGATTCGGAGAGGGATTGTGTTTCAGCATGGACGATGAAGTGAAACTTGTCGACAATTCCAAAGACACCCTCTGGGAAGAGCAAATTTTCACTCCCCCACCCTGTTGATGTATACCTAAGTTGCCAGGAAAATTCGGTACGGGGACGGGGACGCCACTTTTTGAAACAGGGGACTTGGGTACGTCGGGGTACTATATATATATATATATATATATATGAAATTTAAATCATTTTCAATAAACATATATATTCATGTGAATCCATATGAATCCAAACCATTATACACAAATATGAAAAGTTTCTCATGTATATGACAAGGGTGCATACAACTAAATAAACATCAAGTGCAATACATATCTGACCCAAAATACATAAACAAAGAGGCTAAACGACCTATAGAGTCCAAATAATTACATATCAAAATCCTACAACAAATAATTACATATCAAAATCCTTGCCTATATTGGATCTTATTCATCCATAACACCACCCGTGACCTTGTGCCCCCTCCTCTAGTCTCTAGCCCTTGCCTCTACCTTGAATCTCAAAGTTGGTCCTCCAAGGACATTAGTCAATACCCTATAATTTGTTGGTGTAGTAGCTGCGTGAGGTATCCTCACGCAGTTCGGCCCAAGAAATCATGATAATAAAATACATATTATTGTTGCATAAGACAAGTCAGCCCCAGTTAAGTAGACAAGTCGGCCCAGTTATAAAAATTAAAAGGGAAGCACCATAAAGTATAAATAGAAGGGCGCCTCCTCTCATTTCAACACACAACACTCAAGCAAGGAGAAGTTTGCTACTACAGCAGGAGAAGACATTTTTGGAGTTCTCCACTTTGGAGAAGTTTCTGTTATCTTTTCTTGGGGTTTATGCTACTACTGCCTGGATATACATCGATTTCTACTGGAAGGTGTGAGCTCGGGGAAGACAATAGTTTTGTCTAAGGTTGGGAGGTGATAGATCATCACCATGGTTAAACGCAGTGTTACAAATATCGGTGATTTATCGCCAAAATCGCGAGATATCGCGATGTTTGCTCCACGGCAATAATATCGGGACAAAAAAACGGCAATTTTTCCTAAGAGAAAATCGCAAGTTTTTTGTGATTTTTGCAGTAAAAATTGCGAGTCGATAACATGATATCGTTAGTCCGTCGAGGTTTTAAAACACAAGTTTTTTTGGCCTTTTTTTACATCTTTCAAGCTACAGCCTATGAACAACTGGAAGTTTTGTGTGCAATGTGGAGAGAGATAGGGTCTGCGTGCAGTGTGGAGGAGAAGTAGAACGTCGGGTTGCTGGTGTGTGGAGGAAGGAGAAGGAGATCACCGATTCGCTAGTCTGCTGGTGCATAGAGGAGATTCAAAGAAGGTTCGTCACATCCATGGAGGAGACGCCGTAGAACACTCACGCTTCAACGTTGGTTTGTGCAGCACTACACTCACACGGCGTTGAGGAGAAAATCGATCTAGACTCCAAGCTTCAAGGTATGTGCAGTGTGCAATTGCACCCTAAACCTACAGCCCTACTTGTTGCTTTCATTTCTCACATTTTTTACGGTTTTTCCATTGTGAGAGAAGTCTGTAAACATCTTAAGATGCGCCCTTCGCCTTCAATGGTGACTAGTCACTGAACCCTCCCCTGCAATTGTGACTGAATCAGCCCTAAAGGCTAAAATAAATTATAATAAAACTTTAAAGTTTAAACCACTAATTTATTAAAATTTAAAAACAACCATAGAAAATTGGTAGTTTACTCACTGTTTGACTTTAGAAACATACATTGTAAATTAATTATCCATGTCTGTCTGATTTACAATTATTTGCAATGAGATTTACTAAAAATACTTTGCCTCTAATCACAAGTCTGGTTTCTTCTTTTGTACAGTCTGCCCATAGCCTTTCAAAACTTGGTAGTTCTGATCTTCCCGATATGCATCAGATGAAGGGTTCCCAAGATTGAGGGAGACCATTCAAGGTTATCATGACCAACTCTCTGTCTGCAATAATTTCACCAATTGTTTCCAATTTATCTTTTTTCTCTGTGATCTTCATGAATTATGAATCTATGGTGTTTGATATGGACATCTTGTTGCTTGAGAGTTGTTGTCTTAGGGCAAGAGACCTATTAGTGTTTGTATTCTCAAACAATTTCTTCAATGAGTCAAACATTGCCTTTGCCGTCTTCTTTTGAGAAATCTGAGGAATCAAATGATCCTTAACTGAATCTATTAGTATCCTCCTTGCCTTGGTATATTTTTCTTCCACTGAGTCTTCTCTGAATCTCCTTCAAGTTCTGACACTCCTTCTGTAGCAAAGTTTAGTAGATCATTTTCTTCTAGAGCAATAAGCTCTCTAGACTTCCATGAGTAGTAATTTGAAGCTCCATCAAGCCTATCTTCAACCTTGATGCTTGACATTATCACTGGGTACTAGATCTACAGAAACCCTAGTAGGAGATAGGTCAAAAATGAATTTTGGATTTTGAGAAAACTACTTCCACAGATGAATTCGCCCTCCTAAGGCGAGTTGAATGGACCGTCTTTTCTTCCTGATCTGTGGTCAAAACATTGATAACCAGCAAACCCTAATTCTAGAAAATTAGGTCAAAAAATAAAAATTGTCATAATGAAAATCTGATTGCATAGAAAAATTCGCCTTGCTGAGGTGAGCTCAATGAAGGTAAGGTCAAACCAATTTGATGGTTGGAAGCAGTGTTATCGGAATCGGACCGGAACCGGCAAAACCGGCTGGTCTGACCGGTTTACAGGGTTGGCCGGTCCGGTCAGCGAAAAAATTTCAAAAAACCGGATTTCTGTCCAGACCGGGTATGGAACCGGCTGGTTTGGACTAGGGACTCAGGAAACTCAATTTTTAATAGCTTGTGTGACTTGTGGGATGAGGTGTTAGGAGTCTGGTTGAACTGGAAAATTGTTGTAACTTATCCATCAGTAGTGGGTGCTAGTTATGAAGAAATGTACCTTTATAGATCTTTCCATTGTTCTTCCAAAGTCCAATATTTCAAGATTAATTTCAATGCTTGTGGCCTGATTCAAAGGGATTTATGATAAACCATACATGGACTCTGAGTTCTTATAAAAAAAATTAGTCCAAAATCTCTAATTGCAGCAAGACTAAATAAGAGCTGGGTTGTTTGTGATGTTTAAGATTGGTAGATTGGATGATGCCATATTTGATTTTTTAATTCTAAGTACCTGGTTTGCTTACTTGCTCGCATATTATTCTTGTTAGCATCGGCTTGTATATTAACCTCATCCTTTTCTTTAATATTGAAATAATTTAACTTCATTCAAACATCTACCTATGCTTTTAACAGCTGAATTATCATTGGCTTTTGGCCAAGGAATCACTGTTATTGTTTTTGAAAGGTTACCTTTGGACAGGTTGTTGTCCACTGTTGTGAAATCTTCATCCCTGATGAAAGTAGAGAAGGATTAGAGAATATTGGAAATATTAGGAAGGTTGTCCATGGAAAAAAAGAAAAATGCTTTTGGTTATTTGTTGGCATGTATTTCAGAAGCTAATTCTCATACTTAGAATCCAAAGGGTTAATTGCCGTGAATATCTTGAACATAAACTATATTATTGGAGTGACACTCATCCTTTGAATGTCATTGGGTTTTGGCTAAGGAATCACCATTATTGTTTTGAAAGGTTATCTTTGGATTGGTTGTTGTCCATTGTTCCATTGTTCTATTGTTATATATGTTTTTTACAAAATATGAATATTTTATGTATTTTTTAGTCAGCCGGTTTTTTACCCGGTTTTTTGCCGGTTCCGGTCCGGTTCACATTTTGGGCTTTGCCGGTTCGATGACCAGTCCGGTTCCGATAACATTGGTTGGAAGTTGAAGAAATTTCAAACCCAAGTTCCTGGCAATAATCACTTTCAACATAGCTCTGATACCATGTTATTGTTTTTACTTATAGCAGCATAATTTCAATATATAAGCAATAAAAGGGTCAGTGAAAGAACAACTATGCACAAAAGAGACACAACACTTTACCTTGGGAAAACCCAAACTCGGGAAAAAACCAGCAACCCTTTCTTACTCCAAGATTCAGTACAAAGAAAATAAAAAAAAGTACAAAATGAGTCAATGCCCAAGAAATCAGCTACAAAATGAGTCAATGCACCCAGAAAATGCGAACACCTCTACTTGAGCGAACTTGCTTGAGTTGGATGATGAAATGAGGGAGGGATCACTTCTATTTATACATTACTTTTTGTAAAATTCCCTTACTGGGCCAACTTGTTCTTTTGCAATATAAAAAATACATTTAATGTTTATTTTGTTTCTTTAGGTTGGCTGGGCTAGTGAGGATGTCTCACATAGCTATAACAACAACGGTTGCTTTCATTTCTCACGTTTTTTATGGTTTTTCCATTGTGAGAGAAGTCTGTAAACATCTTAAGATGCACCCTTCACCTTCAATGGTAACTAGTCACTGAAGCCTCCCCTTCAATGGTGACTGAATCAGCTCTAAAGGCTAAAATAAATTATAATAAAACTTTAAAGTTTAAACCACTGATTTATTAAAATTTAAAAACAACCCTAGAAAATTGGTAGTTTACTCACTGTTTAACTTTAGAAATGTACATTGTAAATTAATTATCCCTATCTGTATGATTTGCAATTATTTGCAAAGAAATTTGCTATAAAAAAAACATTATGTTACAGGTTTTAAAGTTTCAAACGAGTTTCCATATTGCAAAGTTACAAACATGCTGAAGACTTTGGATCCATTCTGAGAGTATGCAGAGCCTGTTGATCCACATAATCGGCAAAAGCTTAGATGCAATATGTGTGGGAAGGAGATGACGGGGGGGATAAGTAGGCTCAAATACCACCTCGCACAACTTGTAGGCATGAGGTGGATATTCGTAAAAACTCCACTCCTGAAATTATTCATGAGGCCAAACTTGCAATTGAAAGCTATTGGCAAGAGAAAAGATGAAAGGTAAGCTTTGAGGGAGGAACTTGGAATGAGAGTGGCATTAGGATCTGAGACGACTGGACACACTTTAGGGGGAGGGGGGAGTGAGACCTTATCCTCGTCTTCCGCCATGCCTTCAACTACATCTACTTTCTTTTTTTCGTGATTTGGGCCTGGTGGACAACCAAGTATAAGGTCAATGAACAAGATAAAAGAGAAAAAGGAAGCAGATAAACTTGTGGGTCGATGCTTTTTAAGGAGTGATATTCCATTCCACTTTGTGAGGAATCCATTCTACATGCCTATGTTTGCGGTTGTTGCTATTGTTAGGTTAGGGTATAAGCCCCTCACTTATGAGAAGTTGAGAGGGCCCATCCTTGACGATGAAAAGGCCGATTCCACTTTTAGGTTGGACGAGCTTCGAGGTTCATGGGAGGCCACAGGATGCATTGTGATGTCAGATGGTTGGACTGATACGAAGGGTATGACCCTTCTCAACTTCTTGGTTCATTGTCCCAGGGGCATAATGTTTATAAAATCAGTGGATGCATCTGCACAAGTCAAAGATGCAACATTACTATGTCAATTGTTGGATGGGTTCATCCAAGAGATAGGTTCGCAACATGTTGTCCAAGTAATAACAGACAATGCTGTGAATTATGTGGCATCTGGCAAGATGCTTATAGACAGGTATCCTACATTGTTTTGGACTCCTTGTGCAGCACATTGTGTTGACTAGAACTTAGAGAATATGGGGAAGATCGAGTTCATCAAGGATGGCATTGATTCAGCGAGAAGCATCACCAAATCTATATACAAGCATGCTTCTGTGCTTAGCTTGATGAGGCAATTCACTCATGGTAGGGAGTTGGCCTTTCCTTCCATCACTCACTTTGCCACTTGTTTCATCTCTCTTCATTCTCTCCTTACTTCTATGTGGGAGTTGCAGACTCTGTTCATTTCAGCTGAGTGGCGTGCTTTATCAATTAGCAATAAACCGGAGGGACATGCCACATTTAGGCTAGTGTCATACCAGAAGAGTTTTTGGACTGGGGTGAAGAAGGTGTGTACTATTTGTGAACCTTTGGTAAGGGTTCTACGTTTGGTTGATGGAGAGAAGCCCGCAATGGGATACTTGTATGAGGCCATGGATAGGGCCAAAGAGGCCATTTGTGCCTACTATGAGGACAAGGGGAATGAGGGGCAAGCAAAACAACAATTGATATGGGAGGTGATTGATCAACGATGGAATAATACACTTCATCACACCATTCATGCTGCAGGGTTATTCCTCAACCCTGCATTCTCTTACTCTTGTGGCTTCGGGTTTGATGCAACAATAATGGATGGGTTATTGGAGTGTGTCGAGAGGATGGTGCCAAGTGCAGTTGAACGTTCAAAGATTTCCAAAGAGTTAGAAGTCTATAAGAGGGCCATGCGAACATTTGGCTTTGATATGGCCATTACTGGCAGGAAGAACATAATGCCAAGTAAGCTTCACCCTATTTCAAAATTCAATTTCATTACTTTCTTTGTTTTAAATTTCAAATTTTCAATGTCTTCTCTTATGTTTCTCCAATTCATTGTAGATACTTGGTGGGAAACCTATGGCAGACGAGTACCCCATCTCCAAAAGCTTGTTGTTCGGATCCTTAGCCAGACATGTAGCTCTTCTAGTTGTGAGCGCAATTGGAGTGTATTTGAAAAAATACACACCAAGAAGCGAAATTAAATTCTAAATTCATTATAACTTGTAATTTATGTCCCATAAGTAATTTATGGTCCTCATACAGGTTGGATACCCAACGCCTCAATGATCTAGTGTATGTTTCCTACAATAATAGGTTGTGGATTAAGCTTGAGAAAAAACCTAAGGTGGAGATCGTTTCATTGGATGCCATTGACACCACTGTTGCATGGAGAGTAGAGATTGAGGAACCTATTATGGAGGCAATCCCTGACTGGTTAGAGGATGATACACAGGACATGGAAAGTGAGACATGGGACGACGAGTGGTTAGACTCGTTTGAGAGTGTGCCACCACCGAAGCCACCAGTTGCACAGCCTCCAATTGCACAGCCACCAGTTGCAACAACCACCAATTTATGTTTCACAGCCATAATCTCAGTCAGAGGAAGCCAAATATATGGGCAGTGGTAGAGGACTTGATGAGGGTCTAGTACTCCATCATTCTTTTAGTTCTTCTAGAGTACATCAGTTTCCAGACACTTCTAGAGGACAACATAGTCCACGACAACCCGCACGAGCGCTTGGGCTTTCTAGCTCTAGAGGCAAAGCCATTACTAGAGCGATTACCTTTGCCCATAAAAGGGATAGAGGGAATCCATAGTTTACTTTATTTAGTTGATTTCATTGCATATGAGATACATTGATTGTATTTTTTTGGTGATTCATGAGTCGGTGACTCAAGATCGAGGACACGATTCATTTTTTTATGTGTGGTGTATCACTAGACGTCTTATACATCTTATATATCGGTTTTCTTTCCGTATTCATGTGGCAATGTTTTTATTTGATGTTCTTGTTGCTTTAGATGTTTAGAAATTTGAAAGAAAAAAAAATTTGTATTCTTTTTTAAGTTTGTCGATGTTTCTCGACATTTTCGTCAATAAATCTGATAATTTATTTTTGGACCCTCGGTGATATATTCGCCAACACGATATTTGTAACATTGGAACTTAAACAGTTCCACATTCATTTTGTTTCTATACTCGGTTATTCTTTTAGTGATCCTAGTTATACTACTACAAAATCTAACATGGTATCAGAGCAGTGCTAAAAGAAGCCATTGTCGGATATTAGGACTCCACATTTTGGAGTGTTTTCAACCTCAGACGATCTCTAATGGAGAATAGATCAACTCACCCTAAAAGGGGACATCTTTTTGTGGAGGCCAAACTCAGTTTGGTGAAGTTTCTTTCTAACCTAATATTGTCAGGATCTAAACCTAGGGCTCCTTGGATCTAGCCCTTCTGCCCACTAGTTTGGCTCTATTTTACCTTGATCCAACTTGCCTCAATAGGGCACATCTATCTGTGGATTCAAGTTTGCAAGTATCCACACTTCAAAATTGACCTAGCTTCTACTAGGGTTTCTGGTTTAGTTCTACAGTCAAAATGATTGGCATGAAAGTTGAAGATAGGCTTGATGGGAATTCCAATTTCAGTTCATGGAAGTCTAGGGTTCTTCTTATCTTAGAAGAAAATGATATTTTGAAGTTTGTGAATGAGAAGGTTCCAGAACCAGAAGAGGAAGCCGAGAAGACTAAATGGAGAAAGAATGATGCTAAGGCAAGGAGGATCTCGGTAGATTCAGTAAAAGACCATTTGGTTCCTCGGATCTCTTAGAAGAAGACTACCAAGAAGATGTTTAGAGCCTTGAGGAAGCTATTTGAAGATAGAAATATCAACTGTGCCCTTGCCTTGAGAAATCAACTATCAAATCTCAAGATGTCAACGTTAGAATCAGTTGCTTCCTACTTCATGAGGATCTCAGAGCTAGGAGATCAACTAAGCACAATTGGAGATCCACTTGATGATAGAGAACTTGTCATGAACACTCTTAGTGGTTTCCATCCATCTTGGGAACCATTCATTCAGAGTCTTAGTGGGCAACCCAAGTTGCCATAGTTTGATCGTATATGGGCAGTTTGCATGCAAGAAGAGACGAGACTTGCAACAAGAGGCAGAATACATGGCACTCAACATGAATAAGTCAAGCCCTTACATCTCATGTCAAGAAAGGAAAAGGTAAGGGAAGAAATTTTCATGACAAGAAAGACAAAGGTGGAAGATCAAGTCCTATTCTGGATCAAAAGAAAAAGAAGGATCTTTCACAAATCCGGTGCTACAGATGCCATAAATATGGACACTTTGCCAAAGAGTGTTATGGTTCAATCAAAAGGAAGCATGAATCCTCCACTACAGATATCGATGAAGACACTTCTCATAAGAAGCCAAGGAATGATGATCGTACGGAGATCTTCTTCTAGTACTCCCCATGTTTAGGTGATGATATGAAGATCTAGACTGCGATGGACTCCGAACAAGAAGATGAAGATCAAAGGACTCTCATGATTCCTACAAGGAGACACTGGGAGCCCACCCACAAAACAATAAAAGATAAGTATTTGGATTTATTGCTCTTGTAGATTAAATCTATTTGTTTTGGATATATGTTTCATATACGAATCTATATTCTTAAAATTAGGAAGTTTGTTGAGCATGTGATATTGTTCTTTTGGCTCATGTATTATTTGTTAGCCTGTAATATTGTACAACATTCCATCAACCCATCTTGGATGATATCTCCTTCTAACATGCTTAGAGTTGTGCACACTCTTGATAGTATGTTCTAATGGAGATAGCAAGCATTTAGATAGTTACTCTATATATGTTGTGTCGAAGCATTGGCTAAGATGTTTACATAACCGTGTGAACCATTGCATTGAAATATGAATTGATTAAATTTGATTATGCAATGTCGCTAACCATCTGACGAGATTTGACTTGTAGGAAAAAAGACCACATGCTATGGCCTACAAGGAAAGGATGATGAGACTTGCTCTAAAGAACAAGGGATGAACATATAGATCCCATCGATATTTAGTGATCGAGAGAGAGCGGAAGTGTGAAGCTTCTAGGAGCATGATTCTCAGCCCAAGCTACAGATTAGGAAGAAGAATGACTTCGAGACGAAGCAGTTAAATGGAAGTCATGATTGTTCGACAGTGACAACAAACAGACGAGGACCAAACATATCCAGATATATGAGGACACAGGACCCACAGGCCCAGAGGATCTCATAGAGATTGGCTATTGGGAGCAGAAGGCTCCAATAGATGTCGGTCTCTCTACTACAGATTCGTTCCTTCGACGATTTTGGAAAGTAGTCAGTTTTCCAGTTAGAGTCATGACAGAAGGATTAGAGTATGTTAGTCCTGAAGGATGAAAGTTACTCAATCGATTTATGAGGAGACAAAGGGAGTTAACACTTGAGACGAAGACCTTGGACTATTACATCACTTATTGACAGTGTGGCAGAAACTTGATGAGGTCTTCCTAGGTTAAGGGAAGAACACAGTTGAGATCCTGAGCAAATCTAGCATGATGACTATTGGAACCCAAAGTGATAGGCTGATGGACTAGCCTATGGACAGCTTCAGAGAGAGAACAAGATGCTTAGATGCAAAGGAAGCAGGATGCTCCAAGATAGAAGGATATGTGATGAGCATGATATCGGACAGGTATTAGCTATATGTCTTGGCTAAGGGTGAGTGGTCTAATGGTAGTACCACATCTTCTCCCAGACACCCTATGATGGGCTAGGGAGACTAGTCTCTTAATACTCCTCCATACAAGTGCATGAATTCAATCATATGATTTGTTGTTATTTCATTTATTTGCATCTTCTGTCTTGAATAGGGCGGGACAGAAATGTCTGCCTCGATATATTTGATGCCTCTGTCTATAGGTTCTCAAAAGATCTATGAAGAGCACATTAGTATCTGTATGATACATGATGGGACCGTACTTTACTCCCTGACAATCTACGATGGATTGGGAGATTAGTCCCATGATTGACTCCCTCGGTAAAAGGGAAGGTTGACTTTACTCCCTGACACTCTGTTATGGAGTGGGGAGATTAATTCCATGATTATGTCCCTCGCTAAGAGGAAGGATGATTATACAGATACCATGCATTCTCCCGATAACTCCGAGAGGGAGTGAGGAGATCTCTCGGACATCCTGAGATGGGATGAAGAGGCCAACACAAGCTTCATGCATTCTCCCAATCACTCCGTGAGGAGAGAGGAGATCTCTCGAACATCCTGAGATGAGGTGGAGAGGTTGGCGCACACTAGTTCTATGTGAACACCTTGTCCTATGTGGACTGTGGTTTTGTGTGAATCAATATGAGTTTTGTGTGGACTCCCGAGTTCTATGTGAACACCTTGTCCTATGTGGACTATGGTTCTATGTGAATCAATATGAGTTCTATGTGGACTCCAGAGTTCTATGTGAACACCTTGTCCTGTGTGGACTATGGTTTTGTGCAGTGAAGCATGACTCAGCCAAGACCCAAGTATACCTGAGTCAGACCCAAAAATGAGTAATCGGCCCATACTCGTGGGCAGACTCGCCAACTCAGCAATAATTGTCAAACTCAGGAGACTCGCCCAGACTCAACACTTACTCGATCGAACTCGCCCATGACTCGACACATACTCAAACTTCTACCAAAAAATCAAATTCATTTGGGTTTAACTTCGGCTCTTGAAATTTGCCCACATTGGGAAATGTATTATTTCTCCATACTTTCGCCGCTGAAGAGACAGGATGAGTCGTGGCTTTATCCAATCGCAGTCAGACGGTTTCCCTCCGAGTGACCTGTCAACTACTTGCTAACCTGTCAACAGTTTCCTTACGGGCGTCATCATTTGCATTCTAGTAGTCGTGCAGCTTCTTATCGATGGCCATTATGCGGCTTGTTACTATTCCCATCTTTGTTGCCCTCTGTATTGTGCATTCACCTCCCGATGGCTTAAGTTAATTGTTTACAATTTAAATCTTAGATATTTGAATTTCATATATTCTGGGTTTAACCATGTGATATTTCATATTAGCTTTATTATTATTTTTTAGATAAAGGATAAATACCTAGAGGTTGTAATATATTATATAATATAGGTTATAATCTATATATGTTATAAAAATTATATACTTTACTTTTACTCAAATATAATATGTATTACATACAAACTTTAGGATTATATATTTGAGAATGCATTATAAAAATTAAAGTATAATGGAATGATTATATATATATATATATGAGAATGCATTATAAATATTGAAATATAATTGAAGGATTATATATATATATATATATATATATATATATGAGAATGCATTATAAAAATTAAAATATAATCTAAGGACAATATATAGATGAATTATAATTTACCAAAATTTACTATATTTTAAGTTTTTTTCTATTTTCCGAGTCTTGTCAAGTCTGACTCGAGTCCTTCCCAGGTCTTTCCCGAGTCGACGAGTCACATGCCAGTCGAGTCTTTGCCGAGTCTGAATCGTTCAACATTGGTTTTGTGTGAACTAATATGAGTTCTGTGTGGACTCCAAAGTTCTGTGTGAACACCTTGTCCTGTGTAAACTATCTCGATGGACCGATATGAGTTGTATTGGAGTCTCTGGGTTGGTGCCCAGCAGCCCTTGTGGCTAGGAATGACTCATCACTAGGTTGGTGGCCAGCAACCCTTATGGTTGGGAGATTTATGGGTTGTAGCCCATCGTCCCTTGAGGTTGTACCCCATGCGGATGTGATACAAGTCTCACATGCGATTGTAGCCCCTGTGATCCCACATCAGGTTGTAGCCCATATGGTCATCATTGTTAAAGTTTTAGGATTTTTTAAATATTTAACTAACTTGTGCAACAATTCAAACCAAGTACTTAGAAGGATGAAGTAGAAAATACAGCAGTGCAATGCAAGATAATTTTAAACATAATTTTCATATCTTTCAACTTTAACACTCCCAAAGGTTCCTGTGTTAAAGCTGAAATGTACAGAAATACTAAATAACAACAGCAGAAAAATAAGCTAATGAACAAGCTAAACCAAACTAATAGATAGCATCTGTAAAAGAGAAAAGCAAAACTGGTTTAGACCTTCCTTATACTCGGATAACTTTTCAGATCAGACTTTGTCTTTTGAAGACAAGTCGCTAAGGAACAGTAGGCATAACTAAGAGAGAGAGAGAGAGAGAGAGGTAGCTGTAAGGCATAGTTAGACAAATACAGACCTTGAAGTGTTAACCAAAACAGTTCAAGAATTGTTGCTGCTATAATTTACAGACTTTTAGGACAGTCATACATCAAACACATAGGAACCAATGTTCCCCCAAGTTTCCGAGATGGGGGGACGCGGGAGCAGGGAAACGCACAATTGGGACGCGTGGAGACCACCCCCAAATTTACGGATATTCGGGGGTGGACGAGGAGACGTCTCTAAAATTATAAAAATAAAATAAAATATCAAAAATAATAATTCATTTGATGTATATTAATGATTGTGCAATGTAAATACTAAATATATCAGTTTATTTTCTAAGTAGTACCAAGTAGGAATTGTAAAATGTGAAAATAATGAGAAAACATTAAAAAAAAATTCATAGGGGCATGGTTGGGGAGGGAAAGTTTCGCCCAGGAGTCCCCAAGTCCTCGGGACGCAGGAAACGTTGAAACGCGTCCCCGACCCTGCGGGACGCGTCCCCGTGGAACACTTATAGCAACACCTTTCAAATGAGTAGAGATGCATCCTCAATCCATACATTAGCACCCTCAAATTATGGCAACACACAAAGGCACCCTCTAGACGGGCTTGACCTGCTATAGCAGGCTAAATAAGGACCAAGGCAGCCCTAGATGGCTCAATAAAGGTCACAATATGCACCAACAACTTCACATCTAGTGCAAGAAGGTCAACACAGGTCACAAGTCAGATCCTAGCAGCCCAACAAGGTCAAAGCTGAATCCTAGCATCCCAACAAGGTTGCAGTTCACTTTAGCAACACACAAAATGGTTATGGCCCAGCTTAAAACCCAACAAAAAAAGTCACAGCCCAGCTTAGGAGGTCACGAGTCAGTCTTAGCAACCCTCAAAGAGCTCACGCTCAGCATAAAGAGGTCACGCCCATCCTTTAGCAGTCCACAAACAGGTCATGCCCAACCTAACAAGTCCAACAAGAGATCACGGGCTAGACTTAGGAGCAATAGCAAGGTCACGGCCCACTCCAAGGAGCAATAAGGTCACGGCTCAATTAGGCACCACCAAACAGATCACGGTTGAGTCCAGGCAGCCCTAAACAAGTCACGGCCCAGACCTAACAGCTTAGGGAAGGACATCGCCCAGCTTGACAGGTAGAGGAAGCTCACGACCTAGTTCTAGCAGCCCCATAAACAACAACATCAATAAAAACCATGGTAACAACCTATCAAAACAGACTTTATTAGCAGTAGGAACTTGGACGTCAAGCCAAGAAGCAACAGCAAGCCATAAAACAGGAATCGTGTCAGATCTCCGAAATTTTCTCTTGTCAAGACATGACAAAATGAAGTTTAGGACTTTAATTTATAAACTTGAAAGGTCTTCTAGAAGGTTCATCTACCTAACCCTACCTTTTAGGAGAGTTACCAAAAATA
Source organism: Pseudotsuga menziesii (assembly GCA_001517045.1). Classification (NCBI taxonomy): domain Eukaryota; kingdom Viridiplantae; phylum Streptophyta; class Pinopsida; order Pinales; family Pinaceae; genus Pseudotsuga; species Pseudotsuga menziesii. Next base: position 639,554 of record LPNX010624764.1, read on the forward strand.
AACATAAAATAATATTATGTTGACTCAGGATAGGGTACCAATGGTCAAGTGGTCATACAAGATAAAAACAATAAAGTTAAGTCATCATAGAAAAAGGGTCAAGGTACCACAATCAAGATGGGCACTAGCACCAATAAGGAAAAACACAGGACCTCAAGTCAACAAGAGGGGTCAGAACAAGGTGGGAATACAACCACTTCACCCACAAGACCAATGTGGGGAAACAACCCTTTTACCCACAAGACTGTTAGTTTTTCTAATCTAATTAGCTTGATTAGGATCCTTATCTGAAAGAATAACAAGTATACCCACAAGACTATTAGTTTTTCTGATCTAATTAGCTTGATTAGGATCCTTATCTAAAAGAATAACAAGTATAGCAAGATACACAAGATAGAGCAGATACAAAAGACACAAAGATTGTCACCAGGCAAACCATAAAGGAGAAAACACTGCAAGCTTCCTCCGAATAGTTCCATCACAAAAGTTGTATCACAAGATGAACAAACCCAATAAGAATAAGTCTTTTGAGTTATCTATCTCTCCTCCTTGTCTCTCTCTCTCTCCTCATGCGAACTTGAGTGTGTGTGTATAAATGAGGGAGGGTGCCTCCCTATTTATACCTTTCAAGTAACTGACCTAATACATGATTAGGGTCGACCTCGTACCCTAACAGGGACAACTTCTCCTAGAGAGACTCCAAAAATACATTACATGATTTATACTGGGGACTATTGCCTCGACTTACAACGAAGGTTGTACCTCAAGGTCCATACACCTAAGTTGCATTGAAACGGATACAAGAACAGATACGGATACGGGGAGGGAAATGGATACGACAAATTTTGAAAAATGTCAGATACGATACGGGAAAGAAACGGCAACAAACTTATATATATATATATATATATATATCAAAAAGGCCACGACACATACATACTTTAGATTACCATTAATCAATTACATTTAAAGGTAGTCAAACCATTTATAACAATTAAAATGAACAAACTCAAATATTGTCTTAAACAATATTCTTCTATCTCAAGTGCCATAGATAAGTCAGCCACTGGAAAGCATTTAAACAAGAACATGTCAACTACTTCTAAACATCGATTTCAAACCCTAAAATTACTTAATGGATGTATCCAAATGTTACCATCTAACAAATATTACACTGATCGCACCTCTATAGAAGTGTTAAAATTTGTGATTAAACACATTTTTTGATGTAAGCCAGAGACTCGACTATGTTGTATTTGGGTTGGTCCACTCACTGAGGAGACAATCAACTAGGAAAGTGAGTCAGTTGACCAACCAACTGGTTCAAAAAGTGACTAACCGACTGGCTTATAAAGTGACTAACCGACTGGATAGGGATATGAGTGTACTAGCAATGGGATAAATAAGGCCATAGGTCAAGGGTTCATAGTACATACTAACTCAAAAAGGAAAAGAAGAAAACTGAAGTTTGTTGGAAGATTATTGGAAATGTGTTGGTTTATGTAACCCTTCATAAATTAGTACACTATTTTGTATGGCTAAAGCTACCATTTTATCAATTTTGATAACCAAGTCATTGGGGTTTATTTAAAACGAAGTTGTTAGGAACTGGCTGAAAAACTAGAAAAAAAAAGCCATTGTACTTCTACACTAGGTTGTGAAACTAACACTATAGTAGACAAGCATTTGATACAATAAAATGTCCACAGATCAGTGATTTTTTGAACCAACAGTAAGCCTCTATCAATTTTGGAAAATTGCAATGAAACAAAATCAATGAGACATAAAATGTCAAATTACCATTCACCAATTTAGGATTAAGGTTTTGATCTTGATTTATAAGCTTTGAGGCTTTATATTTAAGTTTTGAGGTTCAATTTACAGTTAGGGTTTTATAGTTTGCCTTTGGGGTTATTTATTTGTTTATTCTCATGTCAAAAAATCACTATTCCTAGTCAAAAACTTGCCCTGTAGTGGCTGAAACGTTTCAGAAAACCAGGAAACTATTGGAAACGTTTCAAGAAACGGCTGGAAACGGCCTGGAAACGTTTATGATTTTTGGATACGACTTGGAAACTTTTCAGTGGCATTTCCAAGCCGTATCCCCTCTGTTTCAGTTTCCGAAACGGAGAACGATGTTTCCCCTCCCCTTCCTAGAAGTTTCCGGTAACTCAGCCATACACAATAATGACATCCCGAAAGGAGGCAAACACATCTTCGATGGGGGTACCACAACATAGTGATAATATACATCAAAATATCTTCCGAAGTTACAAATACATCAACACTCCCTCTTAACTAGGAAGGTATTTTCTCTCTCCACAGTCATCAACCCATCTGGTCTAGTCATCATCACGGAGTCATCATCATAGTTGTTGCCATGGTCATCATCTTGAACAGTACTATCTGTCGTCGAAAGTTTCAACAGAGCTAATCCTTTTTCATGTTGGGTGTAAGCTTAATCCTCATCCAGGACTTCGTCATATCCACAAGCAAGCCATCGCATAGGTATGTCCCAGGACCATTCTTTACATTGCCACTGCAATAACCTGCGTCTCCTACCGTCATCTCATCGTATCCAAATCATTTCTTTGTCATGCACAAAACAAAACAAAACAAAACACACAAAGCACACAGAGCACAGCCCAAATGAAGAGCACCTGCGTTCCACCAACATAGGAGTATGCCAGGATCTTTCATGTCATCAAGACAACCTGCAACTTCCACTATACAAGAATCGCCTAGAAGCACACCAAGTGCATTACGTCTCTCTACTATCAACCAACGTTCTACCAACATAGGAGAACTGCCCAGGTGTACACCAAGTGCCTTGTGACCCCATCATCTCCAACATAGGAATACACACATACAAGGACTGATTTCGACCAAAAAACCTGCGTACCACGCCAGGACTTTTATGTTCCAAGTCAACCTCAAGGACATATTACATCCGAACAACCTGCATCCAAAGCTTTTCCATTCGAACAACCTTCTGGGACTTATTACGTCCGAGCAACCTGCGTACCACGCCAGGACCCCTTTAACACTCCGGACAACCCACTAGACTTATTACATTCGAACAACCTACGTTCCACGCCAGGATCTTTTACACTTCGGATAACCTGTGCCATGACTGATTACGTCCAAAGATAACCCACGAGCTTCACCAAGACTGATTACATCCAAGGACAACCTACAGGACTGATTACGTTCAAGCAACCTGCGTATTACGCCAGGATATTTTCCGCTCAGACAACCTATCTCATTTCCCATGTGAGATCTCTTGCATCTACGTCTTCTGGTCTCTTGTCATCTTCTAGCATAGGAACACAACAGGACTGATTACGTCCAAGGATAACCTTCGCCAGGACTCATTACATCCGAGGACAACCTACAGGACTGATAACGTCACCAAGACAACCTGTATCTCCAACTATGCTAGAACTCATCACTCCCTCTTTCGAGGGGTCTCGTTCTGAATCACACCAAGTCTCTCTAAAGTACTCGAACTTCACTCTGGCTAGAGGCTTGGTCAATACATCGGTTATCTGCTCGTCCATTGCCACGTACTAGAGATTTACTGCTCCTCTCTGCATTATACAAAAAATGCAAGTCAAAACAAATCAGATAGTAGCTTTCAAAACCATACTACCTCATAACTAGCCGAGCAAGCGGCAACATATTCTACCTCGGATGTATTCGGCGCCACACAAGACTGCTTCCTGTTAAACCAAGAGATCATGCCAGATCCCAAACTGAAGCAGCAACCCGAAGTGCTCTTCCTGTCAGTGGCGCTACCTGCCCAATACGAAGCAACATAACCGTGCAAGTTAATCTTCTGATTCGCATCATACTTGAGCCCATAATCCACTGTACCCTTTAAGTACCTTAATACATGCTTTACAGCAACTGGCTGAACATGTCTCAAATCCGTTGGGATTTGGCTCAGAGTGTTCACACCAAAGCATATGTTTGGTCTCGTATTCGTCAGTTACATCAATAAACCAATCATCTGACAATACATCGTGGCATCAACCGACTCTGATGAAGCATCACACAGAAGCTTCAAGTTCAATGCGATAGGTGTGACTATCGCCTTGTAGTCCAACATTTTGAATCTCTTCAGAATCTCCACTCCATACTTTCCTTGACCAAGGAAAATCCCATCTGCACTCTGCCACACCTCCATGGCTAAGAAGTAGTGCATCATCCCTAGGTCTTTCATCTCGAACACAGTAACAAGTCTCCTCTTTGCATCTTCAATGAATTCGTCCTCTCCTGTCAGGAACAGGTCATCGACATATAGCAGGAGCATCACTGGTCTTCTGCCTTCAACCTTGAAGTAAAGCTTGGAATCCGCTTTACTCTTAGTAAATCCTAGGCTCATCAAGAAGCTATCCATCCTACTGTACCATGTCCTGGGTGCCCGTTTCAATCCATACAAGGCCTTCTTCAATTTGCACACAAGTTTTCATGTCATGTGTCTCGGATCCCAGTGGTTGTTCTATGTACACTTCCTCCTCAACTACACCATTCAAGAATGTTGTCTTAACATCCATCTGGTGTATCTTCCATCTCATAACTGCAGCCAATGCAAGTATAGATCTAATGGAAGTGTACCTTGCTACGGGTGCAAATGTCTCCTTGTAGTTTATGCCTTCTTTCTGTGAGAAGCCTCGTGCCACGAATCTTGCCTTGTATTTCTCGATGCTGCCATCTGCAATGTGTTTGACCTTGTAGATCCACTTCGAAGTCACGACATACTTCCTTTCCGGTCTCAGAACTATCTCTCAGACATTATTCTTCATAATTGACTAATATTCCTCGATCATGGCATCCTTCCATTTTTTCTTTTCTGCAGCCTCTTCATAGTTGGAAGGTTCCTTGTAAATGATGTCGCACAGCAGGGCCACATAGTTGTTGTAAGGTTTTGGTGTTTTCCTTTCTCTATGCATTCCTTCTGGAGCGCCATACCTATTTGCATCTTGTATGAGCTCTCGTGCCTATGCTGGTTTCCTCTTATGGGAGTCCTTCTCGTGAAGTGTCTCTATAGGCTCTTTTGGTTCTGCCATGTCATGATCTTCTTGATCTTCTAGAATTGCTTCTACAATTTTCGTACCTCGGACTCTAGTTCCTTCAGGTTCCTCAACCTCTTTAATAGGTAGCCTCTTGGATCTGGAGTATGTTGAGTCCTCATCAAAGGTTACAACTCTACTGATGTCAATCTTCTTGAATCCTGGGAAGTATATTCGGTAGGCCTTTGATGTATCACTATATCCTATGAATATAGCCTTCCTCCTAGAAGAATCGAGCTTGGTCCTCTTCTCCTTTGGGATATGTATGCACACCGAGCAGCCAAATATTCTAAGATGGCAAACTTCTGGTTTTTCTCCTGACAAAACCTCTTTAGGAGTTTTGTTGTCAAGTACTCGATGAGGAGTATGGTTCTGTACATACACAATCATCCTTGTTGCTTCTGCCCAAAGGTGCATTGGAAGATCTCGGTCATGTAGAATTGCTTTCGCTGCTTCCATTATGGTTCGGTTCTTTCATTCCCCAACGCCATTCTGCTGAGGATTGTATGGAGTGCTCAACTCCCTCTTAATCCCAGACTCTCTGCAAAGTTCCTTGAATTCTTTCGAGGTGAACTCTGCCATTATCTAACTGCAAAGTCTTAATCTTCCTTTCAATGTGGTTCTCGACCAAGGCTTTGTATTACTTGAACTTACTGAATACTTCATTTTTCCCTTTTAAAAAATATATCCAAGCCTTACGTGAGAAATCATCTATAAGGGAAACATAGTACACATAACCACTTAGTGAGTTGGGCCCAGCCGTCCACATACATCTGAGTGTACTATCTCCAGTATTCCTTTAGCTTTACTTTCACTGCTGGTAAATGTCTTCTTTGCATTCTTTCCTTGTGCACATCCCTTGCAAATGCCTTCATGCTTTGCTTGGATTTCTGGAAGTCTTGAGACTGCTTTGCTTGCAATCGGTAGTGCTCTGTAATGCACATGTGCAAGCCTTCGGTGCCATAGTTCACTTGGTTCTATTGACTCATGAAGCAATGCTTGTTCAGGTGGTCCCTTTAGTTTGTATCAGTGTTACAAACATCGTCGATTTCTCGACAACATCACGAGACATCGCGATGTCTTCTCCGAGCCATTATTATCAGCAAACATCGCGGTGATGTTTCGACGACGTTCAGGCGATTTTTAAGGGCGACAAAATCGTGATTTTATCGCGATGTTTATAAAGCATTGCGAGTCGATTCCCCTGTCCGCCGACATAAAGTCAAAACAGGGGTTTTTTTGGGTTTTTTTACGCCTGTCCACCTGTCTGTCGAGCTGAGAGCTACCGTCGGTGTGCCTGTCCGCCAAGCTCAGAGTTGTCGTCGATCCGCCTGTCTGCCGAGCTAAGGTTCGCCTGTCTGCATGTCCGCCCTATCCGCGGAGCTGAGAGCCGTCGGTTTGTGTGAATTCAGAGGAGAAGGGGCACTGCTTAGAGGAGAAGGGATTTCGTGGAAGAGAACGCCCGTCGTCGGTTTGATTTGAACTTTTAAGTTGTCCAAGGCTCAAGAAGGATCAACAAGGTATACACTGCAACCCTCCTCGCTATTCATAATTTCATTATAATTTAAATTTTTATAACTGATATTTATTTATAATTTTATTAATTTGCTACCAAATATATAAAAAGTTAAAAAATCATCTTAAGAAACAAAACAAAAAATATTGTTTTGGATGATGGAATTGGATATGCTATCATTGCCATCCAAAAACTCCCCAAACAGATGAAAGAGGTAAACTCAGGAGTCAAAACTGTGCTTGCAAAACCAAGTAATTTTTATTTTTATTTAATTTTTTTAATTTAATAAAAGTTAATTAATTATAAAATCATATAAAAAAATATTTTAATTTTGTCAAATAATAATTAAATAGTTTCTGTTTTATATTATAATTAAAACTAAAAACAAATCCAACAATATCAAATTGACATTAGCAATTTGAAAATTAAATGATTAAAGGTTGATTTAAATTTTATAGATTCAAAATGTAAATTTTTGTTTTCCCTGTTTGTCTAATTTGCAATTTTTTGCAATAAAAATATGCTAAACAAAGTTTTTATTTTTATTTTGCAGGTTCAAAGTTTATTACAAAGCTACAAACATGCCGAAGGTTTTGGATCCATTCTGGGAGTATGCAGAGCCAGTTGATCCGCATAATCGGCAAAATCTTAGATGCAAAATATGTGTGGGAAGAATGTCAATTTGAAATATTAGATGATTAAAGGTTGATTTAAATTTTATAGATTCAAAATGTAAATTTTTGTTTTCCCTGTTTGTCTAATTTGCAATTTTTTGCAATAAAAATACGCTAAACAAAGTTTTTTTTATTTTGCAGGTTCAAAGTTTATTACAAAGCTACAAACATGCCGAAGGTTTTGGATCCATTCTGGGAGTATGCAGAGCCAGTTGATCCGCATAATCGGCAAAATCTTAAATGCAATATGTGTGGGAAGGAGATGACCGGGGGGGGGGGGTAAGTAGGCTCAAATACCACCTCACACAACTTGCAGGGCATGAGGTGGATATTTGTAAAAACTCCACTCCTGAAATAGTTCATAGGGCCAAACTTGCAATTGAAGGTATTGGCAAGAGGAAAGATGAAAGGGAAGGTTTGAGGCAAGAACTTGGAATGAGAGCAGCATTAGGATCCGGGACAACCGGGTACACTTTAGGGGGAGTGGGAAGTGAGACCTTATCCTCATCTTTCGTCATGCCTTCAATGACACATTCTATTTGTCACTTTTTATCGAGATCTGGTCCTGGTGCACAACCAGGTATAAAGTCAATGTACAACATAAAAGAGAAAACGAAAGCAGATAAACTTGTGGGTCAATGTATTTTGTGGAGTGATATTCCATTCCACTTTGTGAGGAACCCATTCTACGTGCCTATGTTCGAAGCTGTTACTATTGTTGGGTCAAGGTATAAGCCCCCCACTTATGAGGAGTTGAGAGGGCCCATCCTTGATGATGAAAAGGTCAATTGCACTTCTAGGTTGGAGAAGCTTCGACGTTCATGGGAGGCCACATGATGCACCGTGATGTCAGATGGTTGGACTGATAAGAAGGGTAGGACCCTTCTCAATTTCTCGATTCATTGTCCTCGAGGCATAATGTTTATAAAATCTGTGGATGCATCTGCACTGGTCAAAGACGCAACATTACTATGTCAGTTGTTGGATGAGTTCATCCAAGAGATAGGTCCGCAGCATGTTGTCCAAGTAGTAACGAACAATGCTGCGAATTATGTGGCAGCGGGTAGGATGCTTATGGACAGGCATCCTACTTTCTTTTGGATACCTTGTGCGGCACATTGTATTGACTTGATCTTAAGAGGATATGGGGAAGATCGAGTTTATCAAGGATGTCATTCATTTAGCAAGAAGCATCACCAAATTTATATACGATCATGCTTATGTGCTTAGCTTGATGAGGAAGTTCACTCATGATGTTGATGAAATTGTCATTGATGCCAACTTGGTCTTGCAGTGGCCCCACGGGATGTCTTTGGACCCTCGAGTTGATGATGATGACCTTGATGCCTTTGGTGGAATCATGTACATGCCTTCTGTATGATGAAGAAGCTTGAAGAAGTGCCTAAGACCCACAAGTTGGCCTTGAAGCCCACTGCTTGCACTTGATGTAGATCCATTGATGAAATTGTACCTTTAATGATGCTCTTCAAGCCCTTGAAGGTTTTGTAGCTCTAGTCTCCCTTGTGGTTAGATGGCATGGAAACACTATTCTGTTAGGTCGGCTCCCTTGTGGTTAGGTCGGCTCATCATCAAATTATGTGATGTCGGCCCAAAAATTTATTGTTATGTCGACTTCAAAAATAATAATAAAAATTATCAAAAATATGTAAGGTCGGCTTCAAATTTAAAATATTTTAATATAGCAGGTCGGCCCCAAGAAAATGTGAAAAATGGGTATAAATACCCTTTCAACGACCTCATTTAGGAGGACATAATTTGTGGTTAGCTCTGAGATTGGACTGAGGCTCGGTGGCAGCAGTAGGAAATTGTTTTGGGACAGCGTGGGAGCAGTCAAGGATACACGAGGTCAAGGAAATTGTTTTGGGACAGCGTGGGAGCAGTCAAGGATACACAAGGTCAAAGAAATTTTTTTTTGGACAGCGTGGGAGCAGTCGAGCCCCGAGTTCTTCCTATATAGACTGTGGAACAGTCTTTTTGTTTATTAAGTACACAAAAAAAAAACAGCAGGCTATACATACCCGAATTTTTCCAGTGCTAAAATTTTCTTTGGGTATGATGTGATAGAAACTGACCTTCGCTAATATGTCTGAAAGCTACTACAGACCCGAACTTTGTGCAGACCTTTCCTTTGGATTGTAAAGTCAATAGTGAGAAGTCAATAGGAGCAGTCTGAATTTGTTATAGCAGCAGCAGTCTTTGATCTCATTTTTTTTTCATCTTTTCACATGTGAACAGCCCTATCGTAGACTTGCTTGAGGTTTTGTACAGTCTCTACACTAACAGTCCGAAGACATCTACAGCACTTGCCCTAACAGTCTGAGTTTTGAAGCCTTACAAACACTCTGAGTTCTTCATCTTCTGTTGGTGTTTGATGATAGGCACTTAAAGCTAAAACAGTCTGGATCATCCACAGTAGCAACTTGAGGAGAGATTGGCATGTGAAAATCCTTGAAGACATGTCCAGCAGATTGAGTTGATTATGGATGTGATGGTGATATAGCTTGAATTGATGGGAAACTTATATTACAGTGCCAAGTTTTATAAGAGCACAATGAAACTTACTGCCACAGTTCCGAGCTGATGAGAGGAAGGTTCAAGAACTAAGTCTTGGAGATCTAGCAGCCTGTCCCAGTACCATGCAAATGTCACGACTGTAGCAATAGTCAACTTCAGTCACTCTTGTGAAGGCTGATTTTAGCAGAGGTTAAAGGTCCATCCAATTGATTGTCATCCTATTCTAATGATATGATTTATACATCCACAGTATGTATGACAGTCCCTGATATGATATGCTAGTTTGATGATGCCTTCACAATGATATGAAGTCTACATAGTGACAGTATGCTAAACCAGCAGTACACACTGCACAGAGAAATAATGATTACACTATATGCTCAGTAATGATATACATAACCAGTTATAAAATAGAAATGAGCAGTGATATGACGATTGCACAGTGACATGAGGATTATACAGTGATATGTTCTGAAGAAGACGTGGAGATCAAGAAGTTCGAGGTCTATTGCAGAATAGTCAGCCAGTATTTAGAAGCTATCTTCAAGCTTATACTCAGATCTACAATTGGTGAGTTTGTGTGTTCAATAGCTCTTATCTAATGTTCAATCTCTCCAACATGAAAGTTGCATTTCAAAATGCTCTGATACCTCGTCTACAGCACTGAAGTTTGTGTTTAAGCAGCCAAAGGTACAAATACATGAAGTCAGTTCTCTCTGTAGCAGCAGGACGTGTGAAAGATTTTATTTTGAAGGAAGATATACAGAGACGGTAGCAGCATCTTTTGGCTTGACAACTAAAGCAGTTCACTATGAATTAATTTGCTAGTATAAGTCCAAAGTTGGCATTATGAAGATGTTATGAAAACCCTGAGTGATGACCCTGGGAACAAATAGATAAGATACAGTGACAGAGAGGAGAACTTGTGACTTGACATTGATGTACTTGACAGAGATCAGATTGACTTGACAGTGATATATTTGACAGTATATTTTGAGTAGGGAATTGATCAGTTGATTGAGTAGCAGTTGATGGATTTGTGAAAGATTGACATCACAATACAAGGAGAACCGCACTTGGAGGTTTCAAGGACAATTCTGGAACAAGAAGAGACAGTGCTATTTTACATAAGAAATGATCAGCTGCAGTTTGCTTGGCATCCCTTGAGCCAACAGCAGACATATACAGGCTTTGCAGATGAAATCATTGCACGAATGAGTGAGAGCAGTAGTAAAGAAAGATAATGCACAAGAGCAGATCCTTGCAGCAGTTGTATAATGACTTGACAGTGACCAGCTGGATTCTTGATATGATTAATGAGCAGAGATAAGCAGTGGTAATGAGCAGCAGTGAGAAGTGTGTTGCAGCAGTGTTGAATGATGAGCAGATGATCAGCGATAGGAGCTGTATGATGACTTGACTATGAGCAGCATTTATGATGAGCAGTATGAGCTGAGTTGACCAGCAGAAGAAGTTCTGATCAGAGGATAATTTGCAGCAGTAGATGGCCAGCAGTAGTGATGATGAGCAGCATTGATGGTGAGCAGATGAGCATGAGCTGAGACAGTTGACCGCAGATTGATGAGTTGATGTGACAGTAAGCCTTAATGTAAATGCAAGCTTGACTTGCATTTTGAGGTTAGGATACCTCAAACCTTTCTTAGCAGGGTCTAAGAAAACCAGGCAGGGTCCTGGATTAAGAGTAGGTGCTCTATGTATCAGTAGGTGCTGATTTTGCCTAACGGTTGTAGCCGAACCAAAATTAATATAAAAAGATTACAAATTTATATGGTGTGGTGTTCTTCTGTGTTATAGATCTTGATGAGTTAAATGCTATGTGAATGATGAAGTTTATGAAATGATTATGAGATTGGTAGAATAATGAAAAGATGAATTGGCAGTTAAGTGTGACAGGTCAAGAAAAATTGTAAAAATTGCTTTACACTGATTCACCCCCCCTCTCAGTGTCTACACATGATAGGGAGTTGGTTCGTGCTGCCATCACTCGCTTTGCCACTTGTTTCATCTCTCTTCAGTCTCTCCTTACTTCTTTGTGGGACTTGCAAACTATGTTCCTTTCAGCTGAGTGGTGTGCTTTATCAATTAGCACTAAACCAGAGGAGCATGACATATTCAAGCTAGTGTCATACCAGGAGAGCTTCTGGGATGGGGTGAAGGAGGTGTGTACTGTATGTAAACCTTTGGTAAGGGTTCTACGCTTGGTTGATGGAGACAAGCCCGCAATGGGCTACTTGTATCAGGCCATGGATAGGGCCAAAGAGGCCATTCATGCCTACTATGAGGACAAGGGGGATGAGGGGCAAGCGAAACAACAATTGTTATGGGAGGTGATTGATCAACGATGGAACAAAACACTTCATCACTCCATTCATGCTGCAGGCATATTCCTCAACCCCGCATTCTCTTACTCATGTGGCTTCAACTTTGATGCAGAGGTAATGGATGGGCTCTTGGAGTGTGTCCAGAGGATGGTGCCAAGTGCAGCTGACCATTCAAAGATTTCCAAAGAGTTGGAAGTCTATAGGAGGGCCATGGGAACATTTGGCTTTGATATGGCTATTAATGACAAAAAGAACATAATGCCAAGTAAGTTTCACCTTGTTTCAAAATTTAATTTCATTACTTTCTTTGTTTTAAATTTCAAATTTTCAATGTCTTCTCTTATGTTTCTCCAATTCATTGTAGATACTTGGTGGGAAGCCTATGGCAAACGAGTACCCCATCCCCAAAAGCTTGTTGTTCGGATCCTAAGCCAAACATGTAGTTCTTCTGGTTGTGAGCGCAACTAGAGTGTATTTGAGAAAACACACCAAGAAGCGCAACAGATTTGAGAATTTGAAATTAAATTCTAAATTCATTATAACTTGTAATTTATGTCCCATGGGTAATTTATGTATTCTAAATTCTAATTGGATAAATTTATGGTCATCATACAGGTTGGATACCCAACACCTAAATGATCTAGTGTACGTCTCCTACAATCTCAGGTTGTGGATGAAGCAGCTTGAGAAAAAACATGAGGTGGAGGCCATTTCATTGGATGGCATTGACACTACTGCTGCATGCAGAGTGGAGATTGAGGAACCTATTATGGTGGCAGCCCCTGATTGGTTAGAAGATGATACACAGGACAGGGAGAGTGAGACATGGGACGATGAGTGAGCAGACGCGTCTAAGATTGTGCCACCACCGGAGCCACCAGTTGCACAGCCACCAGTTTTTGTTTCACAGCCACAATCTCAGTCAGAGAGAGCCAGATATATGGGCAGTGGTAGCAGTAGCATTGGTAGAGGACTTGATGAGGGTCCAGTACCTCATCATTCTTATAGTTCTTCTAGAGTACATCAGTTTCCAGGCACTTCTAGAGGACGGCATAGTCCACGACGACCCCCACGAGCACCTGGCATTTCTAGCTCTAGAGGCAGAACCATTACTAGAGCGATTATCTTTACTCGTAAAAGGGGTAGCGGGAATCCATAGCTTACTTTATTTAGTTGATTTCATTGCATATGAGATACATCTTACATAATACATTGATTGTATTTTTTTGGTGATTCATGAGTCGGGGACTCAAGATCCAAGACACCGTTCATTTTTTATGTGTGATGTATCACTACACGTCTTATACAACTTCTATATCGGTTTTATTTCCATGTTCATGTAGCAATGTCTTTATTTGATGTTCTTGTTGCTTTAGATGTTTAGAAAATTGAAAAAAATGAATCTTTTTGTATTTTTTTAAGCTGTCGATATATTGGCGATGTTTGCCAACATTTTCGCCGATAATTTCTTTTTGAACCCTTAGCGATATATTCGCCAACACGATATTTGTAACATTGGTTTGTACAAGCCTCCGTCTTGTTCTCCAATTATTGTTGCATCATCTATTGTCTCTCCTTTAGGCCACATTAGAAATTGGCCATCAATAAATGCGACTCTCGTTCCCTTTGCATCTAGTGCAAAGATGGAGAGAAGATTCTTCATCAATCCTGGAACATGTAGCACATCCTTCGTCTTTAAAAAATTTCTGAAGTCTAGCTTGTATGAAGCTTCTCCACTTCCTTTTATGGGGTATTGATAATCATCCCCAAGTTTCACCTTATCAGGTGACTCATGCTCAAGCCTCCATCTTGTTCTCCAATCATTGTTGCATCATCTATTGTCTTTCCTTTAGGCCACATTAGAAATTGGCCATCAATAAATGCGACTCTCGTTCCCTTTGCATCTAGTGCAAAGATGGAGAGAAGATTTTTCTTCAATCCTGGAACATATAGCACATCCTTCGTCTTTAAAAAATTTCCGAAGTATAGCTTGTATGAAGCTTCTCCACTTCCTTTTATGGGGTATTGATAATCATCCCCAAGTTTCATCTTGTGAGGTGACTCATGCCCAGAGATATTGACGAATGATCCTTTGTATCCTGCCATGTGTTTAGATGCCCCACTATCCACAAGCCAATCATTGCTTCCATGTGAGATAGTTCCAGTGAGTGTTGAGATTAGCATATACCCTCCATCTGAATCATCCTTCTCTCTTTTGAATCTTTTGTTTGTTGGTTCATTGTCTTCAGCGGTATGAGCATGATGTCTCTTCTTCCTGTTGGGGCAGTCTCTTGAAAAGTGTCCCTTTTCATCACAAGTGTAGCATCGAATGTTGGAAGGATCTTTTATGAACTTCTTTTGTTTCTTGTCCTTCTTCTTCTTGTGATGGTGGTTCTCCTTCTTCTTGTAGTTCTTTCTTGTGTGAGTTATGAGAGCTTGATCTTCAGTTGCTCGCATCTTCTCTTCTCTTGTTACTAGTCGAGCTTCCTCTTGTGTGCATTCTTCTCAGAGCCGGCTGAAAGAGATCAACTTCCTTCTTGCACAGATTCCTTGAATGAATGAAGCCCATGATCTTGGGAGGCCATTGAAGGTACTCATCGCAATCTCTCCTACATTTTCTTCAATTGCTTCAACTTGTTCCTTGACTTGGGCAACCCTTGTGAAGTAGGACTGTATAGTCTCTGAGTTCTGTATCTTCACATTCTTTAGTCGGTTCCTCAATATCATTTTTTGATTGATGTTCTTTCCTTTGAATACTTCCTTCGAGCTTCCTCTTGTGTGCATTCTTCTCAGAGCCGGCTGAAAGAGATCAGCTTCCTTCTTGCACAGATTCCTTGAATGAATGAAGCCCATGATCTTGGGAGGCCATTGAAGGTACTCATCGCAATCTCTCCTACGTTTTCTTCAATTGCTTCAACTTGTTCCTTGACTTGGGCGACCCTTGTGAAGTAGGACTGTATAGTCTCTGAGTTCTGTATCTTCACATTCTTTAGTCGGTTCCTCAATGTCATTTTTCGATTGATGTTCTTTCCTTTGAATAATTCCTTTGGTGTCTTGAAGGATGACACATGGGGGATAAAATGATCCTTAATAGAATCTGCAATGATTCTCTTGGCCTTAACCAAGTTCTTCTTATGAGTAGCCTTAGCCTCATCTCCCTCTGGCTCTAGAACTTCTCCACTGATGTACTGATCCAAATCATTCTCTTCAAGGATCAAGGAGATTCTGTACTTCCATGCTCAGAAATTATCAGCTCCTCCAAGCTTGTACTCAAGCTACGTATGGTGAGTCATCTTTTCAAATGAGAACCTCAAATGAAAATAGCAAAGATTCAGATCTTACCGATTTGAAGTGTCTAACATGGTTCCGAAGCTGGCTGACCTAGAGTTTGTCAGAGAAACCCTAATTTTCCAAACTTGGAGTTTGGGGAATATGTTTGGACATAAAGATGTGCCTCCTTAAGGCGAGTTGCTCAGCAAGGTCCTTTTCTGAAGACTGAGGTGGGCAGCCTCTGAAATTTGATGCCCTAGTTTCTCCCAACACTAGTGTGAGGGTCAAAAATGAAACTACTTCAAATATGATTATGCTTCCACCAAAAGACGTGCCCCTCTAGGGCGAGTTAGCCTAGCCCTCTTTTCTTGATGATCTGTGGAGAGAAGACCTTGAACTAAGAAGCCCTAGTTTTCGTTGCTGCATAGTGCCTTCTTTCAGAGAGGCTCTAATACCATTTAGTTTTTCTAATCAAATTAGCTTGATTATGATCTTTATCTAAAAGAATAATAAGTACAGCAAAATACACAAGATAGAGCAGATACACAAGACACAGATTTTCACTGGGGAAAACATAAAGGAGAAAACCCCACAAACTTCCTCAGAATAGTTTTGTCACAAAGACTGTATCACAAGATGAACAAACCCAATAAGAAGTCTTTTGCAGCTATCTATCTTTCCTCCTTGTCTCTCTCTCTCTCTCCTCATGCGAACTTGAGTGAGTGTGAGTGTGTATAAATGAGGGAGGGTGCCTCCCTATTTATACCTTTCAAGTGACTAACCTAATACATAACTAGGGCCGACCTCTTACCCTAACAGGGCCGACTTCTCCTAGAGAGACTCCAAAAATACATTACATGATGTTATACTCGGGAACATTGCCCCAACTTACAACGGAGGTTGTACATCAAGGTCCATACACAATAATGACTTCCCAAAAGGAGGCAAACACATCTTTGATGGGGGTACAACAACATATAGTGATAATATACATAAGAATATCTTTCGATGTTACAAATACATCAACAAAGACCAAGGTGTATCATCAAGGTGGGGAAATAACCCTTTTACCCACAACACCAAGGTGACAAACTTTTATCTTCTCTCTCAAGGTATATTGTCCACATGTTTCCGTACAATAACATAAGTTTTATCATCACCATATAAGGAAGGTCCAAACTAGATGATGTGATCCCCTCGACTTCCAGACTACTCCTAAAGGTCAAGTGCTAGTGACATCATCAAGAGGTGGCCAGTCCCTTCAGAAACAACTTAGCAATAACCATTTAGGAGAAGAGGACATCACACATCATCATCTTGGTCATCTGATCAAGATCCACCTGGTTAATTGACCAGGTATGTACCTCCAGGAACTGCTTGGTCCCAGACTAAGAATCTACCTCGTCCCAGACCCAGATGTCTCTATCTTAACCTACAGGATCTGCTTGGTCCTGGACTAAGAATCTGCCTGGTCTCAAACTAGGATACCCTAGAGACATATAGGGGCCCTAGCCACATGCTAGGGACTTTGCCATGGCATCAACCTGCTTGGTCCCAGACCAGGAACCCTAGGAGACTGTTGGGGACCCTAAAGTAGCTTCTAGGGACTTACTCTGCCTAGTTAACTAACCAAAAACCCTAGTTAACTGACTAGGGTACCATCCTACCTGAGAATGGGTCTCACAAATGCATTATCTTTAACAATCATGAGGTTGTATCCCATGATATGGTGATGACTCACTAGTGGTTGTAGCCCTAGTGAACTGTTTAGATTGTGCTAAGGCACATTGAGCACATGCATCTTCCCCGACAAACTGGGTTGAGCTGAGGCATGTTGAGTTGGTGCATGTTCCCCGACGAATGGGGTTGAGCTAACGCATGAGCGACTTCCCATGGACAGGGAAGAGTTGTGGAGCTAGTGAATGTTCTCTGGTGGACTGGATTGAGCTGACGCACGAAGATTGAGTTGTTGACACTTCTCAACGAATTGAGATTGTGTTGGAGGACCTTTCTTATTACATAGAGATGTTTGAGATAGTTGTGATATATAAATGAGATCTAGATGTGTTCTAGTATGATAATACCGATGATGCCTCCCTGGCTAAGAGGGAGTGTTGGTGTAGTAGTTGCATGAGGCATCCTCATGCAGGTCGACCCAAGAAATCATGATAATAAAATACATTTTATTGTTGCATAAGACAAGTCGGCCCCAATTAAGTAGACAAGTTGACCCAGTTACAAAAATTAAAAGGGAAGCACCATAAAGTATAAATAGAAGGGCGCCTCCTCTCATTTCAACACACGGCAACAAGCAAGTTCGCTCAAACAAGGAGAAGTTCACTACTACAGCTAGAAAAGACATTTTTTGGGTTCTCCACTTTGGAGAAGCTTCTCTTATATTTTCTTCGGGTTTATGCTACTATTGTCTAGATGTACATTGATCTCTATTGGAAGGTGTGACCTCAAGGGAGACCATAGTTTTCTCTAAGGTTGGGAAGTGATAGATCATCATCGTGCTTAAACGAGCTCCACATTCATTTTGTTTTTGTGCTTGGTTATTCTTTTAGTGATCCTGGTTATACTGCTACAAAGTCTAACCCAGTTTTGATGAAAATTCGTAATTCAAGTGTTAAAATAAGGTAGAAAAATATTTGCATGCATTATAAGTTATTTTGCTTGAGTGAAGGGTACATTTTTGTTAAGGCCATGAAAGAGGATTTAACAATAAGCACCACCAACATCAAGGTACATAGAAAGGTTGATGCGCTTGATTAAATGCCAATCCCATACCCTCATACATGATAGAATCCAGTGAAAACGTTGCAACCCTAAAAAACTAAAAACTGTTAAGTTTGTTGAGAATTCTGAATGGGATCTAAAATTATATTTTTTGCATATGAAGCCCAATGAGATTGGAACCTCTCAAACATCCTGAAACAATTAATGGTAAGGATCAAAATTTATGTAAAAGGATAGAGAATGAAAGATAAGGAGAATGTCACTTTAATGTCACTTGCACAAAACTGGATGGGCTCGTACAAACTGGTCCCTAGCCGTCCTCAAAACAGGGGTACCCTATACTAAATTGGTCCCTAGACATCCCAAGGCTCCCCAAACAGGGGTACTGTCCCCTCTACTTTCAATGTCCCCTGAATCTGTGAGAAACGTCTCGAATACTTCAACCAAGTTTAGGGTATGGCAGGGTGCAGCAGGTTACATGGGTACAAGGTATCTGGTATGTGGGTACGAGTATGTGTACCCTACCCCTGGGTACGGGTACCCATGCTACTTAGTTATATACACAAGTGGATCTTGTTCCTAGTGCCTTGGGGGGAAATAGTGACAAAAAAACATTGAAAAAACCTTGGTCTAAGGAAGGGGGGGATCTACAAACCTGTCAAATCAGCAGATTTTGGGTCTTCGTCCCAAGGGTATAGTGTCAGAGATTGGATGTGACGTGGGAATTTCTCCTCCACCCACGTTGCCTAGAGTTAAATGCACTTTTGGTACTCGAGCACGTGCACAGCAAACGTCTCCTCCACGTGGGGTACTTCGAAGCGGTCATTATGTAATGTCCTCTTCTGCTTAGGCATTGAGGACCAACCCGCTAACCTATATGATTCCTATAGGTTCGAGCGGGCACTGACAGTCAGGGAATCAGCTATGGATTGATGCCATATAAGAAGATCTAGGGCATCAACATTATATCATCATTGGATAGACGAGGGACACCAGAGCCAAAGGCCACCTGCATGCATGACATCTGAGCATTATTTCATGATGCATGCACCCGATTGAGTCTCCATGCACCTACATGCAAGTGAACTGAAAATTAGAAGTTAAAGTGACCTAATTAGGTCAAAAGTTAGGTTATTCGCAGTTGGAAGTTATAAAAGAAAGGTAAAGTGAATGGAGAAACAGACTTATATGATTATTGATTTGAGGAGTCGAATTGGAGAGCTCAGCGAGCTAAGTTGGGGTTGAGTGCATGCTCAGCTAACTGGTGTATTTCGGCAGCTAAATCTATCTACCCTAGTTCATCGTCAGGTTGGATCATCTAGATTCAGCACTACTTCATCATCAATTTCTATTCGGCAGTTGCTTCGAGAGATTGAGTATTCATCCAGTCGGAGGGGTTCACCATCATACCGTGGTACCGTGGTCAAAGACATATCTATTCGTTTTCTTCTCTACAGAGAACAGAACTTCTGCATGCTGCTTCTATTCCTCTCAGAACACCCTCATCATCCTTGCCCTGGAAGAAGGGCCTCTCAGCTCGAGTATCAAGCAAGTTATCAGCAATTATCACTATCTGGAGGGCGTCCTTTTGCATGGGCAAATTCCATTGAGGATACTTACGTTTTAGGCTATTGAGCCACCATTTCTTCTGCATGCTGCTTCCATCACTTCCAGAGGGGTACTATAACCCTAGTGCACATCATCTGGGTCTTCATCAATGGATTATTTATTATTGAGGAGCATCTATAGCTTTGGAGGAGGGCACATTCACCTATGGAGGACGATTTGGCTTATCTCCTTATTTCTCCCTCAGAATTCTTGCATGTGGGGACCATCCTCTTCATCATCAACAAATCTACATACCGGTATGTACATGCATTAATTTCTCCTATTTTCTAGCATTTCAGTATTATCTAGGGCACAGATCTGCATGCAAAGATCAGGGTTTGCTTTCATATTCTATTGAGGCATAAGCCTATTAGCCATCTACAGTACACAAAGAAAAAGAAAAATATCAGTTTGGGATATTACACATTACTCCTCTCCTGTTGTTGAAGTAAATGAGGACAGTGATGGACTAGGTCTTGGCTTTGTTGGTGGGAATGTAGGATTGGAGGATCTCCACAATTTGTCCCAAACCCGAGTCAATGTAGTTAAGGAAGAAGTAGAAGGTTATCAAATCTAGCGGTGAAGGGTTATCGTTGGTGGTTGGGGAGGATATTTGTGTGGCTCGGATAGCAGAATTTGAAGGGCATACCCTCGTCGATAAGTTCTATAGGATTAGGGTTCTTATGGACTCCTTAAACTCGTGGACGAAATGAGTTTGGATTTCAATTATAGGATATTGTCTAACCCTGCATATTTTGGTTCATGGATGGAGAGGGTTTATTCTTCGATCTCGAGAGGATGCTCTTTGTGTGTCATTTCATGGATAAAAACTACATATCAATGAAATTGTAGAATCTCTTATTTGATGCGCGTCAGGACTTTACTGAAAGTACCTTGATGTGGGAGAAATTGCCCCGTGGTGGGTGAAATTACCTTGTTTATCCATTGAATTTTGGTATGAACCCAAATTGAAAGAAATTGGAGACATGCTAGGTAAGTTTACAATTATCAATGACAATTTCATCTCAAATCCTTGCAGCTCAATGGCTCATATTCTAGTGGAGTTGGATGTCTGACAAGGGTAGTATGAATCGATGGATCTAATGATTGGGGGAAGATTATATTCTAAACCTTTAGACTATATAAACATCCCCTTTCATTGTGCATGAAATTTTTTTAGAATCCCAACCTAGTTTCAAGCCTGTTTGCTTCTCTGCATAGTTTAATGCCCAAACCCTTCTATGCACAAATTTTTAATAAAATTTGACTAAACTGAAACACATGGAATTCTTTTTCAAATTTAACAATTCAGAAAAAAAAAATTCAAGATAAAAATTTCAAACTCAAAAATTTTAAATCAGCCAAACACACATGAAAATAACATTGATATTTTTTACCAATGGTCCGGCATAAAACCCCTAAGGGAAAACCTATTTCTGAGAGAGAATTTTATTTTCCAGACAAATTTTACAATTTCAAAACAGCAGTACTCATCTCCTTTTCTTCCTCGAAAAACGTGCCAAAATCTCTTTGAGCAAAAACTGTATTAACTGTCTAAAAATCAGCACCTCTCGAAATCCATGCCACCCCTGTGAACTGTACGAACTGGTACAGTACAACCTGTCCTGGTTTTCTCAAAATCTATGCACTGACAGTTGTAATCGTATGGCCTGGAACTATACAGAATTCCTCATTTTTTGTACAAACTTGTAGCTGTAAAATGCCTCGATTTTTGTGCTAGGAATTGTCTAGAAATTTGTGCCAAATTTATTGGGAATGTGCCCATCTCAAATTTTGGTTATCTCTGAAAATTTCTCACTCCTGAATTTTGGTTTCTCTCAAACCCTTGTCTTCCAGTGCTTCTCCTCTCTCAAAACTCTTCCTTTTTGAAAGTGAACAATGAATGTGATTTGCCTTGCCCTAGTCCCTTTTTGTTCATGGCAACTTCCTCTTCGATCTAATGGTCAAGATTAGATTAGATGAAGGGTTCTCAATAAATGCTCCATTAATTAATTAATAAATGACATTTAATGCACCTCATGTCACTTAATAAAGTGAGCGCAACCCCTTTTAAATAATCACACACTCAACCTTAATTTCAATATGAACTTAGGATAAACCATGACTTTAGCCTTTTTAATGAAGTCACTTTAAAAACATAAAGTACATCTCACTTCATTAAATACAAATGACTAGGGGTCATCAATTAAAGGGTCATTGTCCACCCCAAGGCAATGCTAGGTGGACAAACACTTCCTAAGTAACTTTTCAACACTCCCTCTTACCAAGGAAGGTGTTTTTCACCACTCCCAACTTATCTCTGAAATAGACATGCTTCCCTCTACCCAAAGACTTCGTCAAAATGTCAGCTACCTGCTCATCTATAGAAACATACTACAACTGTACAGCCCCTCTCTGAACAGAGTCTCTGATAAAGTTATATTTGATCTTTATATGCTTCGACCTATCATGAAATACTGGATTCTCAGAGAGCTTGATGCAACTCTGATTATCACAATGTATAACTGTAGGACTCGGCTTCTGACCAAACAAGTCTACTATCAACTTGTGAAGCCACAAAGCCTCACAACTAGCCTGGTTGGTTGCCATATACTCGACCTCAGCAGAACTCAATGCTACAGACTTTTGCTTCCTGCTGAACCACGACACAACTGTCGATCCCAAGCTGAAGCAACAACCAAAAGTGCTCTTCCGGTCCGAAACACTACCTGCCCAATCTGAATCTGTAAAGCCAACCAATGCCACTCCATCAGATCTCCTGTAGTCCAAGCCATAGTCAACTGTACCAGCAAGATATCTCAAGATGTGTTTTGCGGCAGTCCAATGCACTCTCCTGGGCTCCACCATGAAATGACTGAGAGTGTTTACCGCAAAACTCAAATCTGGTCTGGTGCTGACCAGATACATCAACGAACCAATAAGCTGACGATATAAAGTAGGATCAGCCAACTCTCCCTCAAAAGCATGAAGCTTTGTCCAGTTGGTGATCATGGGTGTAAACATAAGCCTGTAATCGTCCATCCGAAATCTCTTCAGAACATCTGCAACGTATTTTCATTACTGTTAGTTTTTCTTAAGATCTGATTTGATTATCTAGGATCTTTATCTGAAAGAATAACAAGTACAACAAAATGCATAAGATATAAAAACATACACAAGACACAAATATTTTCATCGGGGAAACCATAAAGGAGAAAACCCCACAAACTTCTTCAGAATAGTAAGATGATCAAAAGCAGTAATAAGAAATGTTCAACAGCTATCTTTCTCTCCTCCTCTGACTATCTCTCTTTCTCATGCGCCTTAGAGAGTGTGTAAGGTGTGTATAAATGAGGGAGATCGCTTCCCTATTTATACCCTTTCAAGTCACTGACCAAATATAACATTCGAGCCGACATGTCATCTCACATGGGGCCCACTTCTCCTAGAGAAACTACAAGTGCATATTGCATGATGTTACATTGGGGACTATTGCCCCGACTTACGACAGAGGTTGTACCTCAAGGTCTAGGCACAATTTAGGCATCCCGTAAAGGGGTAACACACCTCCCCAGTGGGGGTACAACAACGTACAATGATAATATACATCAAAATATCTTCTGAAGTTACAAATACATCAACACTTGCCCCAAGAAAACGTGTCCATCCTCCTGCCAAACCTCCATCCCCAAATAATAGTGCGTTGGCCCAAGGTCATTCATCTCGAACTCTGAAGCAAGATCCTTCTTGCAAGCATCAATCAGGTGCTCTCCTCCAATGATGAACAAGTCATCAACATATAGCAGAAGAATAAGCAGAACACCACCAACCACAATGTAGTATAGGTTAAGATCCGCCCCACTCTTCCTAAACCCAATCGAAAGCAAGTAGGAATCGATCTTGGAATACCAAGCTAAAGGGGCTTGTTTTAGACCATACAAGGCCTTTTTCAGCCTGCACACATGAGATTCTCTCTCATACACCTCAAAACCCTATGGCTCCTCTAGATACACCTCCTCCTGTAGAAGACCGTTGAGAAAAGCGGCCTTCACATCCATCTGATGGATCTTCCAACCCATCTCTGCCATGACGGAGATCATTGCTCTGATCGAAGAAAATCTGGCCACTGGCGCAAAGGTTTCATCATAGTCAACTCCCTCTACCTGTGAGAATCCACGTGCAACAAAATGAGCTTTGTACTTCTCGATGCTGCCATCTGCAGCATGCTTGATCTTGTAGAGCCACTTGGAAGTCACAACTGACTTCCCCTCTAGTTTCACAACCACTTCCCACACCCCATTCTTCATGATGGAATTGTACTCTTCCATCATGGCATCTCTCCAAACCTGGTGCACAAAAGCCTCCTCATAAGTGGTCGGTACGGTATCACGCAAGCCAGTCACATGTGCCATATAGCTAGAAAATATCCCAGGTGCCTTGCTCTCTCTAACCTCCCTCCTGGGTGGTCCGACAGACTCCTCTGCGTCTTTCATAAGCTCCTTAAGCCAACTTGGATTTCTATTCTTAGAAGAAGCATCCTATCTTAGACTCTCCTCTACATCCTCATCAGACACATGTCTCCCTAAAGAAGTAACAACAACCTGAGATCCTGTCCTTGGTGAACCTGTACCAAGTGTATCTGAATCACCTAAAGGTGTAACCTGTGAACCTGTGATCCGGGAACCAATCCCTGTACCAGAAGTACCCGAAGACTACGCCCCTGAAACCGATGAACCTCTAGCCTGTGACCTAGTCACTCCTGAAACCAGTGACCCTATGTTATGACTCGCTGAACTCTGAACTGTCACCTGTGGAGTACTCTGCTGCACCTCTATCTCAGAATCTAGAGATCTCCTAAAGGCTTTCTCCTCCTCAAACTTCACCTCCCTCCTCACCACAACTTTCCTTTGTGTAAGAAGATATATACGAAAATCCTTCGAAGTCTTGTCATACCCAACAAAAATACCCTGCTTTCCTATAGCCTCCAACTTTGTCCTCTTCTCAGAAGGGACATGTGAGTATGTAAGGAAACCAAATATACGAAAGTGACCTATCTCAGGCACTTTCCCGGTGAACATCTCCTCAGGATTTTTGCACCCCAAGGCACAGTGCGAACTCCTATTCAGTACATAAACAGCAGTGCTACAGGCCTTTGCCCATAGAAAGAAAGGAAGACTCTGATCATGCAGCATGGCTCTAGCTGCACCCACTATCAAACGATACTTCCTTTCAGCCACTCCATTCTGCTGTGGAGTGTAAGGAACTGTCAACTACCTCTTGATACCCTCATGTCTACAAAATTCATCGAATGCATGGGAAGTATACTCACCCCCATTGTCTAACCGAAGTACCTTGATCTTTTTTCCTGTCTGGTTCTCAACAAGAGCTTTGAACTCTTGGAACCAAACCAAGACTTCCTCTGATCTCTTGCTTCTAAGGAAATAGATCCAGGTCTTCTTGGAAAAGTCATTGATGAATGTGACATAATACTCATAACCTGTCAAAGAGGTAGATGACATGGGACCACACAAATCTGAGTGTATCAACTGAAGCACTCCCTCTGATCTAGTATCACTGCTCGAAAAAACAGTCTTGGTGTACTTTCCCAAAGCACACCCCCTGCAAAAACCACTCAGCTCTTGTTGAACTCTGGCATACCTGTCGTCATATCTCTCAACATCCTCAAAGCTGGATGGTGAAGGTGGGCCATCCTCCTGTGCCATAACTCACAACTCACTGTTGCCCTGAGTGTGTGACAGTGCATGATGTGGCTGAAAGAGAAGCTTATACAATTTCCCACATCCGACTCCAATCGCACGTGAATCAGATGAACCTGTTGCTTTGGGAAAGATGTGAACTTTCCCATCAAGGACATATACACCAAAGCCTCTATCTTCAATCATGGAAACTGAAACAAGGTTCTTCTTTAGCCCAAGGACATACAATCTGTTCAAGAATATTTTTCCACAAACCCCTGTTCTTCTGAATGTTCAAATTCTGAAATTTTTAACTGTGATCTGATACCATGAAAGTTTTTGAGAATCTCAACCCAGTTTCAAGCATGTTTGCTTCTCTGCATAGTTTAATACCCAAACCCTTCTATGCACAATTTTTTAATAAAATTTGACTAAACTAAAACACATGGAATTCTTTTACAAATTTAACAATTCATAAATTTTCTTTTCAAGATAAAAATTTCAAACTCAGAAATTTTAAATCAGCCAAACACACATGAAAATAACACTGATATTTTTTGCCAATGATCCAGGATAAAACCTCCAAGGGAAAACCTATTTCTGAGAGAGATAATTTTATTTTCCAGACAAATTTTACAATTTCAAAACAACAGTGCTTATATCTCCTTTTCTTCCTTGAAAAACGTGCCAAAATCTCTTTGAGCAAAAACTGTACGGACTGTCTAAAAATCAGCACCTCTCGAAATTCGTGCCAAGCGTGTGAACTATACGAACTGGTACAGTACAGTCTCATGTTTTTCTCGAAATATGTGCATTGACAACACCTCGAAAAACATGCCCTATACGGTCTGACAACAGTAATAAATGTTGTACTTCCTCCTCGAATTCTGTGCAATTGTACAGCCTGGAATTCTACGAAAATCCTCGCTTTTTGTGCAAACATGCAGCTGTAAAATGCCTCGATTTCGATGCCAAGAATTATCTAGAAATTTGTGCCAAATTTATTGGGAAATGTGCCCATCTCAAATTTTGGTTATCTCTGAAAATTTCTCTCACTCCTCAATTTTGATTTTTCTCAAACCCATGTCTTCCTGTTCTTCTCCTCTCTCAAAACTCTTCTCTTTTGAAAGTGAACAAGGAATGTGATTTGCCTTGCCCTAGTCCCTTTTGTTCATGGCAACTTCCTCTTCAATCTAATGGTCAAGATTAGATTAGATGAAGGGTTCTCAATAAATGCTCCATTAATTAATTAATAAATGACATTTAGTGCACCTCATGTCATTTAATAAAGTGAGAGCAACCCCTTTTAAATAATCACACACTCAACATTAATTTAAATATGAACTTAGGATAAACCATGACTTTAGCCTGAAGTCACTCTAAAAACATAAAGTACATCTCACTTCATTAAATACAAATGACTGGGGGTCATCAATTAAAGTATCCTTGTCCACCCCAAGGCAATGCTAGGTGGACAAACACTTCCTAGCTAACTTTTCAACAATGCACAATGTCACCAGTATGGGCATGTACTGCATGGCTAAGAAGTAGTTTAAGAAAGATGTTTGGGGGTTAAAAGGCATGGGGTCAAATATTACTCCAGGCCAGTCTGATGACAATTCCTAGTCTATGCCTGAAAAAAATTATCACCCTGAGTGAAGGGAGGGAGTCAAGATGGATCGTGGGAAACAACCTTAAGGTAGAATTCGGTGGCTGGAGCATGGTATTGTTCCTAGACATTTGATGGTGGGGGACTTGTCGATTCCCTTGATTATTGATCCCTATCTAATGGAAACGTGAATGGAGATTGCACGTGATGTTCTTGGTGACAAGGATATCACTCCTTCACATCTTGACAAATTGAAGGCTATCTGAAAGAGTGGTGGGACAATCGATTCGTCTCCAGGTAAAAATAAGATCCTCGTCTCTTGTTTACCCGTCTAGGATACCGACGATCCTACTAGAACTGCTAATAGCCAAAATAATAGTAGAATAATAGTAGTCCCAATGTTTGTTTATCCCCTTGACACTGCTCAATATTTATGGTCCATATGAGGGTAAGCAATTCTTTTGGGATCACTTACTGACACTAAATTGCTTTAAGGTGGAGATCATAATTTGAATTAGAACCAAGAAGATATTTGGGGCACTTTGGCCGGGGAAGATAGTTTGGCACAATATTTTAGTGACATATTTGCAGCTGCAAGTTGGGTTGAAGTTGAACCAGTACAACTTTGACCAACATGGAGCAACAATAGAGATGGAACTAATGGCATGACTAAGAGATTAGATTGTTTTCTTGCTCACAATGTTATTTTGCAGCAAGTGGAACGATGTTGTACATGGGTTGGTAATGTTTGTTATTCCAATCAATTCCCTATCTATTTGGAACTTGGTGGTGTTGTCGAGAAACCTGGTACTCCTTTAAAAAATAATCCTTACTAGGTTGTTGAGGATGATCTTCAAGAACTAGTTAAGTCAAACTGGAAACATGTAGAGGCAGCTACAAAGGTTGATCTTTGTTACGAATTTTCCTTCTTGTTGAGGTTGATTTAAGGAGAAATTCTCACATTGGGTCAAAGAACAATTTAAGGGATGGCTTAATCGGGGAGATAGAGGAAGAGTTGGATATTCAACAATTGGCACTAGCACACTTAGTCAGGAGATGAAGGGTCATATCATTTCGATGGAGCATAAAAGGAATAAGTTACTGTTGAATGAAGAGAATGATTGGAGGGTTAAAAGTCGGGCCTTATGGCTTTCGACCAGAGATCATAACACAAAATATTTCCAAAAGTTTGCTAAGTTCTAAAAAAACAATAATACTATCTGGGGGTTGTCTAAATCAAATGGCAATAAGGTGAAAGGGTTTCAAGACATAGTTCAACTCAGGGTACAACATTTCTCCAATACATTCAAGGAACCAAATCGAGCTAACATAGGTAAGATTCTAAAAGTTGTTTCTTTTTTCTGATATTAGTGAAAAAAGAGGAGAATATAGTTTTAGACAAACCAGTGTCCAAGGAGGAACTCTAGGTTGTGCTCA
Organism: Pseudotsuga menziesii; assembly: GCA_001517045.1. Taxonomy (NCBI): domain Eukaryota; kingdom Viridiplantae; phylum Streptophyta; class Pinopsida; order Pinales; family Pinaceae; genus Pseudotsuga; species Pseudotsuga menziesii. The sequence continues at coordinate 668,055 of LPNX010624764.1, forward strand.
ACTCCTTTCAAAAGGTTAGTAGTTTGTTATCTCTTTGTAATTTGTCCTATGGTTGTGGTAGGAGAATCACAGGGGTAACCATTTCAAGCCAATCTTTAGACTGTACTCTAGCCAATACAGTCAGAGAGGACTCTCTCTTGTCACAGAAACTCTCACATATACATTTGGCTTTAAACAAGCATGCATAAGACTAGATTTTTGATGGTAACAGGATATTTGCAGGTTTAAAAGATTGTGAAACAAACAGACAAGAAATACCATTGGGCAATGGAGTCAAAGCCTGAAACATTCAAGGACTTATAGCAAATAATAACCAGCAATAACCTTCATAATCTAAGGCAAGATAGGCATCAATATTCAACAAAATATCTTTGAAGAGATGGCAGGGGGAAATGAGAAGAAGCCTGATGTAACAGGAGGCACCTATCTGTGGATGAATATCCTAAAAACACCTTTAGCAGAATAAACAGCAAAGGCTGGTAATTGCAATGGAGCATAGAAGATGAATTCCAAAACATTTACCAGAAACACTTAAACAAATGCATGATCTGATGCAAAGAGCGCTTAATAGAGAGCGAATTCCTCACACACAACTAGAAATGCATTAGCAGAAGATACACAGACATGAAAATGAAGTTTACAAAGGAAAAACAAACTGAACAATGAACACCGTGATGAATCTCAGACATTCAAGCTATGCTTTCATTAGTGCTTCCAAGAAAATGATAGCTACAAACCCCAAGCACTAAGGCTTCTAAATTAAAGTTTTCAACCCTTTCTTCCTCTTTCGAGGGCATATTTATAGTGTAAATAGGCTCCCGAGACCAACCTCGAAACAGAGCCAAATACAATTTACAGAGATTGGGGAACAAACACGCACGCATAAAATCCTAACAACTTCTCATCTGGCAGATTCGCCACGATCACAAAAATCAAAACAGGCAACCACAGTGGGATGCACATGGTGGATCAAAATAGAAAGCCTAACAACTAGAACCCAGATCTGCTTGCTGAAAATGACAGTCTGCAACGGTTTTCTTCATCCCGACGTCTTCAACCAGCAAAATCAATCTCTAGCGTTGGTCTTAGCAAGACATATTATCGGTCGTCGCTCTGGGGTCTGCGGAAAGCAAAATTCCGCTCTTTTTATGACCAAAATTCTGTCTTTTCCGACTTCCGACCTTCAATTTTGCCTTTCTGCTGCGAGGTCAATCTGGACCGTTGATCTAAGATGTGGAAGTTAAAATGGACTGTCGATCTGAGACCAAAGATGTGGGCTGCAAAAAACAGGATGTAGGATTTCAACCTTTTCCGCCATCAAGTTTCGCTCTTCTGCTTCCACCTTTTCTTTCCGCACCGTTGATCTGCACGGGAATTTTCATGACCGTTGGATCTGGCGGATCGCGAAAATTGGGTCTTCAACCTTTCACAACCAAATTCTTTGTATTTTTGTTTTCCGACTTCTGCTCTTTCTGTTCTTTTCCGAGTCGTTGATCCTTGGCACGAGCGCTCTGGACCGTCGATTTGGCGGATCACGGAAATCGAAAATCGGGATTCTAATTCTCCAGATCAAACTTCTTTGCCTTTTCTGCCCCTTTTTCTTTCTGCACCATTGATCTAGGCGGAAACGATCCGAGTCGTAGATTTGGCGGATCGTAGAAGGCGAAAATCGGGATTTGAACTTTCTACGAAGTTTGATTTTGATCTCTCCACTCCCGACTTTCCACTTCCGCCTTTTCTTTCTGCACCGTTGATCTTGGGCGAAAACACTCTGAGGCGTCGATCTAGCGAAAAGCAGAACCCGGAACTTCAATTTTTTCACGACCAAACCATTTGGTATTTCCGCTTTTCGATCTCTGCCCTGCTGCTCCTTTCTGAGCTGTTGATCTTGGGCAGAAACGCTCTAGACCGTTGATCTGGTGGATAGCGGAAGGCAAAATTCTGGCTTTGAACTTTTCATGACCGAAACTTATGCAAATTCACGAATTCGCTCATATCCATTGGATCTCGAGATGCGGATCGCGGAATGCGGGTTCACCATATTTTCTTAACTGAAACCGTCTTCTTCCGTCTTCCGCCCTTTCGCTCCTGTTTTTTCACTGCATGACCTTTCTAGAGAGTTCAATTTGGTGCGGACTGAATCTCTACCATCCATTCTTGCCCAGACTTTATCCTTGTTTGGATTTTCATACTTACGCACATTTCCAGGTCGCGCCAAAGGATTTCTTACTGTTTTGACATTCAAGCTTAGGAATAAGCCTCCCCAGCAACATCAAAACCCCTTCTGCATACTTCTAGGTCATAAGACAAGGAAATATTTTTACCCTACCCCTCATTTTTTCACTGGTCTGGACCTTTGAAGGGGAATTATTGCAGATGCCTTATGTAGAAATCTTCAAAATTTAGCACAAGTGCTAACAGATTCCTAGCTCTAATGGCCAGACCGTTGAATTTTATCTTGATTTCTTTGAAATGGTTGGGGAGGATCCCTTGAATGTTGTTGAGGAAGTAAGGCAAACTAGGAAGATGCATGGTAGTTTTAATTCTACTTTTATAGATTTAATACCGAAAGTGGATTGTCCAAGTTTTTATGATGAGTTTAGACCAATCTCACTCTGCAATAATATTCACAAAATCATTTCTAATGTAATTGCAATCCGTATAAAACCCTTACTATCTCGATTCCTTTCTTTTTAGCAGTTTGGTTTGCTAAAAGGTAAATTGATTCATGAGTCTATAGGGACGAACTGAGAGGATATCCACTCCATTAAGTGTTCTCACCTTTCAACTGTTATTATTAAAACGGACTTGTCAAAGGCTTACAATCGGGTGTCTTGGCTTTATTCAAGAATATTACTTATTCGCATTGGCTTTAGTCTTCCTTTGGTTAAGTGGATAATGGGGTATGTGACCACCTCCTCATTTGTTGCTTTGGTTAATCGGTCAAGCTCAGGTTTTTTAAACCTTCAAGAGGTCTTCAACAAAGTTATTTACCTTTTTCTCCTAGTTGTTGAAGTGTTTAGTAGGGAAATTCATCATGCAAGGAGGAAAATAAGAATAAGTGGCATAACTTTGTGCTTTGATGAGGAAGGTTGACAATATAAGGAGATATTACAAATGTTTGTCTCTCCCTTGTTATGGAGATAAATATTGCAAAATTTGTAATTTACTTCCCAAAGATAGAGGAATAACTAAGAAACAACTTCGGGAAGTCCTTTGCTTTTGAATCTCACAATCCGACTAATGGGTTAAAGTATTTGGGCTACAATATCAAGCCCAAGAACTATGCAAAGGGGGATTGGGAATGGTTATTGAGCCAGATAGAAAAGACGGTTAAATTTTGGTGCAATCATTAGATCTCTCGAGGTGGCAGATTAGTTCTCATCAAATCTACGTTGGAGACCCTACCTCTGTATTGGCATTTGTTGGCTCACATTCCCAAGGGCCAACTGGATAGAATCAAGAAAGTTTGTTTCATTATCTTTGGAAAGGAAATGGTAAGTACAAGGAGCTTCACTTAGCAAGTTGGAAGTCGACTGTTATGCCAGAGTGCAATATCCCAAATACTAATATTCTATTGTTTTCGATTCTAGGGCTTGCTTGTAGCCTCAAGATTTACAATAATACTGAAATAAAAATTGCATGCAAGGTGTCGAGTAAATGGCCCTAAATTATAGCTGAACTAGGGCAAAGATTTGAAGGAAGAAGATAAACACTTACCACTGATAAAATGTTGTGAGTCCTCCAGAAATCTGATGCATGCACAAAGGATGGATGATAGTGCTCCTCCTAAAGGGTTGATGCCCAGCTGCAGATGGGTGCCCTCCTCAGGCTGAAGGTGATGTTTTTGGAGAAGGGATGGTCAAATGTTGCCGAAACTTTGTAGGCTTATCGATCTTCACCTGCCTGAGCGATGGACTACCACATGCAGAGATTTGTCCTCCTCTAAGTGCCCTAGCGAATTCTTTTGCCTCCCTGGTGCTCATGCCCCTTTCTTCACTGAAGTGCTATTAACTTCCCTGGATAGGCAAACTGGTAACTGATAATCACTCTATGCCATGGGATGAGCCTACCGAGAAAGAGGAAGCTGACATGCGGAGGAAAGACTGGGTTTTGGGGTCCCAGCGAATCTTTCTGAGGTTTCCCAGCTATTTCCCAACTGCAAAACGTGAACCTGCAAATAATCCTTTTGAGTGTGTTGAATCACTAAACACTGATGTATAAGATGATTGTCGTTGATAAACCTGGATGGTCTATCCTAAAAGAGACTAGGGCAGATTTCTCACTACCGAACCCTCGTTAGCTGAAGACGTCGTCTTCAACCCCAACTGTCGTGGCTGCACACTGTGCTGTTGCTCAAAAGCTCCAAATCAACAATAATAATAATAGATATGTTCTTTGGTCCAATAACCCTTCTTAAATAACTTAGCATGTACTTTTAGGGTTTGCATGTCACTTTTAGGGTTTGCATTTTACTTTTGAATGCATGCAATTATAATTTCTCGATGACTTTAAGACTGAAGAAATAAGGCCTGCATGCTCCGCATGCTTTATGATAATAACTATGATGGCCCTCTTTACTATATTGATGATTGAATAACTGTCCTAATATGCTACCAGTATTAAAGGTCCTCGGTCAATTCCCTATTTATAAAAAACGAAACATTACAGACCTCCCTCACCAAAGATTGCTTGTCCTCGAGCAATGCCAACGCAACTCCACAATCAATCAAACTGAACCAACTGAATCCATGGATGATCCTAGGGTCCCAAATTATCCTAGGAGAACTGTAGCACCCTCTACTCAAAGCACTGCATTGCACGGTACCATCTCAAGATATCCCATGGAAGGCTCCTATAAGAAGAGTAACTAACCACGGTGTAAACGAGGTACCATCACAAGACACCTCCTAAAAGCATCCTCTAACAATCACTAAACTGCCAGTCACTGTAATCCCAAGGTCCCAAATCAATCTGAGAATTGCAGAGGTCAAAATGCATCCACCGCTACCCTGCATAGTATCGACACAAGGAGCATCCTATAGACTCCCAAGTAACCCCATCAATAAACATTGTATCCATCCCTCATAAGGTCTCCCACCTGGATCCTAATGCAAACTTGTGCATCTTTCATCACAAATATCCCAAGGCTCTTGTGGGACTATACCCATGGCTAGGAATGTCTTCCCAAGAATCGTCCACTTAATAGGACACCAACTCTTAATCTCTCTCTCATCCAACCCCCAAAAAGGACCTTGTCAATAAGCACCATCACAAGGAATAATCCTACCAAGCTGACATTCTGCCCTTCTGATTTCAACTAGAATGCTCATATACTGCTGTCAAATTTCTCGATCTTGGCCAACCTGTAAAAACCATCCGCCATAATGCAAATGTGGACTCAAGCTACTGCAAGCCTTGTCTATGTACTCCTGAAAAGGACTGTTTTGAAATGCAATAGTATGTTTCTTCTACTGCCCCATCAGAAAATCCAACTGCTCTTCAATACTAGAAAGCCTGACCGCTGACTCAGTACATACAACTCGAAGAACTGTAAGCTCAACATCTCGCTGTAATATGGTGTCTCGGAGTATCTTGGTCCTCTCTTTCATTGCTAGAATACTTTCTTTAACACGTTCAATCTTCTTTCGGTGACTATCATCTGGAAGCTCTATCTCATGCATGTATAAACTCTCCTTGACCTCCATGTGTGACTGGCCACTGTCTCGACTGCTGTGCTCATTGCCTTGCACTTCATGTATTTCTCCTGTCATAATTGTCTGGACTCCTGCTGTAGGTGATGAAGAGTGTACCAACTCCAACTCATCACACAATTTGTCCACAATCTGACTAGCGAATGTGCTTGTGTCACTAGACTCACAAGATGGCTCTAATGTTGTCTCCTCATGCACATCCTCATCATGTACTGTTAATTCCCAATCAAGCTCAACAACCTGTACTTCATGCTCATCTTTCTTCAGTCCCCCAACTATGCCTTTAAGGAGATCCTCATCCCAATCCTTAGGCTGGCTCCCGAACTTGATGGTGTAATAATCTTGAAAGGACAATGCTGCACATACCTCATCACCCAAGGCTAGATACTCCTAATATTGAGGCAAGCGTTGAAGTGTTGCTAACCTTTGCAAATTTCCAGTCAAGATCCTTCTCATTGTCTTCATGTTCTCATAAGTTGGCAAAGAAAACCCTTTTGTTCTGACGTGCACTTCACCAAACATCACTGACATGCTTTAGCATGTACAAGCATGCATCAACATGCACTTTTATTCAATTGTTATGTGCCCACAGCTGGCAAGGATCATGCTCTGATACCGCTATAATATCCCAAATATTGATATTCTATTGTTTTCTATTCTAGGGCTTGCTTGTTGGCTCGGAATTTACAATAATAATGAAATAAAAATTGCATGCAATGTGTCGGGCAAATGGCCCTAAATTATCGCTGAACTAGGGAAAAGATTTGCAGGAAGAAGGTAAGCACTTACCACTGATAAAATGTTGTGAGTCCTCCAAAAATATGATGCATGCATGAAGGATGGATGATAGTGCTCTCCTCAAGGATTGATGCCCAGTTGCACACGAGTGCCCTCCTCAGGCTGAAGGTGACGTTTTTGGAGAAGGGATGGTCAAATGCTACCGAAACTTTGTAGGCATGTTGGTCTTCACCTGCCGGAAAGATGGACTACCACATGCAGAGATTTGGCCTCCTCTAAGTGCCCTAGCGAATTCTTTTGCCTCCCTAGTGCTCACACCCCTTTCTTCATTGAAGGGCTAATAACTTCCTTGGATAGGCAAACTGGTAACTGATAATCACTCTATGTCGTGGGATGAGCTTGTCGAGAAAGAGAAAACTGACATGTGGAGGAAAGACTGGGTTTTGGGGTCCCAGCGAATCCTTCTAAGGTTTCCTAGCTATTTCCCAGCTGCAAAACATGAACCTACAAATAATCCTTCTGAGTGTGTTGCATCACTAAACATCGATGTATAAGATGATTGTCATTGATAAACCTGGATGGTCTATCCTAAAAGAGACTAGGGCAGATATCTCACTACCGAACCCTCGTTAGCTGAAGACGTCGTCTTCAACCCCAACTGTCGTGGCTACATGCTGTGTTCCTGCTCAAAAGCTCCAAATCAACAATAATAATAATAGATATGTTCTTTGGTCCAATAACCCTTCTTAAATAACTTAGCATGTACTTTTAGGGTTTGCATGTCACTTTTAATGTTTGTGATTTACTTTTGCATGCATGCAATTCTAATTTCTTGTTGACTTTAAGACTGAAGAAATAAGGCACGCATGCTCTGCATGCTTTATGATAATAACTATGATGGCCCTCTTTACTATACTGATGACTGAATAATTGTCCTAATATGCTCCCGGTATTAAAGGTCCTTGGTCAATTCCCTATTTATCAAAAACGGAACATTACACTAAGGAGCGAGGTGCATAAGGGATCAAGAACATATGCTTCACATAGCGAGTTGGAATTCGATTGTTGTGCCTAAGGAGCGAGGTGGATGAGGGATCAAGAACATATTCCTTTTTAATCAGGAGTTAACTGCAACATCATTTTGGAATTTCTTGACTAGGGAAACTCTGTGGCGAGGGAAATTAATTTCAAATTATATTGCCCCCTACCCAGTTTTTAAATGTATCTGTAGGAGGAAATCAATTCAAAACGTGTTGAATCATTGGAAAGCATTATGATTAGCATTCCCAGTTATTGGAAGGTACTCATCATGGAAGGTCAGGACTGGTGAATCTATAAGAGTGGGTGTCAATGCGATTATGGGCTACGGACATGGCATATATCTCCCTACTGATCTAATCCTCCACCTACAGGAACAAGGCAGATGTACATTGAACATGTTTACAGATCCAATGTTGACTTCTATTTGGCGACAAGGTTGGCTTAGTGATGTGGATCTGGGTTTAGCAAGAAACTAAGCTCAAAGCTGCAATCACTTTGTAGCAAGACTAGGTAAAGTTCATATCCGTATAAGTGAAGATGTCAATGAGTTGGTTTGGGTCTACAATAAAATAGGGGGTTCGTATTGGAGAAATGGGGATATTCCACCTCATGTGTTCTGGAGCAGTTGGATCACTATTGGTGGTAGAAGAAATTATGGAAAGTGGAAGCGACGCCCATAAGTAATTTGTTTTTGTGGCTCATTCTTAGAAAAAAAGTAATAATTTGGGGTAACATGTAGCTAAGGAACAAAGTTGGGACAGGAATTTGAATTTGTGTAGGAGCAACGAGGAAACAACGATACACATGTTCCTTCATTATCCCTAATACTAAACAGCACTAGAGGAAGGTGGCTCAACAACTATCCATACAACAAATTTGGGATAAACCGACTTTAGAGGGATGTTTTCTAGACTTCTTCTCTAGAGAGAAATCAAGGTATACAGGTCTATCCCTCATCTGAATCCATGGGGCATTTGGTTGGTGAGGAATGCATGTTTGTTTGTGGAGGTTCAAGTACCTTCTTTCAAGGTAACTGCGTAAGATTTGTCTTTATTGATTATTTACAAACCTTGTAGACCTTCAAACCTTGCTCGGAATATCAGTGATTTGGTGGTGGAAAAGGAGATCGCTTGGAGATTCTTTGATGGAGCGTGTCAAGGGCCCAGATTAACATTTCGCTTTGATTTTGTGTTATTCCTCTATTATAATCACTATTTCATATGCAAAGATAACATGGGTAGGGGGACTAATAATGTGGGCAAGTTTAATGCACTATTTTATCTTATGAAGTTTGCCATAGAAAAAGATATTATGCTATTGCAAGTTTATGGGAACTCTTTATTAACGATACAGTGGATGAGGATACTTGTCAGTTTTTTAATAATGGTCTCTTTCAGTTGGCAACTCATTAGAAAGACATTGAGGAACGATTTGTAATATCCCAAATCCTGATATTTTCTATTTCTATGCAAATATTCTAATACAACGGGGCATGCAAACTGCCATGCAAAAATCCCTATTTTATAGCAAAAATTAGGGTTAGGGTTTGTGAGATAGAATGAACACTTACCACTGATAAGCTGGCTGGACTGCTCCTGAGAGGGTATGCAAGCATCAAGAACTGAATCGAAGATGGACTGATATCTTCCGCTTCCGGTGAAACCCCAGCAGCAAGAACCCCCAATCAAATAAGGGTGACGTTTTCAGTGAGGGAGGTGTCCGATGAAGCTACCGATTTGTAGGACTGTAATATCCCAAATCCCGATATTTTCTATTTCTATGCAAATATTCTGATACAACGGGGCATGCAAACTGCCATGCAAAAATCCCTATTTTATAGCAAAAATTAGGGTTAGGGTTTGTGAGATAGAATGAACACTTACCACTGATACGCTGGCTGGACTGCTCCTGAGAGGGTATGCAAGCATCAAGAACTGAATCGAAGATGGACTGATATCTTCCGCTTCAGTTGAAACCCCAGCAGCAAGAACCCCCAATCAGATAAGGGTGACGTTTTCAGTGAGGGAGGTGTCCGATGAAGCTACCGATTTGCAGGACTGGTAGCCTTCCCATGCTGGAGAGAATGCCTGGTACATGCGGAGTTCTGAGGTCTCTAGGCAGGCTATCAAATTGATCCAGAGAGGCAGCTGCTCACGCACCCTTAATCCCGGAATCGCTGATAACTGCTCCAGATGAGCACGGTCGGATCTGATAATCACCGGATGTCGGAGTAGGATGCTGATGATGAGAATGGTGCCTGAGTTTCGAAGCAAAACTGAGATCTGAAGACCCAGCAGCTGATTAGGGATTTCTGGCTGAAAACCCCACTTACGGCTGCACACGTGTCCCTGCAACGATCTATACCATATACTGGATAACTTATGAATGAATGTAAGACCAAATGGTGAACCTATATGGCTTATCCTAAATGAGACTAGGGCAGATGTTTCACTGCCGAAATTCTGCTAACTGAAGACTCCGTCTCCAACCCCAACTGCTATGCGGCAACCTGTGCTGCTATCCAAGAGCTCCCAAAATAATAATATTCAAAAGTGAAGTCTCCTTTCGCTTTATCCTTCTTTTATAACTTTCAACTGCGAAAACCCTAATCTTTGACCTAATTAGGTCACTTTATCTTCTAATTTGCAGTTGACTTGCATGCATGCATCATTAAATAATGCTTGGATGGCATGCACGGAGGTGGCCTTTGGCCCCGGTGGCCCTTCTTGACCTCATGATGATGCCCTAGATTTTCTATGGCTGGCACCAGTCCTTAGATGATTCCCTAGCTGTCAGTAACCGCTCGAACCCACAGGAATCACATAGGTTAGCGGTTTTTGGGCTTCATGGCCTAATTGGAAGAGGACATTACAGTCCTCCCTGCTTGAGATTGCTTGTCCTCAAGCAACTTCAAACTGGGATGCTGCAATACCTGTTCACCTTCCCACGTGGCATCCTCTGGCGGTAGTTCTTTCCATTGAACCAAGTACTCTCTGATTACCCTGTTCCTGAGCTTCCTCTCTCTAGTCTGTATGATCCGTTCGGGTATCAGTATCAACAGTCCTTCATCATCTAAAAGAGGCAATTCTGTAGATGGAGCAATGTGTTGCCCAAGGGTCTTCTTCAGATTAGATACATGGAACACATTGTGAATTTTGCTTTCCTATGGAAGTTCTAGTTCATATGCCACCTCTCCCACCTTCCTGATTATTTTGTATGGTCCATAGAAGCGGGGTTTTAACTTCTTTGCTCCTTTCTTCTTAAGTGAGGACTGTCTGTAAGGTTGGAGCCTTAAGTATACCAAATCCCCTACCTCAAAGCTCCGTTCAATCCTGTGTTTGTCGGCATACAACTTCTGTTGATTCTGGGCTGTTTGTAAATTTTCCTTCAATATTTTCAAAATGTCTTGACTATCCTGTATCCAATCCTTAGCCTTAGGAGCCCTACTATCTCCAAATGCCAAATCTGCATAGTCCAAGGCCTCATAACCATATAATGCCTTAAAAGGAGTCATCCTAATAGACATGTGATAGGTAGTATTGTAGCAATACTCCCCTACGTGTAGCCATTTGATCCAGGTTCGTTGCTGTCCTGTTACATAGTTTCTTAAATATCCTTCGATCCACTTGTTGACTATTTCCGTTTGTCCATCACTCTGGGGATGATAACTCGTACTAGTAGCCAGTTCGGTCCCCACCAATCTGAACAGTTCCTGCCAGAAGGCACCTGTGAATCTGCTATCCCGATCACTGACAATGGTCTTAGGTAACCCGTGTAACCTAAAGACTTCCCTGAAAAATAACTCAGCTACTTGAGCTGCCGAGTAGTCTGATGATATCAAAAAGAAATGTGCAAACTTGGTCAATCTGTCAACTACTACATATAAATTGGACTTTAGGCAATCCTGAAATAAAGTCCATGGAGATGCTTTCCCACTTCTGTTCTGGAATCGGTAGTGGCTGGAGTAACCCTGCTGGATGGGTGTTCTCAAGCTTGTTCTGCTGACAGATGCCACATTCCCGTACATGTTGCATAATTTCCCCCTTGAAGCCCTTCCATGAGAACCTCTCTCGGATCTGCCTGTAGGTCTTTAAGAAACCTTGATGCCCTGATAAAGGAGAATCATGGGCTGCCTGAATGATCCTTTTCCTCAATGTGGATTCTGGGACGAGGTATATTATGTTTTTGTAATAGATGATGTCGTCAACAATCCTGTACCTGTCATCCTGAATTTGCCTATCCAATAATTCGCAAGCGAATTTATTTTTGGAGTATTCTACTAAGAGAAGTGCCCTCCAATCTGTGGATATACTACTGAGAGATAATGAGGCGGGACGCCTGGATAATGCATCAGCTACTACATTATTCTTACCTTTTACATACTCGATCTCGAAATCATAGGCTTGTACTTTGCTGACCCATTTCTGCTCTCGCTCATTCAGTTCCTTCTGCTCCAGGAAATACTTGAGGCTGTTATGATCGATTTTGATTTTGAACTTACTGCCCACCAAGTACTAGCTAGCATCTCTTTGTCATATATGGAGTAATGGCGCTCGTAGTTCTTCAGTTTACGGCTCTCAAATGCAATAGGGTGATGGTTTTGCATCAACACTACTCCTAACCCTTCCCCTGAGGCATCACATTCTACTACAAAGGGTTGTGAGAAGTCCGGTAATGCTAAAACTGGACAGGAACTCATAATAACCTTCATCTCCTCGAAAGTTTTCTGTGCTAAGTCTGTCTAAGTGAACGCTCCCTTCTTGATGAGATCTGTGAGGGGTGCTGCAAATTGGGAGAATCCCTTAACGTACCATCGGTAATAAGTGCACGAACCTAAGAAACCTCTCAATTCTGTAACTGTTTTTGGCGCAAGCCAATCTCTGATAGCTCGGATTTTCTCCATATCAACCTGTACTCCTTCTGCATTGATTATGTGTCCTAAGTACAGCATTTCCTTCATGCCAAACTCACACTTAGACATTTTCGCATAAAGCGAATGTTCTTCTAAAATACTCAATACTTTGTCTAGGTGTTTCAGATGCTCTTCCCATGTTTTGCTGTAAATCAGGATGTCATCAAAGAATACGAGCAAAAACTTACGTAGCTGTGCTCTGAAGGTGTGGTTCATGCATGACTAAAAAGTGGCTGGAGCATTGGTAAGTCCAAAGGGCATGACCAAAAACTCATAGTGACCACAGTGACAGGGAAAAGCTGTTTTGGAGATGTCCTGGTCCCTTACCCTGATCTGATGGTATCCCGAGCGAAGATCAATCTTGGAGAAGTATTGAGCTCCCCGAAGCTCATCCATGAGTTCGTCAATTCTGGGAATGGGATACCTATTCTTCATGGTCTTTTTGTTGAATGCTCGATAATCGATGCACATTCGCAGTGTACCATCCTTCTTTTTGACCAGTACTATTGAGGATGCGAAGGGGTTAGAACTGGGCCGAATATATCCAAGCTCCAGTAATTCTTTGATTGTTTTCTCAATCTCATCCTTGTATCTTTTGGGATGCCTATAAGGAGTGGTGATGACTGCTTGTGTCCCCTCCTCTAGCTCGATGATGTGTTCAAAACCTCGGTCTGGTGGTCTACCTGATGGAAGGTCCCGAAAAACATTTTCATGTTTCTGTAGCAAGGTTTGAATGTCACTTGAGTGTTGTGTGCTGGTCTATGAGGGTTTCCTGAAGGTGACCAAACATTCTGCAGCCCATTCTATATCGTCTTGTCGGAGTACTGCCTCCATTCTCTGTGACGAGACCGGTTTTGGGGGATAAGTGTTCATGCCCCTCAAAACTACCCGTTTGCCGTCTGGCCCCTGGAATACCATTTCCATTGCCCTGTAGTCTGTAGTGTATTTCCCTATGGAATAAAGCCACTGAACACCCAATACTACATGAGTATCCGACACATCCACTACATAGAAGGAATCTGTCATCTGATAGTTACCTAAGGTGACATTCAATTTTGGGATCCAGTAGTTGCACTCCATGCTGGAGTTCCCGGCTACTACTACAGTGAATCCTTCGAACTTCTCGGTCTGAATACCTCTCTTGGCTACCCAAGCGAAGTCAATGAAATTGTGGGTGGCTCCCCCATCAATCAATACTCCTACTCTGTGACCCTGTACTACTCCCCTGACCCTGAGAGTATGGAATCTTGGTACTCCAGATAATGTAGCAATGACTCCCTCTGGTGTATCACCCTAGTGTGATTCCTCCTCAGCTGCCCATAGTTCTTCTGTGGCTTCCTGCTCATAGTCGTCCTCATCACTGTCTGAATATACCTCAATGTAGTGAGCCTTCGCCTTCCCTGCACACATGTGTCTTGGTACCCATGGGTCCTGACAGGTCAAGCATAGTTTCTTCCTTCTTAAATATTTCCTAGTGTCCTCGTCTAACCAGGTTTTCTTGGGCCCATCCTGCTGGAAAGGTTTCCTGTCCTTGTCCCTAATAGGAAAATTGGTTTTCAGCGGAAACTTGTTTTTGGGGACTGAATCCTGAAGATCTCTTGCTCTGCTAATGGCATCCTGCAGAGTGAGGGGTTTGTAGGCTTTCACCCATCCCCGTAGTGGCTCTGTGAGGGCCTCAGTGAATAACATAGTCAATCTGCTCTCTGACACATCTGTTACCATGACTGCTATCCTCTGAAATTCTGAAATGAAAGCTTCTGCACTACCGGTCTGCTTGAGTTGAGCCAACTCCCTGAAATGTATCTCTGGATCCTTCCTGTCAAACCTCTCTATGAGCTTCTAAGTGAACTCACCGTAGGAATGTATGGTGTTGTGACCCAATGTCACCAATCCATGGTACCACCACTCGTGAGCTTCTCCTTCCAAGTGAAGTGTAGCCAATTTAATGGCATCTGTCTCTGTCATGGGGTTGAGTTGGAAATAGGTATCCAACTTTTGAACCCATATCCTCGTTGATCCTCCGCGAGTCCCATCAAAGTTTGGGATGGTCAACTACCCAAGATCTTCTGCAACTCATAGTTGTGATTGAAACCCTTGTTGAAATTCCTAGGCCTGTTCCTACTCTTCATGTTGCAGAAATCTGAAAAAGACATGGCAGCATGAAACTCATCCCCTAAGTCTCTATACTCCTGTAAATAAGCCCCAAAAGTCTCGCTAGGTTCTACCTGCATGACCGGGCCCCCTACTATATCTGCCAAGAAGTGAGGCATGGTAGGCCTGTTAGAAGGTCTGCTATATATGTGCGGAGTATTTTGAATATTAGTGTACGTTATCTTTCCACTGCTGCTTCTAGATCCCCGACCTACCGGTGAGGGAGGTGTACTATTGATACCTATTTCCGGTTTCGTCGATAATCTGTTGATTGCATTGAGTACATCTTTTTGTCCTCTGGCAAAGTTTTGCAATGCAGAGACCAAGCTGCGAAACTCCATCCGATCCTCTTCTTCTCCTATTCCTTTTCCCCTATCCGAGTGTATACCTGTTTGTTCCATGTCTGAATTGGTATCTTCTAGTTGGATATCCTCAAATTCTCCTGTGTATCTACTCTTCCTCCTCCTATAGGTTACAAAAGGGTCTCCTTCTGTATTCATCTAAGTTTCATTGCTTAAGCCCACAGCTGGCCAAGAAGATAGCTCTGATACCGCTGTAATATCCCAAATCCCGATATTTTCTATTTCTATGCAAATATTCTGATACAACGGGGCATGCAAACTGCCATGCAAAAATCCCTATTTTATAGCAAAAAGTAGGGTTAGGGTTTGTGAGATAGAATGAACACTTACCACTGATAAGCTGGCTGGACTGCTCCTGAGAGGGTATGCAAGCATCAAGAACTGAATCGAAGATGGACTGATATCTTCCGCTTCCGGTGAAACCCCAGCAGCAAGAACCCCCAATCAGATAAGGGTGACGTTTTCAGTGAGGGAGGTGTCCGATGAACCTACCGATTTGTAGGACTTTAATATCCCAAATCCCGATATTTTCTATTTCTATGCAAATATTCTGATACAACGGGGCATGCAAACTGCCATGCAAAAATCCCTATTTTATAGCAAAAATTAGGGTTAGGGTTTGTGAGATAGAATGAACACTTACCACTGATAAGCTGGCTGGACTGCTCCTGAGAGGGTATGCAAGCATCAATAACTAAATCGAAGATGGACTGATATCTTCCGCTTCCGGTGAAACCCCAGCAGCAAGAATCCCCAATCAGATAAGGGTGACGTTTTCAGTGAGGGAGGTGTCCGATGAAGCTACCAATTTACAGGACTGATAGCCTTCCCGTGCTGGAGAGAATGCCTAGTACATGCGGAGTTCTGAGGTCTCTAGGCAGGCTAGCGAATTGATCTAGAGAGGCAGCTGCTCACGCCCCCTTAATCCCGGAATCGCTGATAACTGCGCCGGATGAGCACGGTCGGATCTGATAATCACCGGATGCCGGAGTAGGATGCTGATGATGAGAATGGTGCCTGAGTTTCGAAGCAAAACTGAGATCTGAAGACCCAGCAGCTAATTAGGGCTTTCTGGCTGAAAACCCCCCTTACGGCTACACACGTGTCCCTGCAACGATCTATACCATATACTGGATAACTTATGAATGAATGTAAGAGCAAATGGTGAACCTGTATGGCTTACCCTGAATGAGACTAGGGCAGATGTTTCACTTCCGAAATCCCGCTAGCTGAAGACTCCGTCTCCAACCCCAACTGCTATGCGGCACACTGTGCTGCTATCCAAGAGCTCCCAAAATAATAATAATCAAAAGTGAAGTCTCATTTCGCTTTATCCTTCTTTTATAGCTTTCAACTGCGAAAACCCTAATCTTTGACCTAATTAGGTCACTTTATCTTCTAATTTGCAGTTGACTTGCATGCATGCGGATGGAGACTTAATGAGTGCATGCATCATTAAATAATGCTTGGATGGCATGCACGGAGATGGCCTTTGGCCCCGGTGGCCCTTCTTGACCTCATGATGATGCCCTAGATTTTCTATGGATGGCACCAGTCCTTAGATGATTCCCTAGCTGTCAGTAACCGCTCGAACCCACAGGAATCACATAGGTTAGCGGTTTTTGGGCTTCAAGGCCTAATTGGAAGAGGACATTACACGATTTCAAAGGATCGGCCTTGCACATATCTACGAACTTAATCAACTTGTTGATTCTCTTTCGAAGGATGCTTTGGTTCAGGTCTTACATGGTACCAATACCAGCACACCTTCAGTTGATTGCCCAAGAAGGGGGGTCGCATTTTTTCTTCAGGGCCAAGATTGAGTTGTTATGAACACCTTTAAGGAATGGTCATGGTCGAACCCTTTGGTCCTTCCTTTAGGAGTACGATGGCTTAATGGCACTGCTGACTACTCTTTTTGGGGTTCTTTAACCTTGGGGTTGGTGTCCGAGGCTCCTAGGGGAAAGCCACTCGGTCACATGACCCCTTCCTTGTTTACTACTCTGGTGACAATTGTTAAGCTAGTAGCAACTAGGAAGGTTTTCTTGCATGCATGTGTTCTTACATGCAGAAGACTTAAATTAGGAAACCTGTTGTATTTAATGTACTTTTCCTAAGTTTACTTTGTAAAATAAATTAAAGTGATCTAAATTAACTTTAGTGAAACACTAGTTAAAGTGAAAGTGAAATTAGGGTTTTCGCTTTCCCTAAAGTTATGAAGGAGAGATCAATTGGTTGAGAGGACACAAAACACTTATATTCCGACAGAGACAGGATACAGACAAGGAGAGAAAGTCGGACAAAGGATTTAGCTGAGAAGACAGAGGAGCGAGCAACAAGATCACTGAGCTTCATACAGCTAGGTCATACACTCACACAGGAGGGTGTTGAGGTTTATTTGGGATTTTCCTAGTGATTCTGTCAGGTACTGCATTCGCTAGGTTTGGGTGAATTTGCACTGATTGTAAAAGTTCCATATTTTCTCATAACAAAATCTATATCTGACTGCTGCACCGATTTTCCCATCTTGGGTTTTTTTTCCGGGGGTTTCCATACCCAAAATAATAGTGTCAATATTGTGATGTGATGTGATGTATTTCTCAGTTTTATATTCCGCTGCATCCTGTAAAAGATATTCATATGTGGTTATCAGTAGAGATTTTACATGCACTGTTAGCCCTAGTTTGAATATCAAAGGAAAATTTACATGGTATCAGAGCTCTAGTGAGCTAAAACTGAGATATTTGCAGCAACGATGATAGATCAGGGGCAAATCTATTAAAGACACAAACTTAGATTGGAGATCTACGGTTTGACAGGTAACACTTCACAATGGCCATGCAGTTGAGAGTTGAGGATAGACTCCAGGGTGCTCAGAACTTTCCTACATGGAAAGAAAGAATCACAAGGATCCTGAATGTCAGTGACGTAGAGGAGCACATTGAATCCACGAAGGTTGCATCCACAGACCCGACAAATCTAGCAGCTTGGAAAATGATTGATTCCAGAGCCATGTTGATTATCATAGATGGAGTGAAGGACCATGCAGTCCCTCACCTTTCTGGTAAGAAGACCACATTAGAGATGTGGAAGGCTTTGGACAGGCTATACCAAAGCAAGAACGAGAACCGGAAGATGGTGTTTCAAGAGAGGATGCACATCACCAAGATGGCCAAGGGAGAAGAAGTGGTGCCTTATCTCACGAGGCTCACACAGATCAGGGATGAGCTTGGAGTTGTTGGCTCTAAGACTGATGATGAGGAGCTAGTTCGGATAGCCCTCAATGGATTCTCTATGCCATGGGAAACCTTTGTCAAGGGTGTGGTGGCTAGGGAGAATCTCCCTGATTGGCAAAGACTTTGGGATGACTTTGTGCAGGAGAAGACCCGCATGGGTCAAGGATCAGGCTCATCAAGCCGTGCCCCACAAATTGTGGATGAGGAGGCTCTAGCCCTTACAGGGAAGAGCAAGGGGAAGGCAAAGAGGAAGAAGGATGTTAAGAAGAACCTTGACGTGTCAAAGGTCAATTGTTTTATCTGCCACAAGCGAGGATACTTTGCCTCCTAGTGCCCAAACAAGAAGAAGAAGAGTAACACTCAGATGGTTGGATCTACAGAGGTGGATGAGTTTAGCAGGAATTTCGATGAGGAGTTTTGCTTGATAGCTTGCATGGCAAGCACCACAGGGAGCAGTATATGGTTCATCGACAGTGGAGCATCTAGTCACATCACTGGATAGAAGAGACTCTTCAGAGACTTGTAGGAGGGTGGAACAGGGATCCACGTTGAGCTGGGTGATGATGCGCAGTATCAGGCACAGGGAGTTGGCATTGTTTTATTTGAGAGGGAGTCTGGCAAACCCCTCAGTTTTGTTGATGTGTTATATGTTCCAAGACGGACCGAGAACCTTATATCAATCTCCACTCTAGAGGACAAGGGATATCAGGTGAAGTTACATGACCATAGAGTGTATATCAGGCCCAAGGGGTCAGATAGGAGCTTGGATCGGGTGATTGGCAGAAGGAGCGAGAAAGTGTACAGATTACACTTTGAGCCTGCAAAGGCTCTAGTCAACAGTAGCAGCAGCAGTCAGGGTGAGTTGTGGAATAGGACGATGGCACACTTACACCATGAAGCACTGAAGCATTTGAGACAAGCAGTCATTGGAGTTCCTCAGGTACAGGAGGAAAAGCATAACCACTGCAAGCGTTGTGCTTTGGGGAAGAACATCAGGAAGTCTTTCCCGGAGAGTGAGCACAAGTCTAAGGAGCCCTTGGACTTGGTGCATCCTGATGTATGCAGACCTATGAGTGTCCATCCGTTCAGTTGTTACAGTTACTGCGTAACCTTCATTGATGAATATTCTAGGAAGACCTAGATCTATTTCCTGAAGGCCAAGTCAGAGGTATTTGAGAGGTTCGAGAGTTCAAGACTCTCATGGAGAACCAAACAGGAAAGAAGATTCGGGTGTTGAGGACAGACAACAGGGGTGAGTACACTTCCAATGAGTTCAAGGAGTATTGTTCGGCTGAGGGGATCAAGAAGGAGCACACTGTGCCCCATACCCCACAGCAGAATGGAGTGGCAAAGTGGAAGAACAGGACTATGGTTGGAGCAACCAAGGCCATGCTATTTGATCAGGGATTACCACTATTCCTCTGGGCTGAGGCGTACAGGACTGCAGTATACATCCAGAACAAGTGTCCCCACACAGCTTTGGGGAGGAAGACACCAGAGGAGGTCTTCACAGGCACCAAGCCAGATGTGAGTCACATTCGTATATTCGGCAGTGTCTGCTATTGACATGTTCATGCTGACAATAGGAAGAAGTTGGACCCTTCTGGAGAGAAGGATTTACTTATTGTTTACAGCGATATTTTGAAGGCATATAGAGTTTACATTCCGGCTCGCAGGATGATCATTATGAGTAGGGATGTCCAGTTCGATGAGGACAGGGCCTTGCGGAGATCTCTGGACTTACCAACAAAGCAACAGCCAGCACAGGAGTCGGAGGTCAAGTTGGAGGAGCCAAATGTACATGTACAGGTACAGACACGGAGCAAAGGTTCTGGTAGTCAGAAGGAGTCAGGTGGATAGGATCCTTCAGTCATTAACTTGAAGGATGAGCTACAACAGGAGACGAATATCCAGCAGTCGCAGTAGGTTGACACTGGCCAAGGCCTAAGTGGTTTAGGTCCATAGTGAAGGATTCCAGGTAGGTAGATCCTCCACAGAGATCTTTTAGACGAAGTGTACCACCAAATAGGCTTAGTTACATGGCACTGATGACATAATTGATTAACTCTAAAGTTATAGAGGAGGAGGTGTATATTGAACAGCCAGAGGGGTTTGATGTGGAGAACAGGGGGACGCATGTATGCAGACTGCATCGAGATCTTTATGGGCTCAAGCAGGCTCCTCGAGCATGGTACTCGAGGATTGATAGCTATCTACGGGAGATGGGATTTCCGCGGAGTGAGGCTAACCACAACCTGTACTTCTTGACAAGTGAGGTGCCTCTCATACTAATCTTATATGTGGATTATCTCTTTTTGACAGCAGATGAGAGATTGATTGGAGACTGCAAGTCCAACCTTGCAGTGGAGTTTGAGATGAAGGACCTTGGGCTGATGCATTACTTTTTGGGCTTGGAGGTTTGGCAGAGAGATGGATGCTTCTTCATTGGACAGGGGAAATATGTCGTAGAGATCTTGAAGAAATTCGGGATGGAGCACTGCTAGCCTATGGCCATACCTCTAGTTTCCAACTGGAGGAAGATTGATGCATCAGGGTCAAACGGATTTGATCCTACCTTGTATCGTCGCCTTATCGGATCGCTTATGTATCTGGTCAACACTCGACCAAACATCATCTTTGCAGTCAACTCTTTGATTCAGTTCATGGTGGACCCTCGGAGAGTGCATTGGATGACTGCGAAGCACATACTTCGCTACATCAGAGGTACAGTGGAGCATCGATTGGTTTATGAGCACAGGGGGAGTGTATAATTAGCAGGTTTCACAGATGTTGACTGGGCAGGATGTGTAGAGGACCGGAAGAGTACTTCAGGTTGTTGTTTCAGCATTGGATTAGGGGTTGTCTCTTGGTTCAGCAGGAAGCAGAAGTCAGTTGCATTGAGCTCGGCAGAGGCTTAGTACATGGCAGCCAGCATGTCTGCTTGTGAGGGTATCTGGCTGAGGAAGTTACTTTCAGGATTGTTCGAGTGTGAGATAGAGGCTACAGTAGTTCACTGTGACAATCAGAGTGGCATCAGGCTATCTGAAAGTCCAGTGTTCCATGACTGAAGCAAACACATAGACATCAGGTACCACTTCTTGAGAGATTGTGTTTAGAGGGGTACCATTCAGTTGGAGTACATACAGACAGATGAGCAGGTGGCGGACATTTTCACCAAGGCACTTTGCAAACAGAGTTTTGTGAAGTTCAGGGATAAGTTGGGGTTGCTACCAAATCCCTTCCTCGTTGAGAGGGAGTGTTAAACCGGTAGCAACAAGGAAGGTTTTCCTGCATGCATGTGTTCTTGCATGCAGAAGACTTAAATTAGGAAACCAGTTGTATTTAATTTACTTTTCCTAAGTTTACTTTGGAAAATAAATTAAAGTGATCTAAATTAACCTTGGTGAAACACTAGTTAAAGTGAAAGTGAAATTAGGGTTTTCGCTTTACCTAAAGTTATAAAAGAGAGATCAATTGGTTGAGAGGATACACACACTTATATTCCGACAGAGACAAGATACAAACAGGAGAGAAAGTCAGACAAAGGATTTAGCTGAGAAGACGGAGGAGCGAGCAGCAGGATCACCGAGCTTCGTACAGCTGGGCCATACACTCACACAGGAGGGTGTTGAGGTTTAATTGGGATTTGCCCAGTGATTCTGTTGGGTACTCCATTCGCCAAGTTTGGGTGAATTTGTAGTGATTGTAAAAGTTCCATATTTTCTCATAATAAAATCTATATCTAACTGTTGCACCGGTTTTCCCATCTTGGTTTTTTTTGGGGGGTTTCCATACCCAAAATAATAGTGTCAATATTGTGATGTGATGTTGTGATTTATTTCTCAGTTTTGTATTCCACTGCATACTGTAAAAGATATCCATGTGTGGTTATCAGTAGAGATTTTGCATGCACTGTTAGCCCTAGTTTGAATATTAAAGGAAAATTTACAACAATGTTTCAGCTTTGAGGCTTTTGCCTCCCTTCCAGGTCACCTCAACCACCCATCCTGGCCCCCTTTTAAACTAGCACCACCCTTCCTTGGGCCTCCTCTAGAGATGACATCATCTTCCTCACCAGGTCGTACTGCTTGTTTGGGGGGGACGTTGAGGGATTAAAAGCACTGTTGGGGCTAGATGGGGTATGACGCGCCCTCCCCCACCCCCCCTTGCCTACTCCATCCTTTAGTTTGGAGTATTTTGCTCATTTCTTGCCAGTTTAGTCATTTTTGGGTGAACTCTAAGGAAAATGCCCCAAGTTACCCACAGATTTGATTATTTTATGTTATTTTGTTATAATTTTAAGTTGAAATTTAATAATTTCAAATTGACATTTTAAAGGCATGTCGGCCTAGTTATTTTTGGGAGAGAAGGCTATAAGTAAGCCTCTCTTCACTTCATTTAAGACATAAGACAATTGGGACAAAACACTATGCTACTATTTTACCCTTGATAGGGCTCTTGGAGTGATGCACACCTCTTGAGGAAGTCTATCTTTTCTTGTGAAGGCAATTTTCTGAAGTATCTTTGGTTCATGCTCTTACTAAGGTGATGCTAGATTTGTTTGTTAAACACATGCACAAGGAGATATGGTTTCAACGGAGTTTGATGAGGAGTTGATGGATTATTCACCAAACCCTATTGAAGGCATTCAAATTTTCACTAGTCCAAAACCAAGGGGTGAAGGACTAGGTAAATCTCTAGGTGGAAACATTGAGAGGTTATCAAGGTCCAACTCCTTTCTAGAAAAAGCTATAGTGCAATATACCCAGGTGGGTGAAGTCAAAGGTAAGTCACATCCTACAGGGCCAGACAAGGCCTTTATTGAATCTCTAATATACCCTAGCTTAGTTGGGCAATATGCAGTGCATGGATCGCTAAGCAAGATTGTTTAAGGGTCGAGTGTTTTGCCTCTGGAAGGATCACCCATGGATCATCGTTAACTCTTGTTACCCCTCAGTTTGCACGAGGGTTATTTCAAGGATTGAATACAATGGTCAACAAAGGTACAATTCAGAAAATTTTCCCTGGCGAAAATAGCCAGCAATGAGAAGTTTTCTCTAACAGAAATGAAAACAAATTTACCTGCAGCATACTTTCCTGCTAAAACCACATCATCCGGTGAGGGACTGTCAAACTTGAAAGGCTCTGTTCATAACCACACAAAATCTCTGAGAACCTAACAAATCAATCATAGAGGTACAGACCTTAAGACAACAAAATTCCAATAAACATATTTGAAATTTGATTTTCACCAAGCAAAAGAAATTTTGAATAAAGCTAAAGGATACCATGGGAGATTGAAATAGATAATTACAAATTACAAATGTATGCAGAATAGGAGTAACATTAAACCAAATGCAATGCACCATTACATACTAGAAATGTCCCCGTTTTGTCATCAAGAAATTAAAGAGTGTTTCCCTTGGATAATGTACAGACCTATGCTAATATTTCTGGATTTGGAGTTAGGAACCATGAAAAAATTCTGAATGTCATGGAAGTTTGCACAAACAATGCCTCTGTAACCATCAGCTTTGCTTCTATGCAAATCATCTCTTAGTTGCTGTAAAATTTTAGCCTGTTTAGGCTTCTGTGAAGGCATTTCTGCAAAAAGAGACTTTGCCAATACTGATGTTTGAGATGCTTTGCATGTCTCGTCAACTGCACAAATAAACAGACTTAAGCTTATAATGTATTAGTGGAAAAGACATGTAACGTCCCATATGAAGCTCCCAGTACTACACTGCAGATATGTCAAAGTTGTAAATCCTTGAAAGACCTCAATTCCAATTCCTACATTTCATGATTAAGTTTAGTGAATCTATAAAGACTTGTACAGCCAAAATACTTCATGCACCTGTATCTTTTGTAACATCTGTCTGAGAGACCGCTAAAGAAGCATTAGAAATCACCCCACATATGTCACATACAGATAAAGTCTTGAGATTATCGTATTTGCAAACTGTACAGCGCCAATAGCCAGCTGGTACATTGGACTGATCTAACTTAATCACATTCCCTACAATGTGACACGTCCTCTTATGTAAGAAGTTAGAACCATAAGAAAATGGCTACAACATAAGTAAGAATGAAAATTCAAAATAGCTATTCTGATGTACATATCAATTAACCCATTCAGAAAGATACTGCAGACGATTAATATAGACAGAAGCACGGGACTGAAAAAGACCAAGCCAAACACAAGTCATGAAAGTGCATATTATGGTACAGCATAGAAAGACCTCAAATGAAAATGTTCTTTGCTATACAAGAGTTAAAGAGATAGAATCTTAGCAGGGATGTTTTAAAACTTTTTTCTGAACAAAATGTTTCATAGAGTTACTGTAGCAAGCCTAGAATTAAGCTCCTGGGGGTAGCTCAGTTGGTTGGAGTTCGAGTCCAAAGACCATTGATGAGGTCAGAGGTTCAATTTTCACGAATCCAACTCTCTGGGTCCTTCAGGGTTAGGCTCCCAAAACTGGAGCCGATAGGGCGAAGCCCCTTCAAGTGGGCCCCCTAGAATTGTTCCTGTGGATGTACTGAGCACCGGCCACAATTGACGAGGCTGTGAACCACGCAGAAAAAAAAAAACAAGCCTAGAATTAGATAATATAATGATAAATCGGAAGAGAACCCGTTTATGAAACTGTGGAAAATTATGGCAACCTGTAAACCTTGTACTAAGTCAAATGGATAGTTTTTGTAAATATTTGTTATAGCAAAGAAACAGGAAACTACTGTGTATACCCACAGATGGATTTCAGATAAGACTTAGGTTATTCATAGAGAAGCCTTGTAACTTTCTGATATTGTCAATCAGGGAAACATGGTAAAAATTATTCTGTTAACAATGAATGCATAAACAATAACAAAACGTTTGGGTAATTTACAAATAAGTGGAAGATGATAAATCATTACTTAGAGATTTTGCAAACAATAGTTGCACAGGATTCCTTTATTAAGATGTTCCTGAAGCACTGGGTATATCGCCTTGGGATCAGAATATTGAGTCTAATGTTGCTGCACAACAATCACAGTTCCAATTCAAAAAGGATTATCCTCAGTCCTGACTCCTGAGGCTGAATCTTTACATAGCAGAGATCAAGTCCATAAAATTACTCATTACGAAAGCTAGACTACCTGAATTATTACAATGGTGAAAACTCGAAATCCAGTTTAAACATGGAGCTCATGCATATAAGCAACAAACCACTTGAAAGCTTATTTCCTCACTGTAAAAAAATACAACCACTCAACTTTGTTGGTCACGTAACTCTTCTTTAAACATCTTGTGCTAACTCTACCAAAATTTGCCCCTTAAAGGTTGCAATTCCTCCATCTTCCATAAAATGCAACCCTGTAATTTCTTGAAAATTTTCTGCGGAAAATTTTTGCAAACTGGTGATATCTTACCTACCCTGTTAAATGATACTGGTGACACATTACAGCCCTCTAGTTGCCTTAATCTATTAGTAGCTCCTTTGGAATTTCTGTTTGAGATGTAGGCTGCTATCAACCACTAGACTTTTCTAAACAATGTACTTGACTTGTCATTCAATAGATTCCTACATCTATGATTGCTCTATTTCCATTATACAGTCCTTTTCACAAGAAACAGTTTCCAATTTCACTATCTGTATCAGTAAACCAACCATCATTGTCATAATCAACTTTCCTACCATATATTATACGGAAATGATAACAGGCTCTCAGAGTCATTGTCTCACATGCTTCTTGTAGGAACTTTGTTCAGAAAGATGCAGTGACTGCATTCCATGCATCCTCTAACACATCTCAACCAAATTATGTAGGATGGATATATGTTTCCTGTGTGAATACACCCAAACAAGGAATCCCCATCTAGGACTTGCCCAAAAGGGGACAGGATATCCCCAAGAACATCTGACACGTACAACATTCACCCATATTAACTATCACCAATTGCCATAATCCTAACTAATACCATCAGGCAGGCACTAGAACTAGAATTGATTGTCACACTTGTTACCCCTCACATAGCATGAGGTATTTGATCCAATTGAAGACCCTGCTAGGCAGATGCAGGATTATGAGGCGAAGCTTTATGGTTATTGAGGGGCATCATGTTCTGTGCTCACACTCTTCTTGGCACTTTCCTTAAGACTCGGTTGACCACCTTTGGGTGGGTGCTGAGGTGTCTAGAGGAAAGTTGCTCTTATGTACACTTATTTTGCCTATTGTTGTTGCCCCCTAAAACACATCACCATGGTGGAATTGTTTCTGATGGTTTATTATTGGTATGCTATGGTCAGATGATGTGCATTATCTTCCTTGTTGGCATCATCTCTTATTTGAAGGCTTGCAAGTTGCATCTAGCCTATGTGGTGTTTGAGGGGTGTTTGAGGGTCTTGCATAGCATTGTACATACATCTGATTGACCCTGGGCAAATTTATGGATAGGGATACCCATCAACTAAGGGTTCCCCTAAGATATGTTTCACATGGGATGCTAAGGTTTCACTTGGATTATTGATTCATTAATTTGATTGGTGGACCTTGAGCTCATTTTTGCATAATGGTGTGGATGCCCATGAGGTTATTGGCAATGTGTCACTAATATGGCATCATTTGAGAGGTTACTTACTTGGTGGAATAAAGCGCTCCTCTTATCTAGCGACTTTTCAAAGATTTGGAAGATGGGGATCTTGCTTATGCAATTTCCCAAGTTGATCCACATGAGTACCATTGGTTTTGATAGTGGATTACAGTTTATGCAGATGGTTTGGAGGCCTCCTTATCTTCATATTGAGAACACCCCACCTCCTTTGCACATCTATTTAGGGTGTACCCTTCATGACACTATTTTGGAAGGTGGTTTTGGTATTCATGCACACATGTCTATGCCTTAGCACATTAATGAAGGTTGTCCCACTTCTTCGAGGTTTTAGCATCCATGTGGACATATCTGCACATGTCTCATAGATTTCTCTTGATGGACGAGCTTGGGAGCCTTGGGGATAATGCTCTAACCTCTTTATCCTATTGTTGGCATCTATTTGGAGGAGTTATGATGTTAGTATATGTGCATTTAACCATCTTGGGCACATTTATTGAGGTCATTTCACTTTTGTATGATGGTATAACCGTATGGATGTTGGGCACACATGTTGATACCATTTGCTATCTAAGGAAGTTGGTAATCTTCTTGAGGAGTGCACTCTAACTAAGCTTCCTATTTTTGGCATTGTTTTGGCATCTCTAGATGGTTGACTCACCGAAAGGTGGTGCGCCCCCCTAGTTGGCATCTTGGCACATTCATTCATGCAACTACCTTGCACATTTATATAGGGTGCACTCTAACTAAATGACTAGCCAACTGGAGGAGATGGTTTGAGGGTGGGAATTTAGTGAGATGCTAGAATGGTAATGAGTCTTTTCGGTCCTCACCGGGCATGCTACATGATGTTCTTGGTTCTGATCTCCCTTTTATTACCAAGACCCATGAGAGCCCAATCAGGCCACTTCCAAATATCGTAGGCTATCACCGGTTGTCTACTTAACGTCAAGAAACTCAGTCTTTAGGTGGGGTCCAACGTTTAGGTGGTGTGGCATGCTTAGTGTGAGTCTCTTCGGAGTAGAGTTTCTTTGGATGAGTTTGCTAGGTTTATGTGGGTCTGAATCAGTAGATTACCACCTCCCCTTAGATCTTCATAGCAATTTGCTACTTTCCCCCGGCCTCTTCTCAGTTCACTATGGAAAACGTGACAACGACCCATATTTGGATCTATACTCTGGCATCATCCAGCATTCTGCAGTGGGAGAGGTCATCCTATTGGGTGATTTTAATGCCTGCACTAGATCCCTCCAAGTCCCTTTGCATGATCGCTTAGAGGACGTGTTTTGTGTTCAAGAGATTGATCCAGCTTTTGTGGGACTTCATCGCTCATCTGATGATATTTCGGGACCTCTGACAAGGTACTGAAAGCACCTCTTGCAAATTGGACAATCCCACAAGCTATTGTTCCTTAATGGAATCCCTTCTTTCCTGGCTTCTTTCTCTATCACTTGTCAGCCTCATGGTGGTGGTCAAAGTGTAGTGGATTATGTCCTTTTTAGACAGGTCCTTCTCCCCTTCATTCATCACTTCGTTATAATCCCCGTCCCTTTGGTTAATCATGCTCTCCTCTCCTTCTCCCTTCAGAATGACACACCCCACCCTTGACCCCCTTGACCCCACCCTTGGGTCCACCTCAAAGTTTCAAACCAATATTCTCTTTGTCGAGGGAGATCCTGAAACCTTTACTTCCACCCTCTATCAGATGCTCCTTTCTGTGTCTTGATTCGCTTCCCTCAATTTCGCCTCCGCTAAGTACACTTGTCTTTCTTCTAACATATAGGAGGATTCCCTTCAAACTTGAGCCCACGCCACTTGATCCACCCCCCTTCCCTAAAGACTAGGTCCTACCCCATGAACCAGTGGTATGACGATAACTACAAGCACTTCCACACCCAACTTCAGCATGCCTTGAACCATGGTCATCCCTCCTACCTAGCTCTCAAAGCCTCCTACCACCGCCTCCTCCACCACAAGAAATGCTTCATCAGGATAAGTGAGATGATTACTTCCCTTATTCATTCCCCTAAACAATTATGGCATACCATCTTCCTCCATCACCCCCATCTCACGCTTGATCTTGATCAAAAGTCGTGTTCTCCCACACCTCTTCCCTTTATGACATCCCAGGGCAGCCCCTTATCTAGGTTACCTCTCCCCCCCTCCTTATCTCTTATTCACTCCCCATGATGTCTTGGAGGTTGTTTGGGAAATGAGTTCTAGCCAAGCAATGGATCAGGAAGTGTTCCAAGTTGAACTCTTCAAACATGGCCTTCGAGCACTTGATTGTCACTTGGTCGATCTGTTTAACCGCGTGGTCTGTATCGGCTTCCCTGAATTGTGGTCACATCATATTATTCACTCGATCCATAAATCAAGCCCCAATACCGCTCCCAACAACTACATAACGATCATGGTTGGCAACACTTTCTCCAACCCTGCTTTCTCTATATGCATCTTTTTGGGAAGCTAAAGAGGAGACAACTCAGAGCTATAGGACCAGCAGGCTTCAAACCAGCACACCAAACCACTGATCACATTATTACACTCCAAACCATCATTGAGGAGGCACGTCACTGCTCTTCAAAAGTTTATTGTTTCTTTGTAGACTTTCGGAATGCGTTGGACTCTGTCCGCAGTGTAGCATTACTCCAAAGGCTCTGAGAATTTGGCATCCCTGAGGCCCTTCTAACCATAATTACATATATCGTCGATATCGCGATATATCGCGAGTCGAAAGGGTTGGCGATATATCGCCACGAAAAAATCGCGATATTTTCCGATACATTAAAAAATCGTGACACATTAAAATATTGCAATATTTCCAGTATATATCGCGAGTCGATGGAATATATCGGCATGTTGGAAAAAAATACGATTTTTTGCCATAAAGAGGCCGCAAACGGGTTTTTGGGGTTCATTTGCACTTTGCAGGGTTGAGGAAGCGGTCCACTCCTGTTTTGGGCGATTTTCTACAAGAGAGCAAGGGGGAAAATGATCTTTCCATTGCCATTGAAAATTGTTGTGAAGTGGGGTTCCATCTACTAAATCTATTCAGGTATGTATTATTTCATTCTTTTTCTTTTTGCTTGAGATTTGTTGGTTAATGTAGATTTAGTGTAGGGTTTAGGTTTAGATTTAGTGTAGGGTGTAGATTTGCCATTACAATCATAGGGTTTTATCCTTTTATGTAGGCCACCCTCCATTTCTTTGAATGTTTTCTTAATTTCATTTTTTTTTTAATTTTAAAGAAGAACATTTTAAAATTTATTCATTTTTGTTTTTTGTTGTGGCATAGTTTTCATCTCCATTGACATTATCCACTTCAAGTTTCAACTTTCAACTTTCAACTAAATAGTGACACAATGCCAAAGCCATTGGATCCAATGTGGGAGTATGGGCAGCCAGTTGACCCTAATAATCGACAAAGGCTGAATTGCAAACTATGTGGTGGAATTAACCGCTTGAAATACCACCTTGCCAAAGTTGTTGGGCATGAAGTGGATGTTTGTCCTGGTGTTACCCCAGAAGTGATGCGTATTGTAAACCAATCCCTTCTTGACATGGCTAAGAAGAGGTACAAGAAGGAGGAATTCATAAATGAACTTGCATCTAGAACACAGTCACGAACCATGGGAGCCACAAGTGACATGCATTCCTTCTCCTCATCTACACGACCCCCACATCCCATTATGCCTTCTTCAACCTCACCTTACGTGGCATCGAGGCAACCTTCTGTTCGAACCATGCTCAAAAAAAGGGAGAAGAAAGAGGCGGATAGAGTTGTGACAAAATGTTTTCTATGGGGTGATGTGCCTTTCAACATCGCCAAAAACAACCCCTACTATCATGCCATGTTTCAAGCTACTAGCACTGTTGGTCCAGAATATAGGGGGCCTTCCTACAATGATTTGAGAGGGAGACTCCTTGATGAGGAGAAGGTTGATTGCACCTGGAGATTAGATGAGCTCAGACAATCATGGGAGGCCACCGGTTGCAGTGTTATGTCAGATGGATGGACTGATGGGAAGGGCAGATCCATTATCAATTTCTTGGTCAATTGTCCCAGGGGGGACAATTTTTATCAAATTTGTCGATGCATCTCCCTATATTAAAGATGCACACTTATTATGTGATTTGTTGGATAAGTTTATCCAAGAGATAGGTCCACAATATGTTGTCCAAGTCATTACGGACAACGCTGCCAATTATGTTGTTGCTGGGAGGATGCTTATGGAGAGGTATGCAAGCTTGTATTGGACTCCTTGTGTCGCCCATTGCATTGATTTGATGCTAGAGGACATGGGAAAACTTCCTTGGATCAAGGAAGTCATTGATTCAGCTCGAAGTGTGACAAAATATATATACAATCATACATATGTTCTTTCACTCATGAGATGCTTCACGGGGAACAAGGAGTTGATGCAGCCTGCAATCACACAATTCGCCACTTCCTTCTTTTCTCTTCAGTCTATGCATAAGGTTATGATAGAGTTGCAGCGAATGTTTCTTTCTGATGAGTAGGCTTTTGTGTCTATAGCACCAAACAAGATGAGCAAGCCATTGCTCGAATGGTGCAAATTGATTTGACTTTTTGGTCGCAGAGTCGCAGAGTTGCAAAAACTTGCCATTAGAGTGCTAAGTCAAATTTGCAGCTCATCAGGGTGTGAGCGCAATTGGAGTGTCTTTGAGAAGACACACTCCAAGAAGCGCAGAAGGTTAGAATTTAGAAATGTTAAAGTTTAAAGTTTAAATTTAAATTTATAATCTTTGCTTCTTTATAATTTTATTAATTTTAAATGTAGTTTATTACAATTTTGAATTTGAATTTATCATCATTTATCATCATTTATCACCCCCTAACTATGGATCTCATACTAATGCAGTTACTTTCTCAGCGCCTTAATGACATGGTTTATGTCTACTACAATCTAAGGTTGTGGGTGAAACAAATTGATAAAGTACCCAATTCAGATGCCATTTCATTGGATTACATTGACACTACCAGCAAATGGAGGGTGGAGACAGAGGATCCTGTGATGGACGAGGCACTTGAATGGTTGGAGGAAGAGGAGGATGATGATGCAGATCTATCGGAGGAGGAGGGGGAAGAGGAGGATGTTGATGTTCCACTTCCAGAGGATGACTATGAGGACATTGAGGAGGAGTTTGATATTCAGGTGCAACGCCGACCAATTCCAATGCCACCACCTCCACAAAGTCATACAGTTGGGACTGGGAGGAGACAGCTCACATTCGTCTCCCCCTCATCCACAATATCTACTCAAGCAGTTGGAGGTTCTAGTTCCACCCCAGGCTCATCTGGACCACCTCCACGACCACCTACTGCTTCTAGAGGAAGAGTGGTGCCCTTGACCCGTAAAAGGGGTAGATTGATTAGAGGATCGTCCTCAGGAAGTCAATGACTTGATTCCTATTATTTATCATTGTACTATCATACTATGTTGGTGTCCTATGTCTAGACTCTATACACTATCTACATGCCTCATGAGTCATGATGATTCATCTCTTGAGAGACATTTATTTTGATCATTTGATGTGAGTTTCTATCATTCCATCAAGAACACATTTCAGTATTTTCAGTTTATACTATATAGTCGATATTTGATCATGATCCACCATTTGACATATTATGCATCTTATATGTGAGTTGTATTTTAATATTTATGTGAATATGTGTTTATTTGATGTTGTTGTTGCTTTAGATGTTAAAAAAAAAATTTAAAAAAATGTTTATTTTTGTATTTTTTAATGCAATACGACATTTGT
Source organism: Pseudotsuga menziesii (assembly GCA_001517045.1). Taxonomy (NCBI): domain Eukaryota; kingdom Viridiplantae; phylum Streptophyta; class Pinopsida; order Pinales; family Pinaceae; genus Pseudotsuga; species Pseudotsuga menziesii. The sequence goes on from LPNX010624764.1 coordinate 700,592, forward strand.
CGATATTTTCGTCGTTGTTGCCAATAAGTTTCATTTCGTACCCCCGACGATGTATTCGCCAACACGATATATGTAACTATGCTTCTAACTGCTATTATGAGATTATATGAGTCAATCCTTGGTCTCCTTTGCCCAACCAACGGGATTTCAGATTTCATCAAGACTACCATTAGGGTGAAGCAAGGGTGTCCACTCTCCCTCATTCTATTTGGGATTTACATCGATTAGATAGTCTTTCTTACAGGAGCACATTCAAGACGACGATAGGTGCCTTCTCCACTAGGTCTTGATTTCTATTCTACTCTTTGTTGACGTTGTGGTCCTCTTGGCCTCATCTCCAAAGGGATTGCAGAGGCAGTTCGATGCCTTGGCCCTCTTTTGTGATCTTCATCAATTGACAGTCAACTTGGGTAAAAGCAAGTTCATGATCTTCAATGAATCAAATAGGCTACTCACTAATCTTTATTTCTTCTTTAGAGGGGAGGAGATTGAGATAACTCGCACCTATACCTACTCAGGGGTTCAGTTCACAGGACCTCATTTCAGTCTCATCCCCAAGTGAATAAAGGATACAGATCCCTAGCCCTTCTTGAGAGACACTTTCAGGACATCTCATCCAAGATGTCTCTCATGGATACTCTCATTGAACCCACAATGCTCTATGACTCTGAGGTGTGGAGACCATGCTTACTTGATAGTGATTGGGCCTCAGCAAAGAGAGTACAGATCCTCCTCCGTCGCATAATCAAATGCCAATAGAGAGAACCTCAACCCATTATACTCGTAGGGTTTGGTGCTCGACCTTTTTGACTTGAGATTGTGTTCAAGCTTATCACTCTCTTACACCGCCTTCGGACTTTGCGACTTAGTGAAGGGGTGTGATCGATACCATTACTTGGCCTATCTCTCTTCAGTGGCCATCACCTCAGCCAACCTTCCAAGTCGCTCTAGATGTTGGTTTACAGGTGTTGCGGACCTTTTAGCATTTATCAGAATTGCGATGGACCGGCTTACCCCTTTCAGGTACTCCATGGATGCACTTGGTTGCCTCCTACCTACAAGGAAAGAGTTGAACAAAATCACTAGAGATGACATTTGTACATAGTTTGTGCAGATTATTTGGATCAATCCTCAAGGGGCGTTACATCCCAAGATGGCCTTCTACGCTATGCACTTCTTGGATCTAAGGGACGGTCTCATTGTTCGGCCCCCTTACACATTCTGCCATTGGGTACACACTATTCGTATTCCTTTAAACCAATTCAAAGTGGGCTCTCATCATCTCCTAGTAGAGACAGATCACCAACTTGACCGGTCAAACAGGATCTGCCAAATGTCATCTTCAAGAGGTTGAGACCAAGTAGCACTTCATCTTTTTTTGTCCTATTTACTACGAAATCTGTGAGCAATTTCATTATCTTTTCAGGGACCTTCTTCTAACAGAACTTCAGACTTTGACTATATTCTTCAGATATCGCGATCAGAGATGTCTGGACTTATACTTGCTGGAGGCCCTCCAGCTCCACTCCTTCACCCTCCAGCGACATTCGCAGTCGAGACCAGTCACCTCCTCCTTGCTAGTGCTTCCTTCCTCTAGAGGCACCAAGAGACAGACAGATGGGGGCACTGACCTTAACCACTCAGTTAGGACATGACAGTCCACCTCCACCTCTGCCCAACACCAGCGACGGGGATAGTCTCGGTCCCATCTCGACAATCAGACGACTTCATCCAAGATACAACAACAGGATCCCTCCTCTAGACAGCGGTATACTACCCATTGCAGTTCCTCTTCTAGCTCTTTTAGCTCTTCCTCCAAATAGAGTACTCTTCTAAGCTTCCTCCAGTCAACCTGGATTAGTAGGAGAGATATTCCTAATGCTTCCACTGTTTCCAGTGCCCCAAGATAGTGGCAGTTTCACCATTTTTGCATCACATCTCTCGGATTCACTCCCTTTATACATTTCCTGTCTTGGATCAGCTCTCTCCATATCTCTCTTTGTATATTTTTCTACAAGAACGACTCTCCATTTATGGAGAAAGAGTTAGGTTTGAGTTTTGCTTTTAGTTTTTTATAGGAGCTAATTTTGGGCTCCCACTTTGTATTGTTATCATGGTACTGCACAAGCCTATTGACCTACTTTTGTGGTCATTTGTTGGACATTAATAAAATTATCTTATCTTATCTACTTGGTTATTATTATCTTATTTGTTGATGTGAGTCAATCACTGTTCTTGCACACTTTTCAAGGGCACAACCTCCATGGATTATTAAGTATTATTTTTCTTGGTCAACATGATCCAAGGTCCCATTGATCACCTCCTTGCACATTCTCCTAGGACGCACTCTTAGGGAGTTTCTTTGGCACTAATGGCACACCAATTATGTCATTTATGGAGGAGTTGGTTGGTGCATTGGAGAGCAAGACCTACTTACTAACCTTGCTATTTTTTCCATGAGTTAGGTACACTGATGAGGAGGCATAACGACTTTGCACAAATTCCTAGGGCACACCTCAAGGACTATATTATATGATCTTGCTTGGTCAATGTGGTCTCATTGCACACTTCTCAAGGGCACACCTCTGCCCTTCAATATTTTATATTATTGGGTGGTTGAAAGCCCTTCTTGAAGAGCACCCTCATCTTTTTGACATGGCAAGTATTATTATTTTATTGGAGAAGGTTGTTTCAATTGGAGAGTGGACCAAGGCCAATTGGCAATTTGCATGGAGTATTTAGCACGAGGATAGGACAAGTGGCATCTTCACTATTTGGTCCTTTTATTTTGTTATTTCATTATTCTAGGGTTTTTGAGTTGTAATGGAGTTAATAAGAGGATACTAGTTTACTCCTATAGGGTTTTGCATTGCATATTATTATTTTATTGGAGAAGGTTTTGAGCTCTTCATCTATATAAGATTAGCTCTTCCTATTGTAATGGTTGTTGAAAGTGTATCAAACTATTGAGAGCTATTGTTGAAGATCTATTGAAGGCTATTGGAAAGTTTATGGGTGCATTCTTGCACATGTGAGGTTTAGGTTTTGGATCTTTATGGCTGAATATTGGTGCTAAATAATACATGCAAAGAGTTTGTTTGAAGGAGTATCCAGGAAGAGAATATTAACCACATTGGATGAAGCTAGGTATGATCTTTCCTCTCTAGTTTCTTTGATTTTTTTTTATAAATGAAAGTACTGTTATTGCATCTATCATCTTCTATAGTTGTTGCAGAATAAAAGAGCCCTACAAGAGATGCACCTTTAAGTTCTGCATACAAGGATGTGTTCTACTAATTAGCAGCTATATTAGGCTAGCTGTAGAATGTATTTTGCAGCCCTGATTGCCCTAATAACCTAATGAAAACAGCCATCTAAGTCTGTTCCCTTGACCCCATGTGCCCAATTTGGATGTATGCACTTGTCTTTCCTTTCAACCACCCCTAAAAATACAAAATCTATCATTTATTTTCTGTTTTGCAAATCTGGAATTTACTACCGAAATTATAAGAAATCAGATCTGCCCCAAGTCTAAGAAACCTTTCCCAATCATCATTATTCACTAGACTTAGTTTCAGTTAGGAATTCCCCCCTTGTGCCAGAGAGCCAGCCTAAAGAGAGTGGAGCCTAAAGAGAGTGAAAGTGCCACCACAGTGACAGTGGGTAGCCTTTCTACACCACCCCTACGGTTTCACTTCTGATTCGGGCTTTGCCACCTAAAGTGAGGGTTTGGGAGGTAACCAAACCAAATCAACAAAACTGCAAGGAGCATAGGACCTGACATGATGGAACAGATAAGGCACCAGGTTATGGGATATTGTATGATTTGGAAGCTCAACTGACTGCTGGATCAGGAAAATGAATGATATATAATTTAGCATGCACATTGCATGTATAGATGGTAGGGCTCACTTCTTCCTCCTGCATGTCCCTGTTCAGCTTCAGGTCCTACTGCACAATCTCTCTTCACAATGCTCAGGTTTAGGATATTCCTCAAAGTATCTTATCAATAAGAAAAACCAACACACTTTAGGGTATTTGTCCGGAACAACTAGAGGACACCTCCAAATGTTTGCAGTTGGGGAAAGCAATAATATATATATTAAGAAAATAGAAATCACATCAAACATGAATGATGAAATAGAACTAGTTTACAGCATAAATATCAAGTTTTAGAAATAAGCAAGTGCCAAGTACATAGTCCAATTATGAAATCGAAATATCAGCAGCATGAAGATGATTTTAATGCAATGTTGTCATTAGAATAGATCAAAAAAATGAAGCTTGAAAGAAACAGTTATCATTTACAACAATGAGATAGCATCACCCTCTATCTAAGGGAGAATTCATTAAGACAGACGATAGTAGATACTAAATAACATGATCCCAAGGATTTTGATAACACTAGAAAATTACTGATGTAATCAGTAAACTGTAAAACAAACTTTTCTGAGATGCATTCAAGTGTAAGGAGGAAACTAGGGTTTACAATTTAAATAATAAACAAGAATAACCTAGACACTGGAAATGTGGAAACGAAAATATGCACTTCAGTATTCAATACACCATTATGTTGCTTGTTGGTAGCTTTAATTAAATGGTTGAGCATCCAACATGGCAATGACAAACTCCTTGAAGGGCAATTTAAAGAAAAGCACATAAGCATATCTCAGATGTGAAACGGCTTCATGAGAACTTGAGAAGGAATGGAAGTTCGAAAGGAATTTATGCACAGGAAGATGTGAAATGCTCAGTGAAAATTAAATGAAGAATGGCAAGAGGGAATCGACCTAGGTTAGGAATTATTCCTTGGAATTTGAAACTAAAATGAATGAGACCTACATCACAAGCCGCATTGAAAAAAAATGTGAATTTTTAACCCAACAGGAAAGCTACAGCAGGATGGATGTCTAGGAGTTCCCAAAAAATGGATGTCTAGGAAGTCAAAAATAAATAAGAACTTTTGGTAAAAGTCAAAGATAAATAAAAAGACCTTTTGGTAAAAGGTAAAAGTGAAATTAGGAAAAGATTAAAATATTATTATTTTTATCTCTCCTAATTTTGGTCTACTTAACAGGTGAATGAAGGCTATAAAAGAAGATCAAGTCTTCTCATTATCACACCCAAGTTTGCTCTAACAAGAGAAGCTGTTGTTTTTTGTTGAAGAAGATTTTTGCCTCAGCCTAGGGCATCCTCAGCAAATCCTCAGCTAGGGTTTTTATCAGCATTCTTTATCTCAGAGTTTTGGGGCAATTTTTCTCTTTTTCGGGCAGCCATCTTCTCTCTCTCTCTCCTCACGGGCTGTCCAGCTTTCCTCTCTCCGGGCAAGTGTGAAGGCTCGGCCTCTTTTCTTAGCATCACGGGCAGGCCTTTAGAGGGCCCTGCCCTGTGGGCACCCTCGGGCAGGCTTACCCATGAGGGTTTGGCCCACGGCCAACCCTCGAGTAGCGTAGGGCAGACCCTACTAGGGCTGCCATGGCCACGGGCAGGGCTGCAGACCCTCCAGGCAGTCCAGGCAAATCACGGGCAGCGTGGAACAATCAGCGGGCAGCGTGAAATGGCAACCGGGTAGAAGAAAAGGGTCACGGGCAGGTAAAACAGTCAACGAGCAGCAGCAAACCCATATCCGTACAAATCCATACGGCCGTACAGTTGTATGGCAGCAAGGTACAATCAGTCAGGTATTTTCATATCTGACTTGCGCAGTCTGTATTTTTCCAAGGAAGGAGAGAGAAAATCATTTTTCTTGATAAAGCCCTATATTGGAAAAATTTTGTAATTCTGGAAATTGTGGTTGAAGTTATCAATCTAATTTTTACTAATAAATTTTACAGTTACTATGGGTAAAATCCAGATCTGGATTTGAGGAACTTTTTGAAGAATTTCCTAAGTCATCTCATTTACGAGATGAGCTACAAATGCTTTTGGGGTTTTTGTCCTTTGAAGGTTTCCCCACTGAAAAATCTTGTGTCCATTGTGTTGATGTGATGAATGTGTTTTTAATGCACTGCTGATTTGTTTAAGTCTATCTGCAAATTTTTAAAGTTATATGCGAATGCTAAATTTCAACATGGTATCAAAGCTTAGCATGTGAAAACACAGTAAATGGACACTGTTGTTGTTTTTCACTAGATCTTGGAATAAGATTTGCAAATCTAAGATTTGGATAAGTGACAGAGATGGCCATCAATGGTTTCAAACCAGAAGAGAAGCTCTATGGTTCAGCCAACTTCAATTCCTGGAAGGCTAGGTTGACAGCCATTCTAGATGAGAATGACTTGGACGGCATTGTTCTTAATGTCACAGAAGAGCCAACTACAAATGCTGGTAGGCTTGCTTACAAGAGGAAGTAGGTAAGGCTAGAAGAGTCATTTATGATTCTATCAGAGAGAAATTGATGCCTAACATCACATCTTTGAAGACTACTAAAGAATGCTATGATACATTGGTAAACCTATATGAAAAGAAGGCTGCCAGTCAAAAGAGAGTCTTGAAGAAAAGGCTACGAACTTCGAAGCTAAACAAAGATAAAAGTGTTGGTTCCTTCTTCACAAAGATTAAACAGGTAAGAGATCAACTCATTGCTATTGGTATTATTGTTGATGATGATGACCTTGTGCAAACAGTGGTTGATGGTCTCCCAAGCTCTTGGGAAATCTTCATGGCATCCGTCTGAGGACGAGAGAACCATCCAACCTTTGAAAGGCTTTGGCATGATTGCATAGAAGAAGAAGGAAGGAATTCTGGCAAAGTAACCAAGGAAGACAACCTTGCACTTGTAGCAAAGACAAAGAAGTTCAAGAAGCCTTTCCCTCAGCAAAATAAGGGTAAGAAACCTAAGGGTAAGTTTTTTGACATGTCTAAGATTGAATGTTATACTTGTCACAAGTTTGGACATTATGCTAGACACTACAGGCAGAAGAAGAAGAAACCCAAGAGAAGGTTTCAAGCATCTGCTGCAGAAGGAAAGGAAGAAGAAGATGAAGAACCAAAGAAGAAGAAGAAAACCAAGGCCAATAAAACTGATGAGCCTAAAAGAGAGTACCATTTGATTTCTTCTCTAACTAGTTCTTTCTCAACTTGCTCCACTTCTTGGTTGGTGGACAGTGGTGCCTCCACGCACATGACAGGTAACCGTGGTACCCTTACCAATTACAAAAAGAAGAAGTTCACCACTCAGGTAGAACTTAGAGATGATTCCACCTACAAGATTGAAGGAGTTGGCTCAACTTCACTTCAACTTGACTCAGGTACGATTCTTCATATTGATGATATTCTTTATGTTCCTGGTTTAAAGAAGAATCTTTTATCTGTTGCTGATTTAGAATACAAGGGCCACAGAGTCCTCTTTATGGACAAGAAGGTCTTTCTATGGGTAAAAGACACAGATCTAGACTCAACAGTACAGATTGGGGTTCGAGAGGAAGACCTCTACAAGGCCTCCAAAGTTTCCACTCATGCTTTGGTACATCACACAATTGATCCTTGTGAACTTTGGCATAGAAGGTTTGGACACCTTCACTACACAGCTCTCCCAGGATTGCAAAAGATGGTTACAGGTATGCCAGAAGTTTCTCCAAAACATGAAGGAATCTGTAAAGGATGTGCTCTAGGTAAGAACACTAAGAAATCCTTTCCCAGAAGCAAAAGTAGATCTAAAGGCATTTTGGATTTGATTCATTCTGACATTTGTCGGCCCATGTCTTCACCCTCCTTGAGTGGGTGTTTATATTATGTCTTGTTTATTGATGACTACTCTCGGAAGTCTTGGATTTACTTCCTTAAGGCCAAGAGTGAAACCTTTGACAGGTTCAAAGAGTTCAAGACACTGATTGAAAATCAAACTGGCAAGCACATCCGTATCTTAAGATCAGGTAACAAAGGTGAGTATGAATCTAATGAGTTTGATGATTTTTGTCGAGAAGCAGGAATCAAGAAAGAGCTGACAGTGCCTTACAACCCCCAGCAGAATGGGGTTGCAGAAAGGAAGAATAGAACGATCTGTGAGGCTGCTAAAGCCATGATCACCGATCTAGATCTTCCTTTGTCTATATGGGCTGAAGCTACCAGAACTGCAGTATACATTTTGAACAGAAGCCCTCATGCTATCTTGGGTGAGAAGACTCCTGAAGAAGTCTTCAACAAGAAGAAACCTACAGTTGATCACATGAGGATATTCGGTACTCCTTTGTATGTTCATGTGCCAAAAGAGAAGAGGGCTAAGCTAGAGCCCTCCGGTAAGAAAGGCATCTTTGTTGGGTATAGTGATTGGGTATACCTAAACAGAGGCACATTGAGGACAGGAGAGATGTGATCTTCCATGAGGAAGCGATGTTTCGTAAAACACTAGAGCTTTCACCGGAAGATGCAGTTGCTCCACTTGAGTTTTCAGATTCAAAAATTCAAAGGGAGGAAGAGGAATTTGATAATGAAATTCCAGATGTTCCCGAGAACATTGAAAGTCCACTAGAAGAACTGCTTGAAGTTCCTCCTTCCAAAAGGATACCTGCTTGGTACCGAGAGACGGTACAAGAAGCCGAGAAGCACAAAGCTCTTCCAGTGACTTTCAAAGAAAGCATAAGACAACAGAAGTACTCTGGTCTTATGCGTCAGCTTATCAGTTCAGAACCTTCATCGTAGGAAGATGCAGCAAGTAAACAGGTAGGGGTTGATGCTATGAATGAAAAGTATAAGTCAATCATGAAAAATGATGTTTGGGAAGTTGTTCCCAGACCTGCAGGAAAGTCAGTAGTGACTTCCAGATGGCTCTATAAGATCAAGCATGCTGCAGATGGCAGTGTGGAGAAGTACAAAGCCAGATTCGTAGCTCGTGGCTTCACTCAGAAAGAAGGCATTAACTATGACGAGACATTTTCTCCTGTTTCCAGGTACACTACCATCAAAACCATCATTTCACTTGCTGCAGTTTTTGAATGGAAGTTACATCAGATGGATGTAAAGACAGCCTTTCTCTATGGTAAGATTGAGGAAGAAGTTTATATTGAACAACCTGAAGGCTTTGTTACTCATGGGATGAAGAACCATGTATGTAAACTGAAGAAAGCCTTGGATGGACTAAAACAAGCTCCAAGAGTCTGGTATGCCAGGATGGATGGATTTCTCCATAGCTTGGGGTTTTCCAAAAGTATAGTTGATTCTAACTTGTACTTTAAAGTTGTTCATAATCATGTCTTGATACTTATTCTATATGTAGATGACTTGTTTCTTACAGGTGACGAACAGTTATAGACCAGTGTAATAGGGAGCTTACCTCTGAATTCGAGATGAAAGATCTTGGATTGATGCATTACTCCCTTGGCTTAGAAGTCTGGCAAAATCCAGGTGAGATCTTCCTCACACAAGGAAAGTATGCAGTGGACATCTTGCAAAGATTTGGGATGCAGGACTGCAAGTCCATGAGCATGCCAATGACTACCAACTGGACAAAGTTGCTGGACCCAGCCTCTAGTTCACAGAGTGTAGACTCTACTCTCTACAGACAGCTCATTGGTTCCCTGATGTATCTCGTGCATACGAGACCAGACATCTGCTACACAGTGAATGCACCGAGTCAGTTCATGTCAGATCCAAAGCACATACACTTGGTAGCTGTCAAACATGTACTCAGATATGTGCGAGGTATTATTACGTATGGGCTCAAGTATACTTCCAGCAATGGAGTATTGTTATCTGGATATTCAGATTCAGATTGGGCTAGCAGTGCAGTTGACCGAAAAAGTACCTCTGGTTATTGCTTCAGTATGGGATCAGCAATGATCTCTTGGTCCAGCAAAAAGCAGGGTGCCATAGCTCAGAGTACAGTTGAGGCAGAGTATATTGCTGCAAGCGATGCCTACAAGGAAGCAGTTTGGCTCAAGAAGTTATTATCTGATCTGTTCGAGGGAAAGCTTGACTCAACAATCATCCATTGCGATAATTAGAGTTGCATAAAGCTTTCAGAGAATTCAGTGTTTCATGACAGATCAAAACACATTGAAATGAGGTATCATTTCATCAGAGACCTAGTGCAAAGAGGTGCTATGAAGTTGCAGTACATTCGTACAGATGAACAGATTGCAGATATCTTGATTCTTGACCAATGTTGAAAAAGTCGGCCTTGGCAAAAAGGCAGCGAGGGTCTTGAATACAACTTCTCGGCAACATCGGCGAAAAAATCAGGAAAAATCGGCAAAAGTCGGCAAACATTAAAAAATAGAAAATACATTCATTTTTTTAAGAATTTTAAACATATAAAGCAACAATAACATCAGAAAAACATATTGGAACATAAATATGAAGAAAGCACTGATATATATCATCATCATGTAGTCATGCCAAATATAAAATGATATATCAAAGTCAATACTGAAAGTCTGAAACATCACAATTGTCCAATCAAGGACTCAAAAGTGTATAAAGTTTAAACAATACAAAATGACATCACATATATAAATTTATCTGAGGAAAACTAGCATCTAGCTATCTAATATCAATGCCCTCTTCCCCTTTTACGAGCAAATAGTATGGGCCTTTTGTCAGGCCTGCCCCTAGCACTAGAAGTAGCAGTAGAAGGCCCTGAACCTGCATCTAATACTGGACGCTGAGTGATGGATGGAGGACTAGATGTATCAAGCGATGCAGAAGGTGGTGGCGATGCTAGCACATCACCCTCCATGGTGCCTCCAACCACCTCCTCCTCCTCCTCCTCCTCCTCCACTTGCCCCTCCTCTTGCCCCTCCTCTAGCCATGCAGGTGACTCCTCCATGATAGGAGTCTCCATCTCCACCCTCCACTTAAACAATATATCAATATTGTCCAAGGAGATGGCATTTGCATCTAGTTCTTTCTATATCTGTGTCATCCACAAGTGGAGGTTGTAATGGACAAACACCAAGTCATTAAGACGTGTGAACTCCAACCTGTAAGAGGGTAATAAAAAAAATTATGAGTCTAGAGGGTAATAAATTAATAAATTATAATATCTTAAGAGGATTGTAGATTCATAAATTGCATTAAACATTTAAATGCAATTGCTTTGTTGAAATTCTAAGTTCTAAGTTTCTAACCTTCTGCGTCTCTTTGCATGTATTTTTTCAAATACACTCCAATTCCGCTCACATCCCGAAGTTGTACAGGTTTGGCTAAGGATTCGGATGGCAAATTTCCGTAAATTTGGTGTCCTCACACCATAGGTTCGCCACCATGTGGCTACACCAAATAAGAAACAAAGCTAACTAAATTACATTTCATTACATTCAACTTTGGAAAATTAAAATAGGAAATAAATATAAATAAATCATAATTCATCTTTTAAATAAAGGTGAAAACTTAAAACGATCTAATAAGTTAATAACTTACCTAGCTTGAATTCGGTACTATCATGAATAGCATCAACAAAGCTAAATACTCCAGTACCATCCCAATACACCTCTATCTCGCGATTGATTGCATTCCGAGTGTCATAATCAGGTATCATCCTCTGAATACAAGTGAGAAGCCCCTCCAAAACCTCACCATCAAAATCAAAATTGCATTTGTAGGCAAATGCGGGGTTGAGGAAGAGTCCTGCTGCATGAATGGGTCGATGAAGCATCCTAGTCCATCGAGTATCAATCAACTCCCATAACAACATGTGCCTGTCATGCCCTAGGGTACCCTTTCCCACATAGAAATTCTGAATGGTCTCTTTGGCCCTATCCATGGCCTCATATAAATAGCCCATTGCGGGCTTATCACCATCAACAAGTCGCAAACCCCTCACTAAAGGTTCACTAACCGAACACTCTTCCTCCATTCCTTCCTAGAAGGTGTTAATGTACACTAGCTTGGCAATGGTTTTCCTATCCTCTCTCCTGCTGTAAGCACAATCACGCCACTCATCACAAACAAACATTTGCTTCAACTCAAACTAACATTGAAGCAAAGAATGAAGAGTAATAAATGTGGTGGCAAAACACGTGATTGCAGGACGCTTCAACTCCTTGTTTTTGGTGTGCCTCCTCATGAGACTAAGAACAAAACCATGGTCGTAAATGAACTTGGGGTGGTTGTAAATGAACTTGGGGATGGCCCTAGCTTGATCAATCACCACCTTGATAAAGGGAATTTTCCCCATATCCTCCAACATCAAATCAATGCAATGAGCTGCACATGGAGTCCAAAACAAAGAGGGGTACCTATCCATAAGCATCCTGCCAACAGCCACATAATTAGTTGCATTATCTGAAATAACTTGCACAACATTGTGCACCCCAATATCCTGAATGAACCCATCCATCAACTCGCATAAAATATTGCATCTTTTACATGTCTCGATGCATCAACTGATTTTACAAACATGGTACCTCTAGGACAATGTACCAAGAAGTTGATAAGGCTTCTACACTTACCGTCTGTCCACCCATCTGACATGACTGTGCATCCAGTGCTCTCCCATGACTGCCTAAACTCTGTCAACCTATCACCGATGTCCATCTTTTCTACTTGAAGGATTGGGCCCCGCAACTCCTCAAAGGTGGCACTTCTCATGGGCAGATCTCATGATGGCGTAATGGGCAAATCTCATGATTTCTGGGGTCACTGCAGTACAAAGGCCAACATCATGGCCAGGTAGTTTGGCTAGATGGTATTTCAAATTTTCAACCTGTTAACCCTTCCTGACATGCGATGCCCACATAATTTGCAACTCAAAGTTTGCATATTTGTTCCATCCTTGGGCTCACCATACTGCCAAAATGGGTCCAATATCTTTGGCATTTTTGCAATTGGAATGCTTCAACTCAAATGCAACCCTAAGGCACAAAAACAAAAAAAAATTACATTAAACTCCATTGGAAAAAAATAGCAAACATTCTAGCTTAAAAAATCAGACCTCTAAATTTAGATTTTAAGCTATGAAAGATAAGAAGAAGAGGGTGGCTAAGAATTAAAAAAACAAGCATGCTATTTTCCATTCTAATTTTTTTAAACCCCCATTTACATTGTGACTGTTTTTCATATTTTGGGCATGGAAATCAATGGCAAAATAGAAAAAACAAATAACAACGAAATATGCACAAAAATATGCAAAGAAATAGTCAGAAAAAATATGCAAGAAAAAATGAAAGAAATCTTTCAAACAATCCATGGAAAAAATGGATAAAATGCACAAACCTGTGAAGAATCTTGAACACTTGCTCCACAAAAATCCTTGGTTGAGATGCTAAATGGTGTTTGAAAGCCTCCAAAGGTGTTGGTGGTCTCCTCAAGCCCTTCTCCTCCACTTCCAACAAACTAATTTGCCAAATGACATTAAAAAAAACTGTTTTTTTCCTTTTGAAAGCCATGAATTGGAGGCCTAGGCGACTTTTTCCATCGACCCGTGACTTCTCCTAAAAAATCGCGATTTTTGCTTAAAAGTCGCGACTTTCCAATTTTTTTAAAAAGCGCAACTTTTGCTCGCCGAAAAATCGGTTTGGAGCAAAAGTCGCGACTTTTCCGATTTTTCGTGAAAAAACAGCAAGTTTTTCAACACTGATCTTGACCAAGCCTCTGACAGCATCAAAGTTCGTGTACTTTCGTGACAAGCTTGGTATGGCAGAGAATGCCTCTCTCACTGAGAGGGAGTGTTGATTTTCTAAGCAGCGTCGAGAGCCCTTCTCTTAGGAGAATGGGACCACCTGGTCCGAGACCACGATGAAGACTCAACCCAGTGTTGAGTGACCATACTGTTGGATGGTAGATATCTGATCTGGGACCATGATATAGACCCAGCTCTACCCTAGGTAGACTCAACCTAGTGTTGAGTAAACATTTGGTCCGGGACCACGATGTAGACCAGTCTAGTACTAGTAGACTCAACTTAGTTCTGAGTAGCCATTCTCTTGGAGAATGAAGGCACTGTAAGCCCTAGACTGGGTCTAGGCATGTGTGGCACTCTGACCCTTGATCTATGGGCTTGGTGTGCTTCTCCAAGGATTAGCTACCCTTGCTTAAGTTACTCTAGTACCAAATCTAGGTATCACACAGAGTGTGAGATAAAATCATTAGTAACTCTCTTAGTTTATGATGATGTGCTTTTGGAATCAAAAAGGACCACAAGGGCACTTGGAAAAGGCCAAAGTCAAAAGTCAAAATAAATAAAGACTTTTGTACCACAGGAAAAGGACCACAAGTGGAAGTCAATAAATAAGGACTTTTGGTAAAAGTCAAAGAAAAATAAAAAACCTTTTGGTAAAAGGTAAAAGTGAAATTAGGAAAAGATTAAAATATTATTATTTTTATCTCTACTAATTTTGGTCCACTTAACAGGTGAATAAAGGCTATAAAAGAAGATCAAGTCTTCTCATTATCACACCCAAGTTTGCTCTAACAGGTGAACCTATTATTTTTTGTTGAAGAAGATTTTTGCCTCAGCCTAGGGCATCCTCAGCAAACCCTCAGCTAGGGTTTTTATCGCATTCTTTATCTCAGAGGTTTGGGGCAGTTTTTCTCTTTTTCGGGTAGCCATCTTTTCTCTCTCTCTCCTCACGGGCTGTCTAGTTTTCCTCTCTCCAGGAAAGTGTGAAGGCTCGGCCTCTTTTCTTAGCATCACAGGCAGACCTTTAGAGGGCCCTGGCTTATAGGCAGCCTCTAGTACGCTCACCCGTGAGGATTTGGCCCACGACCAACCCTCGGGTAGCCTAGGGCGGACCCTAACAGGGCTGTCGTGGCCACGAGCAGGGCCGTAGACCCTCCGGGCAAGTAAAACAGTCAACGGGCAGTAGTAAACCCAGATCCGTACGGTCGTACAGTTGTACGGCAGCAAGGTACAATCAGTCAGGTATTTTCATATCTGACTTGGGCAGTCTATATTTTTCAGGGCAGGAGAGAGAAAATCATTTTTTCTGATAAAGCCCTAAATTGGCAGAATTTTGTAATTCTGGAAATTGTGGTTGAATTTATCAGTCTGATTTTTACTGATAAATTTTACAGTTACTATGGGTAAAATCCAGATCTGGATTTGAGGAACTTTTTGAAGGATTTCCTAAGTCATCTTATTTACGAGATGAGCTACTAATGCTTTTGGGGTTTTTGTCCTTTGAAGGTTTCCCCGGTGAAAAATCTTGTGTCCATTGTGTTGATGTGATGAATGTGTTTTTACTGCATTGCTGATTTGTTTAAACCTATCTGCAAATTTTTAAAGTTATATGTGAATACTAAATTTCAACATTAAAGGCAAGGGCAAGTCCCTGTGCGACATAGGTATTCATTGATCCAAGGCAATGCATTAAGAAAAGTGTAGTTGTTTGAGACCTTTGACACATGGATGTGTTTACCCACTACCATATTTGCACCTTTCCTTCCTAGTGCACCTAGTCTCCCATATCTCTTTCTTTGTAGGTAGCTAGGTAGGTAAGTAGGTAGAGTAGCAAAATCAATGGGGCTCTATAAGAGATGGATTGCACAACATAGTGACCCAAGCCATCGCACCTCACGTCCCTTTCTATGCCTGATCTAGAAATGTTGCATTCACAAATCAGAGCTATATTAACAGAAACATCAAACAACTGAGCTGGAATAAAGATTCGCCCCATTGTCTATGTCCCTAAATTCTCCTTGGCCACAAGATACTCACCAATCTATCTTCATCTCTTATATCCCTTTTTTGTGGCTTCCACCCACCATACATAGATTCAACTTAAATATGCAAGTAAACCCATACAAGAAGAGCTTTAGCTTCTGCAACAAGAATATCAACAGCATTATCACACAGTAACAACAATTTTATAAACAGCTCATTTTATAACAATTACAATTTCTGCAATATTTGAATATGATGGGAATGTTTCAAGTTTCAACAATTGGGTATAGCTACAAGTTACAACTCGCAAGCCATCTCTTTTCAAATTGGCACAATCCTTCAAACTAACAACACAGCTATTTTGGCTACACATGATCATTTGCAAATCCCTAACATTATGAAAAAAGGCCCCAGTCAAGAAGACTTTGATCAACATTCTCAATATTATAATTTATGACACTCGTCAACAAGAAGAAATTGTTTGAACAATAGATAATACCACAACTATGCTTGACCATTATAAAAGGGAGGCCTTCAAATAAATTTTCTGGGGCCCCTTCTCGAGGAGGCTTCTTCATCAAATACACCTCAACTTATGAGTATAATATTTCATGCTAAGCATAGTGTTAACTGTTAAGAGTGGTGAAATATTTATGTTAGGAGTCATTAAATAAGTTATTAATAGTTGTGTCACTTCATGTGTTAGTGACTTGTGACCGATGTAATGTTATATGTTGATGTTAGAGCCTAGAGGTTTGGTGGTTAAACCACCTAAACAACTAGGGGTGTTATAAATATGGATATTGTACAGGATATTGTATGTTGATGTTGATGGATGTTGATGGATGCTGATGGAAGATTGTACAGTCTAGTATTCTTGCAATTAACAAAGCAGGATTTGATCAATCATGCACCCTTTTCCCATTAGTAACATATGACACAAGGCCCTCTTGGACTGTTCTCCTTTGACTCCATTTGCCTTCTTTGGTGGATTGGCACTAGTCTTCTTGATTGGCTTATTTCTATCCTCCCATTGTTGAATTTTTAGCATTAACATAAACTTAAAAAAAATTGCAGATCTACTTAAACAAATCAGCAGTATAGCAAAAACACATTTATCACATCAGCACAATGGACACAAGATTTTTCAATGGGGAAACCTTCAAAGGACAAAAACCCCAAAAGCATTAATAACTCATCTCATAAATGAGATAGCTTAAAAAATTCTTCAAAAAGTTCCTCAAATCCAGATCTGGATTTTAACCACAGTACAGTAAAATTTTCAGCAAAAATGTCAAGCCCTAGCAGCAGAAATTTCCAGACCTGTCTAGAAGGGACTGTCCAAAAACAGTCTGCCAAATTACTGTAAAAAATGAAAAATTCTCAGATCTGTAAAAACCAAAAAATTTCCAGATCTGTCAATGGCTGCCCAAATTTTCCAGATCTGTCAATGGTTGCCCACAAATTTTCCAGATCTGCCAATGGCTGCCCACAAATTTTCCAGATCTGTCAATTGCTGCCCAAATTTTCCAGATCTGGGGTCAATGGCTGCCCAAATTTTCCAGATCTGTCAATGGTTGCCCACAAAGAAAGAAGAAGAGCTGTCCACGCAAGGATCTCAGCTGCCCGATCTTTCCGAAAATAGAAAAGGCTGCCCACAAAGAAAAATCTCAGCTGCCCGAAAAATAAAGAAGTCTGCCCAAAAAATGGAATGTTGAAGATGGCTGTACAAAAATGTTGAAGATGGACTTTGCTGATAAAACCCTAGCTGAAGGTTTGAACATAAGATAGTCTTCTTCACCTGCGAGAGGAAAACTTGTGTGTATCAAATGAGAAGGCTTGATCTTCTTTTATAGCCTTTGTTCACCTGTAAGTGGACAAGATTAGGATAGATAGAAATAATAATATTTTTATTCTTTTCCTAATTTCACTTTCACTTTTACCAAAAAATGTACTTTTATTTTTTCCTTTGACTTTTATAAGAAGTCCTTATTTATTTTGACTTTCACTTGTGGTCATTTTCCTGTGGTCAAAAAGTCTATTTTATTTTTGACTTTTGACTTTAGCCTTTTTCTAAGTGCCCCTGTGGTCCTTTTTTATTTCAAAAGTACATCATCATAAACCAAGAGAGTTATTAATGCTTTTATCCCCCACACTGTGTGTGACACCTAGATCTGGTACTAGGGTAACTTGACCAAGGGTAGATAATCCTTGGAGAAGCACACCAAGCCCATAGATCAAGAGTCAAACTTTCAAAGTGCAACACACATGCCCAAACCCAGTCTAGGGCTTATAGTGTCTTCATTCTCCCAGAGAATGGCTACTCAGAACTAGGCTGATTCTACCAATCCCATACTGGTCTACATCGTGGTCTCGGACCAAATGTCTACTCGACACTAGGTTGAGTATACCCAGGGCAGATCTGGGTCTATATCATGGTCCCAAACCAGATATCTACCATTCAACAGAATGGTCACTCAACACTGGGTTGAGTCTTCACCGTGGTCCCAAACCAGATGGTCCCATTCTCCGAAGAGAAGGGCTCTCAATGCTACTCAGAAAAATCAACACCCATCAGCTATTTGTCATTTACTTTCTAAGCTACAACTGTTTTTGCAAGTTCTATCCAATGTTGGATAGAAGAAGCTTGCAGGGAGACTTGTCATTCTTGGCAGGAGTTTGATGATATTGTACATGCTCATGACCTCCTGTTCTACCCTTCCATCATGAAGATTTCAACAGGTTTGCATATGACGATTAATGTGTCCTTGTTTTGGCTGGTAACCAAACACAAGGGAAGAACCTTTGACATTGATAAAATGTTGAGGTGGCTACATTGAATTTATGATTTCACCTAAAAAATTGTTTTATCTCGTGATAGAGTATGTAGATAGGATGAATAAGCTCTTGCATGGGCATTTACTTATGTTATCGTTAGCGTTGTTGGCTTATGCCTTGTCATTTTAAAGCCATTTGTGATCTCTAAGTATGTAATAAGCATGTGGGTTTTGGGGTGTGAATTGAGCCATCCCCCAACATAGTTTCTATCGCTTTCGCTCTTCCTCTCAAGCAAGTACAATCAGAGATTCTGGGGTTCTCATGTACTTGCTCAAAAAAGCACATGCCCCCAAGTAGGAGCCAGTTGTTACCCCCCATTTTGACATGGGTGTCCAAAGGTGAAATTTTTCATAGTCTCTAATATCTATTGCTTTCTCTCTTCCTCTCGAGCAAGTACAACCAGAGATTCTGGGGTTCTCATGTACTTGCTCAAAAAAACACATGACCCCACGTAGGAGCCAGTTGTTACCCCCCATTTTGACATGGGTGTCCAAATGTGAAATTTTTCACATCTTTCGGTGGGGTGACAATTTGGAGGAAGCTACAAGAGGCTTGTTGGCATTTTCTATGGTTACTAGTCACTTTACAGCCTAGATTGAAGCACAAGGAAGTCTTCATTCACTGCCCTAAAACACGGATCTACAGCAAATTAGTACTCAGAAAAGATCATGACATCTGCACACAGGATTCAATTCAGGATGTCTATGTTTGGGCATAATTTACAAAAGAAAGCAAGTCACATGGTTGCTGGAGAGTCCCTTGTGGGCTTGTGCTTTGCTTAGGGGATTGCAAGATCAGACTCCCTATGTATTTACAAGTTTTGTTATGGCCAGCATGAAGGGTTAGTCTATTTTCAGTGAAGGTTATCTTCAACAATATTTTCAGACCTAAAGAAGACTGATGACAGTCTTGAGCAGAATTTTGAAGTGCCCATACATGAAAGCAATTACCATACTTTCCCTGAAGCCGTATTCTCCATCAAACAAACTGTTGAAGTGAGAAATCAATCAGCGGATTACTAAGGATTCTTCTTGAGTTCGTTTCCAGCAGAAAGAGCTAACAGATGCAGTGGTTGTAGCTCGGATTTTGAATGCCATGTTGCTTGTTCCAGAATTGGACCACAACTCTTTCTGGAAAGATACAAGCAACTTCAACGACATTTTCAATGTTGTTTGGTTTATTTCTTCACTTTGAAGAATGTTGCTAATGTCAGGAGGCTTCCTGAAAGTGTCAAACATCAGATTGATAGACCATATACAATATGTGCCCAGAAAATCTACACCAGACTTCTGTAAAACCAGAGTTTTGCCAGTTCTGCATGGAAGGTTGTTCAGTTGACAAAGTTTGATTATAGGCTTGCAAATAAGCTAGAGATTGATTTGCAAAAGCTACGCTGCAGAGCGAATTACCACGCATTGCAATTTACGAAGCCTATTCTGGAAATGGGCCAAATTTTGGTCAACAGAATGAGGAGAGAGCAAGCAATTCCTTGCAGTTCACTTGAGGTTTGAGCCTGATATGCTTGCATTCTCAGAGTGTTACTATGGTGGGGGAGACAAGGCCAGAGTAGAAGGTAGAGGACTGTCATTAAAAAGGCTGCTACAGGAAATTAGCAAAATATGCAGGGGCAGGCATCCTTGATTTATAGTAATGTATGAGAAATTTGCCTAAAATATTGGTGGGTGCCCCCTAGAGACCAAATCTTATGATTTGAGGACACTTTTTGGAGATTCTCCTTGATTTAGGGTGGGCACACCTCTCTAAGGACATAAACCATTGATTTATGGTGTTTTCCCCCACCTTTGTCACCTTTTTAGAGAGGCACACCTCTCTCTCTCTCTCTCTCTCTCTCTCTCTCTCTCTAGCTGTCACATGTGGCGCCCTTATCCCTTGCATGGATGTGCTCACTTGTCTTCACCCTCATGCATGCCCATACACTTGGTCAATGCGCACTTCATTATGCCAAACTATATAAAGAGCATGCCTCTCATTGTAATTCATGGTTGGATTTTGGAGATTTTCCTCTCCTTGGGGCTTAATCAATAATCATTTGTGGAATTGTGTGACATGTAATGGAGTACTTTCTTATCGATGTGTGGTATTTGATCTTGTGTGGAACTTTCAAAGGTTGTAAGTATTGCTAGTCATTTTATACTGAAATTTCTGTGTTTTGGGTTGGAGGCCATAGAAGGGTATTACTACCACATGGGAAGGCAAATAGTTCAAGTTCATTTCTATTCTCTTTTCCTTTGCATATGCACATACAAGTATTAATCTTTGCATTCATTCTTAATTTGAAGGGTGTAATATTAATCTTTTATGTATGGTGCACCCTCAAAGCTGGAAATGAAGATTGTACAGTCTAGTATTCTTGCAATTCACTAAGCAAGACTTGATCAATCATGCGACCTCTTCCCCTTAGTAACATATGACACAAGGCCCTCTTGAATTGTTCTCCTTTGATTCCATTTGCCCCCTTCGGTAGATTGGCACTAGTCTTCTTGATTGGTTTACCTCTATCCTCCCATCACCTTTTTTCATTTAATTTCTATGCTACAACTGTTTTGCTAAGGCAACCTCTTCATTTCACCTTGCTCATCATTTTCCTTTGCCTTAGTAATCCTACCTTAGGGAAGTCCCCCTTGAGTTGGAGAAGAGCCAGCCTAAAGTGAGAGGAGTGGATGTGAGGTGGCAATGGCACCCCTCTTGTAGTTTCCCTTGGAATTGTATGCTGTGGATTCAGACTTTCTCCGCCTCAGGTGAGAGTTAGGAGGTAGCATTTTTGGTGCCATTGCCAGGGACAAAATCCATTTCCCGAAATTTGTAGTTTTGCTACATCTACGACATTTGTGGGATATTTTATTGCAGATTTTTCTTCCCACATGGCGACTGCATGAAGGGACAAAGCCCCAGTTCCTTCGCAGATTTGAAGATTTTATTGTGTAGAGCTGAGCATAGTCATCAATTTGAAGGCTTTAAAGCTCATGTTGGCAACTCCACACGTTTGGTATTTGGTATGATGTATGAATATAGAGCATTTTTATATTTATAACCTCATTTTCAGATGGATTCCAAAGTTAAAGATCATGATCCTTGGATAGAAAAGGCATTCCCTCATATTGACTTTTCATGCATGCCTTAATGCCCAAATGAAGGCTATGATCCGTATGTAGAGTTTGATTTCACTCCTGCATTTCATGGGTATGGTGAATCGGCTGACCTTCACATTGCATCCGTCATCAAAGTTTTGGCCGATTTCAATATTTTTCATGAAGATGATTTTATGAGGGTTTTTTATGTACTTTAGAGGATGATGCACTAGATTGGTTTAAGGATTTTGGTTGCAAAGAAATCTCTTCAATGGCAGATTTCTTCAAGAAATTTCTCCATGATTGGCCTTCTGATGAAAAGGACAAGATTGAGAATGTTATTAAAGATTTTATTACCTACATTTCTAATAGAGACAGAGCACATCTTGATTCAAAAGTAGAAAGCAAGAGTGAAAAGATCATCGAGGTTACTATAGCACTCCTACCTAAGAAGACATGTCAAATTTCATAGAAAGAAGCTCTTGCAAAAGCTCATGAAGAAATTCATGATGAGGTTTTTTAGCTGCATGTCAATGCTCCTCTTTGTTCTCTTCATGTTGATGAGGATAGAGGCAGCCAAGGGTATGTTACTATTGATGAGGGCTCCCATATTTTTTACAAGGATTTGGATGACAATCTTTGAACATATTTAGAAAACCCATTTGTGATATATACAAAGAAGGTAGTATTGATTTTGAGGACTTTGGCCAGCTTGGTTTGAAAGAGGCACATTCAGACTGATCCTATGATCATTTGCAACCATGTACAAGTATTAATGATACAGACTTGGGACAGCAGTTCACTTTCACTGGTAAGACAGATTTGATGCAACCCGTGGAGGGTCATTTTCAGCCATTATCTTCATCTCTCGAGGCATCTTCTCTTCTAGGAATGTGTGCCCCCGTAGTTTTCTTCGTAGTTTTCTTGGTGAATCTTTGAGGGTGTCTCCTTCCTGTGGCTGGATTGCAAGATAAAACGTGTTTTGTGTCTAGTGCTGAAGCTTTAGTTGGTTTTCATCTATTTCTGAAGTAAAATTGACTGCTGTAATTTTATAACATCAGCAAGATATTGAAGTTGTTGATCTTGAAATTGATGATAAAGTACTCTAACTCCTACCCTTTGCAAGTGTCATATATATGCTTCATTTTTTGACCCCATAAGACACTGGTCTCAGTCAAGAGGTTGTTTGTGAAAGGTATTTGTGTTGTGTATGAATGATTTGCAGATATCCTTCGTCGGTATTAGGGACTCCCCCTTGGTCTCAGGAGTTGACCTAAAATGTTGAAAAGTTGGGTGCTGGTGAATTTGGGCGCTAGCTTCTCCCGTGCTTACCCCTCATAGAACTGGGATCTGTGACCTTGATCAAGGGTGCTAGTTTGAGCGGTAACAGGGTGAAACGCAAAAGTTTTAGATGTGCCTACTTTGCATGTATAATCAATTAGATAACAATACAAAACTTACAACTAGAACAGTTAAATTATGCAAATAAACAAATTCGAACTAAGGTCATAGAAGATAGTTTTGAGTAGTGTTGCAAACATCACCACGGCAAAAAGATCAGCAGGGTCCAGGAAACATCATTTCGAGATATCTCGGCAAAACATCGGCAAACACCGGGAAAAAATCAGCGAACTTAAAAATTACAAAAATATTCAATTTTTTCAATTTTTTAAACATCTAAAGCAACAATAACATCAAATAAACACATTGCCACATGAATATGGAAAGAAAAACAATATATATGATATATAAGATGTCTAGAGATACATCACATATCAAAAATGGATCATATCCCTGAATCCTGAGTCATCAAAAATATAACAAATGTATCTCATGATCATCATCATGACTCACAAGTCATCTACAATGAAATAAAGTAAATAAGCTATAGATTCCCTCTACCCCTTTTACAGGAAAAGGTAATCGCTGTGGAAATGGCCTTTCCTCTAGAACTAGAAGTAGGTTCCCTTGAGGCTTGTGGGCCTCGTACTAGACTTTGACGTCCTCTAGAAGAAGACCCTGCAAAATGATGTCCTCTAGAAACTGGAGAAGGTGGTTGAAACTGATGTCTCGAAGAATGAGAAGGTCGAGGAGGTAGTCCTGCTCCGCTACCAGTACTAGTGCTTTCACCGAGACTATCTCCCTCTAACTCCGACTGTGGCACACTCCTAAACTCGATGTGAAACTCCTCTGGAACTGGAACATGCTCATCCAAAGCTTCTGTATGAGTATCATCACCATGATCACTATCAGTATCATGATCATCCTCTAGCCAATTAAGGGCTACCTCCATAACAGGTTCCTCACACTTTGCCCTCCATGCAGCAGGGATGTCAATCTCATCAAATGAAATGACCTTTGCATCAACTTTTCTCTCATATTGCTTCACCCACAACCTGAGATTGTAGTGGACATAGACCAAATCATTAAAGCGTTGAGTATCCAACCTGTAGGAGGATCATAAATATTAAATTCATAATTTATAAATTATAATACAAAATTAGAAGGTAAAGTGGCATAAATCTATAAATTAGAATTTAATTATTTATATTATATAATGAATTTGAAATTCTCTAACCTGTTGCGCTTTTTGGTGTACTTTTTCAAATACACTCCAGTTGCGCTCGCAACCGAAAGAGCTACATGTCTAGTTGAGCACTCGAATGGCAAGCCTCTGTAGAATAGGTATGCAACCACCATAGTTCTCCCACCAGGTATCTACAATGAAATTATGAATAAAATAAAGTTAATAAACATGAGAAACAACAATAAAATTTAAAACAAAGAATTAGAAAGAAAAAATGAAATTTTAAACTTAAAAGTTGAAACTAGGTGAAGCTTAGTTGGCATCAGGTTGAACCTGTCATTTATTGTTATATCAAACCCAAAAAATCCTGTGGCTCTCTTATACATTTCCAACTCTTGGGAAAACTATGTACACTCAATTGCACCAGGTACCATCCTTTTGACACACTCATAGAATCCAGACATAACCTCTCCATCAAATCTAAAGCCATAGGAGTAAGCAAACGCAAGGTAGCCAATATTGAGAATGCTTACAATTGTAACTGCAATATTGAGAGTATCATTAATTCATGGTTTTGTTCTTTATATTAGCAAGTATCCTGTGAAGTATTTATAAATTAATGAATTAATGGTAGCCAATATGTAACTGCAATATAAAGAATCTAGACATAACCTACACCAGGTACCATCCTCTGGACACACTCATAGAATCTAGACATAACCTCTCCATCAAATCTAAAGCCCTAGGAGTAAGCAAACGCAGGTTTGAGGTATAACCCTGCAGCATGAATAAGGCGATGGAGTGTGTGGTTCCATCGCGCATCAATCACCGCCCATATCATATATTGTCTCTCCTGTCCCTGATCTCCCTTGTCCTCATAATAAGCACAGATGGATTATTTGGCCCTATCCATGGCCTATTTTAAGTAGCCCTAATGGGATTCTCTCCATCAACCAAGTGGAGAACCCTTACCAAAGGTTCGGTGATCGTGCACACCTCCTTCACCGCACCCCAAAACCTCTCATTATATGCAACTAGCCTGAATGTGGCTTCGCCCTCTAGTTTATTGCTAAATGATAAAGCACGCCACTCAAGCGAAAAGAACATCGCCTGCAAGTCCCACATATAACTCAAGAGAGACTGAAGAGAAATAAAGCTAGTGGCAAAGCGTGTGATGGGGACGCACCAACTCTTTGTCACTTGTGAACCTTCTCATCAAGCTAAACACCGTTGCATGGTTGTGTATGAATTTTGTGATGCTCCATGCTAAAACAAAGTATCCTTGATCCAATCAATCTTGCCTAAATCCTCTAACATCAAATCAAGGCAATGGGAAACACAAGGAGTCCATAATAGTGTAGGATACCTAGCCATGAGCATTCTACCAGCAGCCACATAGTTCGCAGCATTGTCCGTTATCACTTGGACAACATGTTGCAGCCCAATCTCTTGGATGAACTCATACAACAAGCGACATAGTAAAGTTGCATCTTTGATATGTGCGGATGCATCCACGGATCTCATGAACATAGTCCCCCTAGGGCAATGAACCAAGAAGTTGAAAAGTGTCATGCCCCTCATATCGATCCAACCATCTAACGTCACGCTACATTATGTTAAGTCCCGTGATTTTCAAAGCTAATCCAATCTATGAGTGCAATCGTCCTTTTCATCTGGAAGGATGGACCCTCTCAACTCCTCATAACTAGGGGGCTTAAACTCTGGTCCAACTATAGCAGCCGCCTCAAACATGGACACATAAAATGAGTTCTTTGCAAAGTTAAATGGAATAGCAATCCATAGCAAGCATCAACCAATGAGTTTGTTTGGGTCACTAGCCCCTACTCCTGCTGCGGACCCGAATCTTGAAGCAATTTGATTCCTCGCTACCTCCTTTTATTGTTTTCTTAGCTCAATTCCCTCAATCGCTTGTGTGGCCTTAGCAATAAGTTCCGGGGTTGTTGGTTGCAAGGGGTTGTTTGGTTGCAAGGACCCACATCATGCCCTGTTATTTGTGGAAGGTGGTATTTCAACCTACTTATCCCACCTATCATTATTTTCCCACATAGATTGCAAGTGAGAATTTGTCGATTGAGTGGGTCAACAAGTGTGCCCCACTCCCAAAATGGATCTAGAACCTTCGGCATATTGTATATGGACAAAATGAAGCTTGATACTTTGAACTTGAAGTTTGAACCTAAGGCAAGAAAAAAAAACGTTTTTAGCATATGTGAATGATGAAAATGAAAATGTATAACACAAGAAGAATTCCAAGAAATATTGAGCTTTAAAACACTAATTTGACGAGGAGAAATAAATAGATATTTTTATGAGGATTTATAAGGATCTAGGGCAAGAAAAAAAATGCAAAAACGTTTTTTGGCATGCAAAATACATAACAGTTGCAAAAAAAATTGCTTAAAACCCTATAAAAATCGATTTTGAAGATGGGGAATTAATTGGCAATGTAAATCAACAAGAATCCCTCTTGGAAAAATGAGAAATGATGGGCAAAATTTTTACTTACCTTCAGCTGTGATAATTGTGGAAAAAAACCCAAATGACAAGATCCAATCTTCAATTTGATGCTTGATGGCGAAGAAAATGTTGCCTAAATTCGTTGTTGGTCTCTTCACTTGCCCTCTTGGTCGCTATTAGAGTGCAAATGAACAAAAAAAAGTGAAAAAATCAGACTTAAACCCGTCTTTTTTTGGCCTTGTCCCACGCAGCCGATTTTTTTCATCAACTCGTGATTTCTCGGGCCGATTTTTCGAGCAAAAATTGACAATTTTTCGGCAAACATCGGGCCGATTTTTTTCGGCGATTTTTCGAACATCGACGATTTCTCGGCCAATGTTGGTAACTGCCATATTGAAAATGCTTACAGTTGTGCATCCAACACATAATATGTCGGTAACTGCAAGCATTCTGTATGGTAGCTGTTATAGCTCAAAATGACACATCTCTGCCTGTGACCACTTTCCCATGATTCTATCGCATGTCGACACTTCCATGACGACACTTCATGAAAGTCACTGAAAGTCACTAAAAAAACACCTAACTTGGAGGACCCATAGCTTCCGTTCTATAACTCCGTTTGACCTCATCTCTGCACCGTTGGAAAGGTATTTCTATTAGCTAAAACTTTCCAGAAGACACCAAAGTCTGAAAATGCCCAAAAATACCCTAAAAATGAGTTTTTGATGTGTACGCGACTTTCCTTAAGGAAACCCACGTACATACACGAGTTGCTATATATAATAGTCGTGTACGCCTTAAATATGCGACTTTCTGCATTGCAACCCGCGTATACCTCCTCGTGTACGCAACTGTTGTTTTTGCAACCCGCGTACGCCTCCTAAAAATGTAAAAAAAATACAAATTTTGAAATTTGGGTAGTTTGGGTAGTTATGCAACTAACTCCTTCAGTTGTAACTACTTTGTCTTCGACCCAAACTCTTCATTAAGCATATAAATAGAGGTAGGGAGGTCCATGAGAGGGGACTTGAATCTTTGCATTGTTATGCTGGAGGATTCGGAGCTCTCTTTGCCCACACCTTTGCCCTAGAAGCATTCTCCTTGTGTTGCAGAGCTTGGAGGCTAAGTTCCTTGGAGAAGAGAAACAGCAGAACCAGATCAAGGTTTCGTGAGGTGCCGAACTTGAAGAGAAGGTATATTTGTACTTGTTTTCAAGATTAATAAAGATGTGATGTCCTTCTTCCCAAATCAATGTGTCTTGTATATTGAATCTCTGATTGTGATTATATGATGTTATATATTAGATTATGTTTTTATGTTTCATTGAATATAATCTATTTTCATATAGTCTATTTGGTTTGAGGAAGGTATAACTTGTTTTGCAGGTCTCTTGGGGAAGAGGAGCAGGAGAAGGGCTAGAGAAAGCTTGGACCAACCTTCAATTAATCAGGTGTGGACCTTTCTTATCTCTAAATCTTGCTTATATATGCTTAATGAACATTATACATCCGCCTTTCAACCCCAGTACGTTGATGGCCTCTTAAACCCTAGCCATAGGAAACTTTCCTTTACAACAAAACTGGCGACTCCGCTAGGGAAAGCCTTGTTTGTTTGGGGTTTCTTTGTCTTTCTTTCAGTCTTTTGTAAAGTTTCAAGTCCTTCTTACAAGTTAGGAACGCCTTTTGAGTTTGTTGGAACACCTTTCCTGCCTTCCTAGTTAAGTTTTTGATCCTTTTTGTGCCTTTTGTCATCCATACGCAACTTTCAAGCTAAACAGTCGCGTGTCTATGTTGTATACGCGACTTGCACTACCTGCAACCCACGTGTCATACGCGACCTTCCTTAAGGCAACTTGCGTATGCACCTAAATTTGTGTTCTTTCATCATTTTTTAGGGTTTTTGGGTGATTTGAGGGCTTTTGTAGGGTCTTCAAGGGTCCTCTGCATGTGCATGACTCCTGAGAGGTTGTTTTATCTCTGTTAAGTGCTCTTTGTCTATCTTGTAAGTCTCTTTCAAGTCTTTGAACTTGTTTTTGTTGCCGTCCCCCCCACCTCCTTCTTTGGCTTGACCTTATTGGACAAGGTACTGACCAACCTCTGTTTGTAGGTTTAGATTGATACTTGGGACTTCTTGACCTTTGTTTATGTCAGTCTTATTGCTCAGTCTCTTCATTCCAAAGTTGTTGGCTTGTTTACCTTTGTGAGCCTTCCTTTCAAGAGAGGTTGATATCCAACTTTAGGGAAACCTAGGGTTTGTTTGTGGGGTGTAGAGTAGTTGTCTATTTGCTTTGCTTACAGTACTTGCTTGCATTAGTTGATAGGCTGTTTTTTCTTTTGCATTTATAAAAGAAAAAGAAAAAAACACATGTTTGCTTTATATGCATGTAGATTAGGTTTTTAGTCTAGATTGCATGGCATATCATTGTTGTTGAAAAAAAATAAAAAGAAATGTTCTTTTGTGGCTTTCAAGTTTTCTATTTGAAAAATCTTAATTTTTGCTTTTTGCATTTCATATCTCTTTTCTTAGTCATTTTGTTTCAACTTTGAGTCAAAACACCACATAAGTTTCACGCCATTTACCCTCTGACTAAAAACAGCCCTTAAAATAAACAATATAATTTAAAAATTATTAGTAAGTTTTATTTTATAGGGTCATACACCAACTAGCTAAGGTTAGACTTGTGGATTAGGGAGTTTCAACTCTCCACATGTGTTTAAATTTCAGACGTAGTTGGCCAATCACTAGGTAAACCCTTTTCTACGTTGATTGTATCTAAGAAGCTCCTCTCAAACGAGAGTTAAGCACGAGGCCGCGTGGAGACTTGAAATGAGGAGATAACCCTTCGATTCCTTGTCAAAGCGTAGACCAAGGTTTTTGCGCATCTGGGGATTCTATCTTAGACAGGGTTTCGGGCTTTGCTACCCTGCCCATGCGTACGAACCAGGCTTGCCACTGTCCCCCCAGACTGTCAATATAGTTAAGGTAGCCTTTAGTCTCTTTGACATCTAGGGTTCATACACAGGTACACCGAAACGCTATTTCTGGTTGACCTTGGACGAGCTTGGAAGGTAACCCCAGTAGAAAGTGTGGGAGCGCGGTGGGTGATTCCTCCGCTTGTGCCTAAGAACATCTATAGGGACACCAAGTAACAATCTATCATCTTTCTTTTGGAAAGCGTATCTTATCCCTATTTGTCTGTTTGGCTTTAGGAATTTTAGTGAGTGCTGTGTGGTTTGTCTGTATTAGTGTGCCTTTAGGTGTGTGCTTTGTAATTTTGGTTGCCTGTCAACCTCAGACTTCGTCTCCTAGTTTGAAACTATGGCTAACACTCCTTCGAACACCAACCAAGAGATCCCCATGCTGGGAACTCCTTGTACTATTCCTCTCACGGGGAATGTTGGTGTTCCCTTGATGGCCACCCTGAATCTTCCTGGATTCACCCTAGGGCTACCGGTGTGGTTGTTTTCCACTCCAACTGTCCTGAATGCTCCTGATGCTTCTCAAGTAAGCTCTTTATATCAAGGGCATCAAAACACTGCTTCCCCTTCACCTGTAGTTGATTCTCCTCCTCCTTCTACCTCATGCGATGAAAGTACTGATACTAGTAATCGGCAGTCTAAAAGGAGTAAAAGAAGAAGGAATAGGAAGAAGGCACATAAGAAAGGGGGCACCCATTCAACCTCTGCAAGTCAAGTTGAACCTCACCACCCAGGCTCTAAAGTTCATGCTAGGGGCACCCATCTAACCACTGCAGGTCATGTTGGATCTAAGCACTCAACCTCTGCAAGTCAAGTTGATCTTCACCGTCCAGCCTCTGTTGATCATGCTGGTGGGATCCTTACAACCTTTCTAGGTCACATCGAATCCAGTCACTCAGCCTCTGTAGTTCATGCTGAGGGAACCCGTTCAACCTTTGTTGTTCAAGTTGAACCTCCCCATCCAACCTCTACAAGTCATGTTGGATTCATCCACCCAGCCTCTGTAGTTCATGCTGGGGGCACACACTCAACTGCTGCAAAGCATGTTGATCCTAACCATTCAGCCTCTGTTGTTCATGTTGGTGGTGCTCGTCCAACCTCTGTAAGTCATGTTGGACCCAGTCTCTCAGCCTCTGCAAGTCATGCTGGGGGCAGTCTCTCAGCCTCTGCAAGTCATGCTAGGGGCAGTCTCTCAGCCTTTGTGGTTCATGTTGAAGACAATCCGTCAGCCACTGCGACTCATGTTGACACTGTTGAAAAGACTACCCGTTCAAAACAGAAGCCCAAGTTTCCTTGTAAGCTTTGTGAAGGAGACCGCCTTACTTATAAATGCCCTTCCATTGCGGAGGTGCGAAGAGTTTGGTTCCAAGGTCATCCTGTTTTTGAACATCCTGAAGTCTCTCAACAACCAGCCTCTCTTAGTCAGGTTGGACCCAGTCACCCAACCTCTGGTGGTCATGCTAGGGGCAAACTCTCAGCCTCTGTAGTCCATGCTGAGAGCAAACAGTCAGCCACTGCTAGTCATGTTGACACCGTTGAGAAAACTGGTCGTTCGAAGTGCAAACTTAAGTTCCCTTGTAAGCTATGTGAGGGAGATCATCTTACTCACCAGTGCCCTGCTATCGCAAAGGTGCGAAGAGTGTGGTCCAAGACTCAAGAATTTCCTTCTCCTGAACAACCTATATTTTCCCAACAACCTACTCAACCTTTGGTTGATCAAGTGGTCGAACCAATCTCAGATTTGGTCGATCCCACTCTTCTTTCGGAGAGTGATCCTGATGTGATTGAACCAATGTCATCTTTGGTCAATCCCACTCTCCCTTCAGAGAGTGATTTCCACGAAGCAGTTGAATCGATTCCATTGTCGATCAATCCCACTCTTCCTTTGGAGAGTGAAGTGTCTGCTAGTCACATTTTCTTCACTGCCAGTTCAGAACTTACTGAACAAGGGGGCACTGAACTTGCTTCGGATCAACCCCCACCAAGCTCTCGAATTGCTTCCTTTGATTGGGATAGCCTAGTTGAGCCGCGCTTTCCTTCTGATGCACCTTTCCAGATAAAGGTCAAAGTTGAACCATACACGATTGCTCGTTGTATTGTTGATGAAGGAGCCTCAGTTAGTATCTTGTCTGCTCGTGCTTGGCGAGGCATGGGATCTCCCAGCCTTGTGTCAACTACTAGTTAGTTACTGGCGTTTGATAGAAGAACTTGTATAGCCTTGGGAATTCTTGCTCAAACACCTGTTACTTTGGGTGGGAAGACCGTCTTAGTTGACTTCATGGTGATAGAAGATCCGTTGGACTTTAATATGCTCCTTGGACGTGATTATGTCTATGCCATGCAAGCTGTGGTGTCAACATTCTTTCGTGTGATGTACTTTAATCATGGCGAAGAAATTGTCACTATCGATCAGTTGGATTTTCTTGATCCGTCTCCTGACCCAACTAGAGACCAGGTCTTTCCTTTATTGGTTCCCAGTGTTTCTATAGACACTACCCTGCCACAAGTGAGCTATGTGGCCTCATGTCCTTTGCGTTCAATTGCTACTGAGAAGCATCCTTTGTTTTCATGCTTAACTTCTTGGGACTTGGTCCCAGCAATTGATGAGGTGAGTCATCCTATACAGACTATAGAGCCTGCTGTCCACTCTGTCAATCCATTTGAAAGTTTAGACATGTGTCCTATCTCGAATGATCTCCTTCCTTCGGATGAAGTCTTCCTAGAGTCTTTGATACAGTCTGACCTTCTTTTGGATGTTGGTTCAGTTGTGCCCAAGTCTAAACCTGATTTGCATAGTAAGCTCGACCTTTCTTTTTATGTTGGTCTTGTTGAGTCTTTTGACTCTTCCTTTGAACATCAAGTCAGTGATCCTCATGAGTTTGATTTTTCTTATGAATTTTTCAACTCCCGTGATACTGAGTTTGTTCCTGCAAACTCTACATCCCTTGTTGATTTTTGCTCTCCTTCTGAGGTTGATCTTACCGATTATAAACCCTCGAGCCTTGGTGCTATAGAATCTTCTTCAGTCGATTCTGCCTTGACTTTCCGTTATGTAGAAGATAGCAAAGTCACATGTGTTTCTTCCAAAGTGACTCGCATCGGATCTTTTCTTCTAAATATGATCCTGATGTTGTTGTTTCTTGGAGACGGGATTCTTAGTTGGATTCACAACTGTTTACTGGCGTTGTCTTGTTGTTCAAGCTGTAACTGCATTTGCATGTGCCCTGCTCGCGCTTATGAGCCTGATGGCGGCTTCCACGCTTTTAGCTCTTTGTATAAGCCCTCATCTTTGTTCTCATCATCGCTAAGCCTTGTATCATTTTGCCTTTGCAACTTGACACCTTTTACCTTGAGGAGACGTTCCCCGAGTGTCCTTATCTTGCTCACTTTCCTTGCATTATGCATAGGTTTGTTCCTTGCGCTTGGAACTATTTTCGCCTGTCTATGACACTCGTCTCCTCGCATTTAGAGCATTATTTCTGCTCTCCTTCGAGCTCGTTAAAAACAGTAAGGAGACCGCAAGTTGACTTTTCTGGACTCGTTAAAACTTCACGGGAAAGATATTGAGTTTCTTTAGGCCCAGGTCTGACTCTTCAAAATAGACTTGACTGCCGAGTAAACTTGTCCGCTCAGGCCCGTTAAGAATATGTGAATGGGCATCCACATTGGTGGTAGGTTATCACTTTCTCGGACCATGTGGAATAATACGAGAAAGGAACACTCTCTTTTCTTCGGAATTGAGAAGAGTATTCTCAGGCATAGGTCTATCACTTTTCCGGACCTGAGGGACTAAACTTACGGAAAAGGAACCCCCGGTATGAGCTTAGTTTTCTCTTTTTCATGCTCTGGACCAAAACATGAAAAAGATTCCGAGTGTACTTTATGTCTTTGTCATACTCGTTAAACCCTAAATAACAAAGCATCGAGTTTATTGTTGTAAGCCCCATTTCTCGTAATCAAATGGATCTTTCCGAGTGATCTTGCCTTCTTTCACACTCGTAAAACTTTGGCTATATGCTGCTTTTGAAGGAGCGTTGGGTAGGTGGTAATTTAACCTTTTTCGAACCTCCCCGACTAAGTACGAAAAAGGTGTGCCTTACTTCTTCGGAAGCTAAGCGAGTTCTTTTGTGGTTTGTTTTATACTTTTCGACCTCAGGAGACTAAATTGGACGAAAAAGGACCCCCCTAGAGTCTTCTTTGGAGTTTTCAGACTCTCTGCACTATTAAAACATCGTCGAGCATGTACTAGTTCGGGCTCGTAAAATCCACGAATCAGTGCTTTATCAAGCATTCTTCTGTCTTTTCTTCGAGCTTGCCAAAAATGAAGATGGTCCCGATTTTGCTTTCTTGGACTCATTAAACCTTTACAAGAAAGAGGGGAAGGGAAGTTCATTCACATGTATCTTACATTATGGCAGCAAGTCTTGTTTCCTTAAACAAAGCACCGGTTTTGAGTTTATCAACAGTTGGGTCATAGTATTTTGACCTTATCCCGGTATTGAGTTTCTTACTCCTCCAGTTGGCCTCTTTTTCAATTATATGGGGAATCTGTCAATGTCTCCTACATTGCAGATTTGTGTCGTTGGTTCTTTCATGTCAAAAGCTGCCTAAGTCACTTTTTATGTTGTGCTCACTGTTCAAGGATTAAACCTTTGTCGGCCATTCTGCAGTTGCCTTGACCTTTTGTGTCGGCCATTCCCTGGTATCAGTTCATTACATCATGTCTTCAGCGTTTCTTGTCATGAAATTCAGTACCAATTCCAAAGCCAATTAGTCTTTGACTTACCTCGTGTTGGATGATGAAGAATGCCTTAATGCCTTCCTTCCAACGGATCTCGTCCTATCGACTGCAACACATCTTGCTCTGGGAATAAGATTTAGAGTTTTATGACAGTTCCTTGGGGATTGCAGTCATCAGCGACAGTTTCCCTCGCTATTGGGTAGTGGGAATACCTTAATGTCTCCTACTCGATAGATTCTTCAAGTGTTCGACTTCAAGTCCTTGTAATCACACTTGTTAGAATGTACTAGGTACCTTGGGGACCATTTTCATTAATAGTGGTTTCCCTCGCGTTTGTTAACGGTTCTCATTATTGACCGGTAACCAAACAGTTTCCTCCATGTTCGACTTCAACTCCTTTATTCGCATGGTTAGGATTCATACCTTTTTGGGTGGTTTGGATTGAAGACCTTGGGCCGACAATAGCTTCATCATTTTTTGCTATTGCCCAAGCTGCGCAAGACCTTGTTACACTTTATATGACATTTTGCTGAGACATAGATCCACCTTGTATTTTTGTGGCTATGATCGATTGTCAAGTATGGATCCACCTTGTTCATTTGTGGCCATGACTCCTTTAGATTTGATATGGCGCCTTTTTGCATATTGAGCGACCATGATAGTTTCATCAGTTATACATATGTTGGATCCACCTGTATCTTTATGGCGATGTTTTGTATATGGACTTGTATGTTCCAGAGATCAGTTTTTTCTGACATTTATCTCTCTTTCAGGTACCTTTGTTCGAGCCTTTTGATCTTGGATTCTCTGCTCTCTCCATACTCAGTTGTTTCCTTTATAATGTATTTCGGCTATCGTCTTCCCTCCAACCTCATACATTAAGGGGCATCTGTTATAACTCAAAATGACACATCTCTGCCTCTGACCACTTTCCCATAATTCTGTCGCATGTCGACACTTCCATGACAACACTTCATGAAAGTCACTGAAAGTCACTACAAAAACACCTAACTTGGAGGACCCATAGCTTGAGTTCTATAACTCCGTTTGACCTCATCTCTGCACCGGTGGAAAGGTATTTATGTTAGCTATAACTTTCTAGAAGACACCAAAGTCTGAGAATGCCCAGAAATACCCTAAAAATGAGTTTTTGATGTGTAAGCGACTTTCTGCATTGCAACCCGCATATACCTCCTCGTGTACACGACTGTTGTTTCTGCAACCCGCGTACGCCTCCTGAAAATGTCAAAAAAATACGAATTTTGAAATTTGGGTAGTTTAAGTAGTTATGCAACTGACTCCTTCAGTTGTAACTACTTTGTCTTTGACCCAAACTCTTCATTAAGCATATAAATAGAGGTAGGGAGGTCCATGAGAGGGGACTTGAATCTTTGCATTGTTATGCTGGAGGATTTGGAGCTCTCTTTGCCCACACCTTTGCCCTAGAAGCATTCTCCTTGTGTTGTAGAGCTTGGAGGCTGAGTTCCTTGGAGAAGAGAAGCAGCAAAACCAGATCAAGGTTTCGTGAGGTGCCGAACTTGAAGAAAAGGTATATCTGTACTTGTTTTCAAGATTAATAAAGATGTGATGTCCTTCTTCCCAAATCAATGTGTCTTGTATATTGAATCTCTAATTGTGATTATATGATGTTATATATTAGATTATGTATTTATGTTTCATTGAATATAATCTCTTTTCATATAGTCTATTTGGTTTGAGGAAGGTATAACTTGTTTTGCAGGTCTCTTGGGGAAGAGGAGCATGAGAAGGGCTAGAGAAAGCTTGGACCAGCCTTCAGTTAATTAGGTGTGGACCTTTCTTATCTCTAAATCTTGCTTATATATGCTTGCTGAACATAATACATCCACCTTTCAACCCCAGTACGTTGATGGCCTCTTAAACCCTAGCCATAGGAAACTTTCCTTTACAACAGTAGCCAATATGTAACTGCAATATTGAGAGTATCATTAATTCACGGTTTTGCTCTTTATATTAGCAGGTAGCCTATGAAGTATTTATAAATTTGTGATATACTGTATAAAAGTTCAGTAGCTGGAAAAGAATGATTCAATCAAACCAAGTGTATGGAACTTTGATCTATGGCCCAAGATATTCGCTTTATTCTAGCTGATAACCTGAAAAAGAAACCCCACATGAGACAGTATTTGTAAACAAGCTTTTATGGGAGCATCTCAATGTGTGATGTGCCTAAGAGAAGTTGAATTCCTAGACGAACTTTTTATTAGCTACTCTTTTTCCCATGCTGGGAATGAGACTAGCAAAAGGTGAGATAAAATAACCCCAGCATGACGACATGACTATGATCCTTCATGTTGCCTAAAGGTAATTTAATTCGAAATTAGGTGCTAGATTGTGGATTTCATATTTAAGTCATTTTCTTTTCATCTATGTGCTTGATAGATAATATATGAATGGTGAGCTGCACCTATTGAAAATCCATGTTTCCAAGTTTGTTTAGTTGAAACTTGGAAATGTTTTCAAGCATTCGGTGTATTCCAGTCTATACACAAATACATGTTTTGATGGTGACAACAATTGAGGTGAAGAACACAAGGGTAATGTGTAAAATGTCATGTGCATAGCAAACTAGATGTAGATCCCCCATAGGATATTCATGATAAAACAAGATGTCAATACCATTATTAGGCTACAGAATTACATGGTGTAACATGAAATTTTGTTTGATCATGTGGATCAATTTTATTGTCTTGCAATACTACCAACTGTCTAAGACAATCATGTTACTATCATAATGAAGACAGTTTCACTAAAATCAACAGGTTTTTGTTGGATGCTTAGTGCATATGAGAACAAGGAGGGACCAAATCCTTATCATTTTAGAAGCATTATATCCACAGCATATCTAGAATTAGTGAAAACAGTGCAAATATATTTGTTGATGTAAACTCATTATGCTTTCATAGGAAGAGGATCTTCATACAAATCCTATCTAGTGTGAATTCCCAACAGAAAATTGTGAATCAAGCTGGCTAGGTCAATTTAAATAATGTTCAACTCATGAATTCGAATTGTGTCATACTCGTAAGCCAAACTCGTAAATATGACTCTAAGCCAAGTCAGCATCCGAAGCGTTGACACAACTCAGTACACTTTCCAAAGAGTTATTAAAGGCGGCTTGGACTTGGAAGACTAATGCAACACTTCTTAGCATTAGAGGTCTTCTTGAAATCTGGGAGCTAATCATTCAGACTATTTTCAAAGCTTTCCCAATACTTTTCGATAAGCTTTCCTGGGTTTCAAAATGGCGACCTCTCAAATGGGAAGGAGTTGTACTTGAGGTCCTACAAGGGCCTGATGTTGATTTTTCTGAGCAGCATCAAGAGCCATTCTCTTAGGAGAATGGGGCCATTTGGTATGGGACCATGGTGAAGACTCAACCCAGTGTTGAGTGACCATTCTATTGAATGGTAGATATCTGGTCTGGGACCATGATATAGACCCCGCTCTGCCCTGGGTAGACTCAACCCAGTGTTGAGTGACCATTCTGTTGAATGGTAGATATCTGGTCTGGGACCATGATATAGACCCAGCTCTGCCCTGGGTAGACTCAACCCAGTGTTGAGTGACCATTCTGTTGAATGGTAGACATCTGGTCCGAGACCACGATGTGGACTAGTCTAGTACCGATAGACTCGGCTAGTTCTGAGTAACCATTCTCTTGGAGAATGGAGGCAGCTTGTCTGTTATCAAGAAGGCACTGTAAGCCCTAGACTGGGTCTAGGCATGTGTGGCACTCTGACCCTTGATCTATGGGCTTTGTGTACTTCTCCAAGGATTAACTACCCTTGGTTAAGTTACCCTAGTACCAAATTTAGGTCACTCAGAGTGTGAGATAAAATCGTTAGTAACTCTCTTGGTTTATGATGATGTACTTTTGGAATCAAAAAGGCCACAGGTAATGACCACAGGGGCACTTGGAAAAAGAATAAAGTCAAAAGTCAAAAATACATAAGGACTTTTGGACCACAGGAAAAGGGCAACGGGTGAAAGTCAAAAATAAATAAGGACTTTTTGGGTAAAAGTCAAAGTTACTAAAAAGACCTTTATGTTGAAAAGGTAAAAGTGAAATTAGGACAAGAATTAAATATTATTATTTTATCTTTCCTAATTTTGGCCCACTTACAGGTGAATAAAGACCATAAAAGAAGATCAAGTCTTCTCATTATCATACATTCAATTTTGCTCTCACAAGTGAAGCTGCCATTACTAAAGAAGACTGTTTTTATGTTGTTGCCTTAGCTAGGGCATCCAAATCAGCTAACCGTCAGCTAGGGTTTCTTATCTTTTTAGTCTTAAGGGTTTTACCAAACCCTCATCTTCAGCCAAGTTCAGATCTAGGGCAGCCATCTTCAGATCTGGGCA
The DNA here is from genome assembly GCA_001517045.1 of Pseudotsuga menziesii. Classification (NCBI taxonomy): domain Eukaryota; kingdom Viridiplantae; phylum Streptophyta; class Pinopsida; order Pinales; family Pinaceae; genus Pseudotsuga; species Pseudotsuga menziesii. The sequence continues at coordinate 739,188 of LPNX010624764.1, forward strand.
GCCATCTTCAGATCTGGGAAGCCAAGTTCAAATTTAGGGCAGCCACCTTCAGATCTTCAGATTCGAGCAACCATTCTTCAAATCTGAGCAGCCAAGTTCAGATCTAGGTCAGCCACCTTCAGATCTTCAGATCCAGGCAACCATTCTCCAGATCCGGGCAACCAAGTTCAGATCTAGGGCAGCCATCTTCAGATCTGGGCAGCCAAGTTCAGATCTAGGGCAGACACCTTCAGATCTGGGAAACCATTCTCCAAATCTGAGCAACCAAGTTCAGATCTAGGCCAGCCATCTTCAGATCTGGGCAGCCAAGTTCAAATCTAGGGAAGCCACCTTTAGATCTTCAAATTCGGACAACCATTCTCCAGATCCAAACAACCACAATTCAGATTCGGACAGCCACAATTCCGATTCGGATAGCCACAATTCAGATTCGAGCAGCCACCTCCTTTTCGGGCAGAATCTGAGTTTCGGGCAGATCTATGATTTTCGGGCAGATCTGTGATTTTTGGGCAGATCTGATATCTTTGAGCATATCTGATATCTTTGGGTAGATCTAATATTTTTGGGCAGATCTGATATTTTTGAGCAGACTATTGTTTTGGACACTACTGATCTTTTCCAGTCAGATCTAGAAATTTTAGTTACTAGGGTTTGAAACCCTTGCTCTGATTTTTACTAAGAAAATCTTACTGTAAATTGTGGTTTAACCCAGATTGGGGTTTGAGGAACCTTTTGAAGAACTTCCTAAGTCATCTCATTTACAAGATGAGCTACTAATGCTTTTTGGGGTTTTTGTCATTGAAGGTTTTCCCTAGTGAAAAACTCTTGTGTCCATTGTGCTGATGTGATGAATGTTATTTTACTGCACTTGTTATTTGTTTAAGTTAATCTACAAATTTTTAAGTATTTCTGCTAATGCTAAAATTCAACATGGTATTAGAGCTTAGCATGTAAAAACATAGTAAAGGGACACTGCTGTTGTTTTTACTAGATCTTGGGATAAGATTTGCAGATCTAACATTTGAAGAAGTGGCAAAGATGACCACCAATGGTTTCAAACCGAAAGAGAAGCTCTATGGTTCATCCAACTTCAACTCCTGGAAAGCCACGTTGACAGCCATTCTAGATTGGAATGACTTGGATGACATTGTTCTTAATGTCATTGAAAAGCCTACAACAAATGCTGGTAGACTTGCTTACAAGAGGAAGCAAGGTAAGGCTAGAAGAATCATCTATGATTCTGTCAGAGAGTCAATGATGCCCAACATCACATCTTTGAAGACTGCTAAAGAATGCTTTGATACTTTGGTCAACCTATATGAAAAGAAGACTCCCAGTCAGAAGAGAGTCTTGAAGAAAGGGCTACGAACTTTGAAGCTAAACAAAGATGAAAGTGTTGGTTCCTTCTTCACGAAGATTGCACAGGTAAGAGATCAACTCATTGCTATTGGTATTACTGTTGAGAATGATGACCTTGTGCAAACAGTGGTTGATGGTCTCCCGAGCTCTTGGGAAACTTTCATGGCATCCGTCTGTGGACAAGAGAATCAACCAACCTTTGAAAGGCTTTGGCATGATTGCATAGAAGAAGAAGGAAGGAACTCCGGTAAGGTAATCAAAGAGGACAACCTTGCACTTGCAGCAAAGACAAAGAAATTCAAGAAGCCTTTCCCTCGACAAAAGAAGGGAAAGAAACCTCGAGGTAAGTTTTTTGACATGTCAAAAGTGGAATGTTATGGTTGCCACAAGTTTGGACATTTTGCTAGAGACTGCAGGCAGAACAAGAAGAAACCCACGCAAAGGTTTCAAGCATTTGCCGCAAAAGCAGAAGAAGAAGAATATGAAGAACCAAAGAAGAATAAGAAGAAAACCAAGGCTAACAAGGAAGAAGAGCCTAGAAGAGAGTACTACTTGATTTCTGCTCTAACTGGTTCTTTCTCAGATTGCTCCACTTCTTAGTTGGTGGACGATGGTGCCACCAGGCACATGACAAGTAACCATAGAACTCTCACCATTTATAGAAAGAAGAAGTTCACCACTCAGGTAGAACTTGGAGATGACTCCACTTACAAGATTGAAGGAGTGGGCTCAACTTCACTTCAACTTGACTCAAGTATGGTTCTTCATATTGATGATATTCTTTATGTTTCTGGTTTAAAGAAGAATCATTTATCTGTTGTTGGTTTAGAATACCAGGGCTATAGAGTCCTCTTCAAGGATAAGAAAGTCTTTTTATGGGAAAAAGACACAAATCTAAACTCAGCAGTACAGATTGGGGTTCAAGAGGGGGACCTTTACAGGGCTTCCGAGGATGAGGCCTTTACAAGGCTTCTGAGGATTCTACTCATGCAGTTGATCCATGCGAGTTGTGGTATATGTTGTCCACTGATTGCACACCAGCAGCAGAAATCTAATGAAAGTTGTCTCCTCACTTGAGAAAGTGGGAGAGGTGTGACCTTGGGGGCAAGCACAAAGCTAGGTACTGTCACCTACTCCTAGCTCCTCCGTTTAGGCTAACTCCTAACGAAGCCAAGGGGGGTAGTCCCTAACAAAGAGTCTTCTAAGGCTCAATGTGATTAAAGTGTTTTACTTAATTGCGGATGCGGATGGGTGTTACTTACGAGTTTATTATGATTTGAAGTGGTTGCTTATTAAGAGAATGACAATTAATCAGAAGCAATCCACGTTGCTAACAAGAGATTACGAAGATAAGCCAAGATTCCAGACTTATAACTAAGCATTCAAAGATATTAATTAAAATGCGCCATAGACAGTTGATCAAGATAGATAATTATTCAAATTTAACCAAGGACCAATGCCTTATGGAGTCAACAAAATGCGTAAATAAAATGATAAGTCTAGGAATCAAGCCAATGAGTATTAGATTGTGCGAATGCTCTTGGTAGGTTTTAAAGTTTTTACGTCTGGAAATCCTAACTGAAAATACCTTCAGTGGCTCCGTTCGAAGACATGACGGACCTATCTAGAATCACATCTAGGTGTTCAATAACTTAACCAACTGTGTCCAGATTGGATTGCCCGGCGCCCACACTTGGAATTTGTCCACTTGCCTGAGTATTTAATCGAGACATCGCCGTTGCATTGGTTATGGGGTAAAAAGTTTTAATTATGTTCCTCTTGTGCGAACTTAACAAGTCCGTTCACCGTTCTGAGTACGAGCCCAACCTGAAAGTCGGCAGAGCATACTAGGTGAAGGATGATCAACGAAGTTATTTAATTAAAGGGAGTGTGTGTTGAAAAGTTTTATTAAGTTAATTGATTAAACTCTCCGACAGAGAGCGCTCTTGACCTTGTCTTATGACAGACGTTCAAGAGTCTTATCTACTCTATATGCCTAATGCAAGGATTATGCAAGACTAATGATGCTCTCCGATAGAGAGTGCTCTTGACTTGTGTTTCTGCAAGTTCAAAAGTCTTACTTAATCTATTAATTTGATTAAACAATATGATGCACACAAAATAAAATGAAGATGGTTGATTAAACTCTCTGACAGAGAGCACTCTTGATCCACCTTATGGTGAGATTCAGGATATTTATGAATGTTAGGCAGTTGATTTACTTATATAAAAGATACACAATTAAGAGATGAAGTAATCAACCTATTCAATAAATCAAATGTGCTAATCTAACAATTAGTATTCTAAGAGAAAAGATGCAAATATTATGAGCACAAGCACATCTAATCTAAGCACATAAAAAGATGAACACAACACAAGCCTTCCCAAATGGGGGAGGATGAGAGTGGGGACTTAAAAACTCCACTCAAACAAAAGATACTTTATTAAAATTATACAACTTGCCTTTAGGAATTTAACCTTTGAAAGGACTTTTGAAAAAAAGCATACAACTCTTTATTATTGAACTTTACGTAAAAAAGGAGAGTGATTTACTTTTTATTTAAAACTTTTCTTGGAACTTGCAAAAAGAGAAAATGAGAAGATAAAAGAGCGAAAAGGATGAGGCAAAAGAAGGCTGAAACAAAAGAGAAAGGAAGGAAGACAAAGAGGAAATCAAAAAAACAAGAGAAGGGAAGAATAAGGCAGCGAACTAGATGGCCAAAGAAATACAAGGAATGATAAAAACAGGGCAGCGAAAGAAAAAAAAATGGCTGTCATAAAAATGTAAAAACAGGGCAGCGAAGAAAAAAGGGAAGAAAAGGCACACAACAAGGTGGAAGGAGACCAAAAAATTAGGGCGAAAAGAGGTGGTAAACTAAGGCAAAAACAGGGCAACGAAGAAGAAAAGGTAAAGGCAAGCAAAACAAAGCAAAAAAGAAGAAGCTAGCAAGCAAGGAATCAAGGAAATCAAGGAGCAAATGAGAGAACTAGAGGAGGGAAGTTCGTAGATCCAGGTTACCAAGTGTGTTGTTTAATCTTTGTTGATGGATGGAAAAAGAAACTCTGACTGTTATGTCTCTTTCTTGGATTGAGAAGTGCTTAGAAGAACCTACAAAACGAAGGAATTAGATGAAAAAAGCCATTGGTTCATAAAGAAGAGCTTGATCTTAAGCTTGTCCTTAACCCTTGATGATCCCTGCAAAACCCTTGCAAATAATATTAAATCCGAACAAAATACTCATAAACTAGATTGTTAGCCTTTCTGGAGTATATAATGAATAATGATTTAATAATTGAAAAGGAAGGGTAAGAGAGATATCACCAAAGACAGTGTGAATCCACAACTCCAATAACTCATGCATGGACCTCCAAAGTCACAACTTTATTCCAACTTTAAACAAATATTACAATAATTTTGGCAGTATTCATACCCAAAATCTCCATCCCAATAGAGCTGAAAGAGCCTCTATTTATACAATGAGAGAGTGCTAAAACCCTAAAACCAAAAATCCAAACCTAACCAGCTCGGCACATAACCTAAGATCCAAAACCTAAAAATAAGAGTTGGGAGTGAAGGGAGGCCTCCACCTAGGCAAGGCGCCCCCACTCCAACCCTAACACTGCAAACCGGACCAAAGTAGAGCCCACACGTGTGGAAGGCGCCCCTGTTGGAGAGAGGAGGCATGAGCTTGAGGAGAGGCGTCTGGATGTAGGTAGAACCACATCTAGGTATGGAAGCAGCCATAGCTAGGTTTGGAGAGGCCACTGCAGGTGTAAACTTCAGTCTTTACCTCGATCAAATCATCAGACCAATGAATGCTCTCCATCTTATCAAATTTGGGAATTTAGTTGGAGATGACACATCTGCTAACTGAATATAAATTAATTGCTCACTGAATGCTGACTGAAGCTGAGTTATGATAACTCCAATCATCATAAATGCCCAATGAGATGTCATTTAGCCTTTTATTTCGCTGAATTTGGATTAATTTGGAGAGTTTTAATTTTCTCCAAAATAATCATTTTTTCCCCAAAAATGACTTTTTTGAGAAAAAGTGCATTATGTGTCCGATTGAGGATCTGACTGGCTGGCTAGTCAAGAATGATTTTTGGCTTAAGGTTAGAGCCTTCAATCACTGAATTCGGGGTCCGGATGACCGACTTATTACAAATGGGATTTTTCCATTTAATTTATGGAAAAATTAATTAAAAAACTTGGGAAAATTTAAAAAAATTTAAAAATTTTAAAAAAAAAAATTCACCGTTCGAAAAAGATTTTTTCGAAAAAATTTTAAAGGTCCCAATAACTTAGGACAAGACCATGCTCTACTCAAATAATGCCTACTAGGTTTATAACACTCAGTTGGGCTCTAATAACCCCCCAAGGCCCAGAATTCAACATCAGGCATTCCAGCTTTGGAGGAAGCGGGAGAAAACCTCGTCAATTATACTCGGCTATAGGAAAAGCATAATTGTCAAGGGCAAAAAACTCCCTGGAATACCTTATTTGAGATTCTACGTCTCAGGATACCGAACCACTCAAAAATACCCTACTAGCACATTTTATTACAAACCCCGCGGGGCCATGGTCAAAATTATTCAAATGAAAAACTGACTAGCCAATATTGGCTAGACATGAAGACGGATCAACTGATACACTGGAATCAAACATTGAACATGTCTATCAACTGGCGGCTCCTCAAGTAACCCAACTATGGTACAAAAAGTTGGTAACAGTATAGAAGGTTTGAACACCTTCACTACATAGCACTTCCAGGCTTATAGAAGATAGTCAACAGAGATGTGGTCTTCCATGAGAAAGTTGTGTTTCAAACACAAGAGCTTTCAAAGGAAGATAAAGTACCTCCACTGGAATTTTCAATTTCAGAAACTCAAAGGGAGGAAGAGGAATTTGAGGATCAAATTCCAGATGTTCCAAAAGACACTAAAAGTCCATCAGAAGAACTACTTGAAGTTCCTCCTTCCAAAAGAAGACCAACTCGGTACTAAGAAATGGTACAAGAAGGTGAGAAGCTTAAAGCTCCTCCCAGGACTTTCAGAGCAAGACCACAGAAGTACTCAGGTAATTATGAGTCAGCTTGATAGTACAGAACCTCCATCATACAAAGGAGCAACAAGTCAACAAGTATGGGTTGATGCCATGATTGAAGAGTACAAGTCAATCATGAAGAATGATGTGTAGGAAGTTGTTCCCGGACCAACAGGAAAGTTAGTAATGACAATTGCTCCTATTGACAGGTATACTACCTTTAGAACCATCATTTTTGTTGCATTATTCGGATGGAAGTTACATCAACTAGATGTAAAGACAGTCTTCCTCAATGGTAAGATTGAGGAGGAAGCTCATATTGAACAACCTGAAGGCATTGTGACTCATGGAAAGAAGACCCATGTATGTAAATTGAAGAAAGCCTTGTATGGACTGAAACATGCTCCAAGAGTTTGGTATGCGAGGTTGGATGGATTGCTCCATGACTTGGGGTCTTCCAAAAGTACAGCTAAGTCTAACTTGTATTTTGAGGTTGTTCATAATCATGTTTTGATACTTGTTCTATATGCAGATGACTTGTTCCTTACAGGTGCTGAACATTTGATGAAGCAGTGTGAGAGGGAGCTTACCTCTAAATTCGAGATGAAAGATCTTGAATTAGTGCATTACTTCCTTGGCTTAGAAGACTAGCAAACATCTTCCCGACACAAGGAAAGTATGCAAGAGACATCTTGCAAAGATTTGGGATGAAGGATTGCAAGTCTATGGGCGTACCCATGACCATCAACTTAACAAAGTTGGGTGACTTAGCTACCAGTTCACAGAGTATGGACTCTACTCTGTATAGACAGCTTTTTTGGATCCTAGATGCACCTCGTGCATACGAGACCAGACATAGAGAATGCTCTAAATCAATGCATGTCCAACACCTATGGGCTCAGGGTTACTTCCAGCAGTGGAGTAATGTTATCTAGATATACTGATTCAAATTGGGCTGGCAGTGCAATTGACCGGAAAAGTACCTCTGGTTATTACTTCAGTATGGAATCAACAATGATCTCTTGGGCCAGCAAGAAGTAGGATTCCATAGCTCAGAGTACAGCTGAGGCAGAGTATATTGCTGCAAGTGATGCTTGCAAGGAAGCAGGTTTACTCAGAAAACTGATATCTGATCTATTCAGGGGAAAACCTGACTCAACGATCATCCATTGTGATAATCAGAGTTGCATAAAATTTTCAGAGAACCCAGTGTTTCATGATAGATTGAAACACAGTGAAATGAGGTATCATTTCATCAGAGACCTAGTACAGAGAGGTGCTCTGAAATTGCAGTACATTTGTACGGATGAACAGATTGCAAATATCTTAACCAAGACTCTGTCAACATCAAAGTTTGTGTACTTTCGTGACAAGCTTGGTATGGCAGAGAATGCCTCTCTCGCTAAGAGGGAGTGTTGATTTTTCCGAGCAGCATCGAGAGCCATTCTCTTAGGAGAATGGGGCCACCTGGTCCTGGATCAAGTGAAGACTCAACCCAGTGTTGAGTGACCATTCTGTTGAATGGTAGATATCTGGTCAGGGATCGCGATATAGACCCAGCTCCGCCCTGGGTAGACTCAACCCAGTGTTGAGTGACCATTCTGTTGAATGGTAGATATCTGGTCTGGGACCACGATATAGACCCAGCTCTGCCCTGGGTAGACTCAACCCAGTGTTGAGTGACCATTCTGTTAAATGGTAGACATCTGGTCTGGGACCACGATATAGAGCTGACTCTACCTTGGGTAGACTCAACCCAGTGTTGAGTGACCATTCTGTTGAATGGTAGACATCTAGTCTGGGACCACGATGTGGACCAATCTAGTACTGGTAGACTCAGCTAGTTCTGAGTAGCCTGGTCTGTTATTAGGAAGGCACTGTAAGCCCTAGACTGGGTCTAGGCATGTGTGGCACTCTGACCCTTGATCTATGAGCTTTGTGTACTTCTCCAAGGATTAGCTACCCTTGGTTAAGTTACCCTAGTACCAGATCTAGGTGTCACACAGAATGTGAGATAAAAGCATTAGTAACTCTCTTGGTTTATGATGATGTACTTTTGGAATCTAAAAGACCATAGGTAATGACCACAGGGGCACTTAGAAAAAGGCTAAAGTCAAAAGACAAAAATACATAAGGACTTTTGGACCACAAGAAAAGGACCACAAGTGAAAGTCAAAAATAAAGAAGGACTTTTTGGGTAAAAGTCAAAGTTGCTAAAAGGACCTTTTTGGTAAAAAGGTTAAAGCGAAATTGGGACAAGAATAAAATATTATTATTTTATCTTTCCTAATTTTGGCCCACTTACAGGTGAATGAATACTATAAAAGAAGATCAAGTCTTCTCATTATCATACATTCAATTTTGCTCTCACAGGTGAAGCTGCCATTACTGAAGAAGACTATTTTTATGTTGTTGCCTCAACTAGGGCATCCAAATCAACTAACCCTCAGCTAGGGTTTCTTATCTTTTTTGTCTTAAGGGTTTTACCAAACCCTCATCTTCAGCCAAGTTCAGATCTAGGGTAGCCACCTTTAGATTTTCAGATCCGGGCAACCATTCTTCAGATCTGGGCAGCCAAGTTCAAATCTAGGGCAGCCACCTTCAGATCTTCAGATCCGGGCAACCATTCTCCAGATCCGGGAAACCAAGTTCAGATCTAGGGCAGCCATCTTCAGATCTAGGCAGCCAAGTTCAGATCTAGGGCAGCCACCTTTAGATCTTCAGATCCGGGCAACCATTCTCCAAATCAGGTCAGCCACAATTCAGATTCGGGCAGCCACCTTTTTTTTGGGCAGAATCTGAGTTTCGGGTAGATCTGTGATTTTTGGGCAGATCTGTGATCTTTGGGTAGATCTGATATTTTTGGGCACACTGTTGTTTTGGACAGTACTAATCTTTTCCAGTCGTATCTGGAAAGTTCAGTTACTAGGGTTTGAAACCCTTGCTCTGATTTTTACTGAGAAAATCTTACTGTAAATTGTGGTTTAACCCAGATTGGGGTTTGAGGAACTTTTTGAATAACTTCCTAAGTCATCTCATTTACGAGATGAGCTACTAATGCTTTTTGGGGGTTTTGTCCTTTGTAGGTTTCCCCAGTGAAAAACTCGTGTCCATTGTGCTGATGTGATGAATGTTATTTTACTGCACTTGTTATTTGTTTAAGTTAATCTGCAAATTTTTAAGCATTTCTGCTAATGCTAAAATTCAACATCTCAATCTTTGACTGAGGGGTAGCTTGGGTGGAGGGTTGTCCCCCACACTTTTTTACCCATTGTTATCGTTGTTGCTACTGGTATGGACCTGCTGTACATTCCTGTAAATCAATTTTTTATTATTTGCATTTCCAAGTATGTTTCCTTGACTTTCTTCTATTTAACGTACTTTCAGTAATTTAAGCTATCTATAAATAGTTATGTTTTGTGTTGTATTGCAGAATCTAGCAGCGATATTAGTGATAAATTTGTTATTTGTGCCTTGCTTTAAGTAGTTTTATAACTATGTATTACAAAAGATGCGTAATGTGTGTGCCTAACGCTGACGTGAAACATGGCATAAATTAGCTCAAGATAATTTTTAAAAATAAAAATAAAAATAACAACCCAGTATGGATGAGATGTGTAACTTTCATGCTTAAACTCAAAATATATATTGAAAAAATCTATAACGTCAAAAAGAAAATTTGAGGAAAGAATATCAAGCATTGCTTTATATATATACAAGCTTACATTCATCTTAACTCAAGATCTTTTAAGCATTAAGAGATTGTTATCTCAATTTCTTTTTGATCCCTCTCAGTGTTTAACAGATCTAGAGTTAAGATGGATATTTTAGTTGATCATGGAATTCCTTATTAAATTCTAATAAGTAAAAGCTCCTGATTCACACTATCTCCTCCTTTGAAGGGTCAACTCCAACAACAAAGCATATCTGAAACCAGGAAAGAAATGAGTTTGGCAACACTTCACTGGCAGCTTCTGGACAAACTTGTAAATATGGAGAGTGTGGATAAGAATAACACAGCAGACACACACACACATGAATCACTAGAAAGGATAGACAGTTCAGGAAAGCAAACTCAGGATCCTAAGACCTTACAGGTGGTGTTATAACCTAAGTCACATGACACGAGGACACGAGACACGGAGGACACGAAAATACGAGTATTCGACACGACACACGACGACCCCAGAAATAGGACACGGGGGACACGTTTTATATATATATATTAAAAAAATTTATATATTAAAAAAATACATAAAGATCTACATTTTTTAAAAACTAGAAGTATATACAATGTACATCAATCATAATATCATTCAATTGAAATTTGACAATGATGAATCAGTAATAAAATTTTCAATGAATCATTAACTTTGAACCATAAATTGCATATTTGATATTTCTCATTAAACCACAAAAATCAAAATGCATTACATAGATATCGAGAGAATGCCACCGACAAATACAAAATAGAGTAGATACTACTTAGTACCAAGTCTAGTATCTACTGTACTACTAGATACAAAATGAAAATACTAAATAGCCATAGGTAAGAATATCATAGCTGATCAATGGTACTAGCCATTGTCAATCGTCTTCCTGCTCCTCCATGCCAAAATTAACATTACTGTCGTAGCTCTTTCCTTTATCCTCCTCCTCCTTTATACCCTTTTTGACAGGACACATGTCCAGAAATCAAGACACGTTCCTGGCAAGTGTCCGACACGTGTTGGAAAGTGTCTAGATTTTGGGACACGAAAATTATGGTGTCGGACACGTATTAGGGCAAGTGTCGTGTCCGACACGTGGAATACGGGACACGGGCCCTATTTGGAAGTGTCCTGTTACTTAGGTTATAACTTATACATATGATGTAAGTTGAACAGATATTTACCAAATGAACATCACTCGTTTAAAATTGTTAGCAAATTGTGTGACTAGACTTTAAGGAACAATCAAAGGTTTCGATATCACTGAAATTGTATGAATAATTAAGAAAATGTGCAACTAACCATTGAAATCATCAGAAGTCAATCCATCAGTAACACCATCTGAGTCGTTGTATCCATAATCATAAACAGAGTCATAAAAACATTCATATCCCTCAAGGTAATCTTCCTCATGGTCATGCTGGTACTTGGCCATCAACGGCATTTTCCAGGTAAAGAAAAGCCTCAAGACAGTATGCGGAAGTGCATAGATGCACTAGATTACATCAGAGTCCACAGTGTTTCCTGAAGAACAGAACATGAGATTTCATCGTCAATGTTCTACAATGACTTATCAAATATCCAAGACACAGAACAGAATAAACTTCAACTACACCTAATTTATAAAACCTGAAGTCATATCCACTGGTTGTCAATCACATTCAACAAACTACTCACCCAAACCAGCTTCATGAACATTCTGATCTTTATTGTGTAATATTACTTGGACTATGTCAATGAAAGAAAACCGGGTTTTACATGGTTGCATATGTGTGTACTAATTTACAGCAAAAGTAAAATTAGGTTTATTCAAAGATAGTTTTACTTTTATCCATTTGTAAACACAATGAGAATGTCTAACCTATGTCACAGGGTTCGTTGAATTTCGGCATTCAAGTTCGAAATTCAACAAGCTTAAAAAAAAACAAATTCATTCTAGTTCGGCGAATTTAAGTTCATTTTTTTCAAAACCCTAAACCGCGCGCCTACTGTCTCTCATCATCAACATTCCTTCCTCATTTCGTGTTCAGGCTGCCACTCGATTTGAATGCAATTAATTGCATAAACACTCTCTCATCACGCTCTTGCAGGTTGCGGTGTTGAGAGTCCTGAGACTCTAGATTGCTTCAGATTCTACTGCTACAAGGTCTAGACTCCAAACAAGCAGTGGACCGTGCACCGTGAGCCCTTGCTGCCTCAGCTCTGTTAGGGTAGCGTTACTGGGTAGATACTAGATGCTAGACAAAATACCAGCCAACCATTGATTCGTGATAATATACGTTTAAATTTTAATATCAAAATCGATGATTGGATTATATAATCATCACGTTACTTATATATTAGTATATGTTTATTGATTATGACTTTTTCTCATATATGCTTTCTTTATTTTAACTTTATTATGTTATATTTTACTTTTTTACTTTATTATGTTATATTTTATTTTACTATATATGGAAATTCTTATATGGTTGAACTTAATGTCAAACCTTATTCTGAATCTCATAAAAAAAATCGAATTCCAATCAAATAACAAGGTTGTCGAATTTGAATTTGAACCCAAACCATGTGACATAATGTCTAACATATAGTAAAAAGGTCTGGTGCCACTTCAAGAGAGATTAATTTTATTTGTAATCAAACAGATTTACTCAACTGTGTAAAAAACCGTAAATTGATCAAAGTAAACCATAAAAAACGATCACAATTAAAGTGTTTATTGAATTTGACAACCTGCAGGTTGAAACCTTTCTGATATGTCAACACTGAAAATAATAATATTTAATTTAAACAAGCTCAATACAGGCAAAATAAGATTTCATTATTTGATGTGAAAAAAGCTTAGCTCAGAAAGAAATTTTAGCCTAATGCTCAAAACAATGTTGAAGTTTCCAGGAATCATAGCCCAAAACACCCTGAGAAACTTCATTTGATATATATACATGAAAAATAAAATAAAAATAAAAATATTTAAATAGCCTTGGGCTTTGGGTTCGAGTCATGCAAAAGAAAGCCCGAAACACCTTGATGATTCAGAGATGTGGAAAAGAAAGTCCCAAGGAAGGAGGAGAGTGTTAATGTGGAACAAAACACCAACCATAAGGAGTATGCCATGTCTAACATTATCTGCCAAACAGAAAACTGCCTGGAATTGTGAATAACGTGTATAGGCAGAGTGGAACCAAAACATTTCATGGTTCCACCTCATCCATACCTAGTGCTTGGTTATGGGCAGCGTTCTGCCAAGTGGATAATGCTGGATAATGAATACCCAATGCCACAGTAGTAGTAAAGCTTGCAATTATTATGAACATCATGTAGAATATTACCAAAAACACTGAACACGCAAAAAAACTAACACAAGAGAATTTGGACGAGATAAGATGAGATATTTTAGTAATTTCCAACAAATGACCACAGAAGTAGGTCAATGGGACTGTGTGGTAACATGATGCCAATACAAATTGGGAGCGCTAAGGCGGCTCCTATATAAAGCAAGATGTGAACTCGGTCCTAAAGCCAAAAAGAGCTCACTCCGAAGATGGAGAGCCAACCTACAAGAGATAAGTGCAAAGAGAGCTGACACAAAAGAAAAATGTACAAGGAGAGTGGATCTGGGCACTGGGATACAAAAATGGAGAAGATGTCATGGTGCACTGGAAGCACTGGAAGCATCTTTCCTAACATCCAAAGTCGAATGAAGAAATCTCGAGATAGTAATCTGTCAAGAAGAAGAACTAGACAAACTGGAAGAAGAGCTACAATGGATAGCATGCAGCCATCGGAGGTGGGGAACCTACTATGATTTGGATGTAGTCAACTGGCCGCTGGGATGGCATCAAGGCTGGACTCGATACTGGGGTCGAATGGACGTAGAGGTGGTCTATCGAGTCCTAATTGATTCACAGCCAAAGACAATACTGTCCTCTGTCGGTCTCTTGGTGCCCCTAGAGGAGGGGAGCACCAAAAAGAAGGAAGTGATCTGTCAAGTGGAGGCTGGTCCTTACTTCAAATATCGCTAGAGGAGGGACCAGAGCCGAAGGGCCTCCTGCAAGTATAATGTCGGGCATCTTTGATCCAGATACCTAAAGAAACTAGCTAAAGACTAGGACTTTACGAGAAGAAGGTCCCAAAAAAGACAATGGAATTGTCTGCACAAATCTCATAATAGATGGGACACCGAAAAATCAAATACTCCCTCAAACTCAACCTCTCGAAGATGGCAAACTTAGCAGATCCTGTCTGATCGATCGATCTAGTGATCTATCTCAACCTTGAGATGACAAGAACCCACTCTGAACTAGCCCAAAGGGATATGAAGAGCATGTGTCCAATGGAGTGTGTAATGGGGCCGTGCAATGAGACTGTCCTTCAAATTCAGCATAAAAGGCCAACTTTGGACGTAACCCGCCTTGGGGATTGATCCAAGTGACCAGCATGAAATGTCTATACATGTCGTCTCAAATGATTTTGTTCAACTCCTACATGGTAGAAAAGAGGCCGCTAGGCGCGTCTAAGGAATACAGACATGCAAGAAGTTGCCAACCGATGCCAAAAGATCTATGACCCCTGCATACCAAGATCTAGTATGACCCGAAGGGTTGTCCAAGGCAATGGACTACGATGAGAGATAGGCTAAGTACGAGTATCAATTGCGCCCTTGCGATAACTCGACGAAGCTTTGAAGACGATGTAAGAGTGAGATAAGATGAAACACCACCTCAAGCCGGAAGGTACGGGCACTAAACTATGCAAGTATGATGGGTTGAGGAACTGTCTACTTGCATCTGATGATGCAACCAAGAGGAAGATCTACACCCTCTCTATCGAAGCCCAATCTATGTCTAGTAGACAAGGCCCCTAAATCTCTCAACCATAGAGGACTGTGGGTCGAATGAGAATGTCCATGAGAGACATCTTGGACGAGATGTCCTAAAAGTGATGTTTGAAGCGTTGTCTCTCGAGAAGGGCTAAGGAACCATATCCTTTGTTGACTCGAGGCTAAAGGGCATGCCGTAAATTGAAACAAGGACCTATGGACTGTACTCCCAAATAGTTATAGGCACTAGTGATCTCAATCTCTTCCCCTCGAAAAAAGAAATGAATATCTGTGAGAAGTTTCTTCGACCCATTGAAGATCATGACCTTGGTTTTACCCAAGTTGATTGTTAACTGACGAAGATCGCAGAAGAGGGGCAAGGCGTCTAGCTATCGTTGCAGCCCCTCTAGTCAGAAGGCCAGAAGGATTACATCGTCAACAAAGAGCAGAACCGAGATCAAGATCTGATGGAGAAGGCACCCATCTCTGTCTTGGATGTGCTCCTGTAGGAAAGACTCTAGCTCATCAATGTATATCCCAAATAAAGTAGGGGATAGGGTCCAATCCTGTTTAACCCTAATGGTGCTCCTGATAAAGTCTGATAGCCTGTGGGCGGTGCGAACGCGACCAAGTACTGACTCATGTAGTCTCATAGTGGCAACCAGAAGGGTCTCGAAAATGCCAATGTCTTTGAGCCTCTAGAATAATGCCACTCTGGGGACGAAATCAAATGCTTTCCAAAAGTCTACAAAACAACAACAAACTTTCAAAGAACAATGACGTGCCTTCTCAATAATGGCTCAGAGCGTGAGAACGTGAGCAATGGTCTGGTATGTCGATCAGAAACCCACCTGTCCTCTAGCTCTAAGGTGTCTCTCGCCAACCTCCCTATAAAGCTACGGATGGAGAAATAAAGCATAGAGCTCGAAGAAAGTGTTTCCAACCATGATCATTCTATAGTTATTAGGATCTACACTAGGACCCAATTTGTGGATTGGGTGATTAATAAGTTGTGACCATGGTTCTAGGAAGCCTGTACTAACCACATGGTTAAACAGATCAGCTAAATAGCAGTCCAGTGCATGGAGGCAATGCTTAAAGAGCTCAATCTGAAAAACCTTTCTCATTTGCAGCTTTACTAGAACTCATGATCCAGACAACCTCTCAAATGCCATGTGGGGTGAATAAGAGACATGAAGAGGGGGGTGAGGTAGCCTAGATGAGGGGTTGTCTCGGGATATCATAGAAGGAGGAGGTATGGGAGAACAAGGAATTTGGATCAAGATCAGACGAGAGATGGGAGTAGCGAGGGGAGAGGGTACACCAGAATTTTTTTGGGATATTTGATAAGGGAGGTACTCAACTCTTAACTCCAACGGGAGATAAAGAGGTGTTTCTTGTGGCGAAGGAGTCGTCGATAGGAGGCTTTAATGTCGGGGCCTGAGGGGTGACCATGAGTGAAGGCATGTCGAAGATGGGAGTGGAGGTGTTTGCAATCTTCATCGTACCACTGGTTCATGGGGAGGGACCCAAATTTTAGGGAATGGAAGGCACAACAAGTTGAGTGGGGATAAGTTTTAAGGGTGG
Organism: Pseudotsuga menziesii; assembly: GCA_001517045.1. Classification (NCBI taxonomy): domain Eukaryota; kingdom Viridiplantae; phylum Streptophyta; class Pinopsida; order Pinales; family Pinaceae; genus Pseudotsuga; species Pseudotsuga menziesii. The sequence goes on from LPNX010624764.1 coordinate 755,713, forward strand.
CCTCCCAAATGATGGATGAAAGACAAGTGTACTTGTCAAAAGGAAAATATAAGGGATGCAAATTGAGGCTTGGAAGGGAGCATATTGCGAAGAGTGGAAGTGAAGGTGTCAAGGTCACCCTCGATAAAGAGAATAGTGATTTGGGGTGGGCGAGGAGGGGGAGAGGGCAAGGTTTGGGGGGTGTCAATCTGAAGGGAGAAGGAGAGGAGAGCATGGTCAGCCAGGGGATGGGAGTGACTAAGAGGTTATGAATAAAGGCAAGTAGGTCATGGGTGGAAAGGACGTAATCCACTACACTCGCTCCCCCACCGTGAGGTTGGGAGGTAAAGAAGCGGGAAGACCAGAAGCAAAGAATATCGTTAAGGATCAGAAGCTCAAGATTCTCCAAGTTGTAGGGAGGTGTTTTCCATATCTTGTAAGAGGTCCTGAAGCATCATCAGATGATTAATGAAGCTCCACCAAAGCTGGATCAATCTCCTAAACATAGAACACAGATCGGTCATGTAGAGGGATCTGAAGAGCTCTGGTGCAGGTGTTGAAATCACCCAAAAGAATGACCCTCCCCCATTGCTAAATACTAGGTAATGCCAAGATACAAGTCCAAGAAAAGGTCATCGTCAAACTTATCATGAATAGCGAACAGAGATGAGGTTGGGGAGAAATAACAGATCGGTATGTATAGATCTCTAAGAAGAGGGGAAGATCTATTGAACCAAACCCACATGAATCTAGCAAAGTCATCTATTGTTACCATAAAGACCTTGTCCCAGAGGGAGTCTCTCGTCGAACATGCTACTCAACCTAAGCCACGAACCCCACCTAAAGTTCTAGTTTCTTGCCGACAAGCAAAGAACCAATGATAACCTGCAATATGCAAAAGTGGCCTGGTAGGGCTCTCGTGGGTCTCGTTAATAAAAAGGAGGTTAGATGAACCACTAACATCATATAACATGCCCGGTGAAGCCTAGAATGACTCGTTACCGTTCCAGCATCCCACTAAAGTCCCCACACCTTGTCTCCTTCGTTGTGCTAGTCATTTAGAGAATCCTGGCCCAGATAATCAAATGGAGAGAGCACATGTCCTTTCATAATAAAGGAATGACATCAACCCTAATTGCATAAACCCTACAATATAATTAAATGTAATGTCTTTAATACAACATTAAAGCATGAATTAGACTAAGTCAAAAAGTGACCTTATTAATATGACTAACACTAAAGTCTAAATGACCATTAGAAATTAAATAGCTCTAATATCGTCCCTTCATGATCATTCTGGAAACTGCACAAAGTTTGTCTCCAAATTTAACAACTTTATCCCGACCAAGAGAATTGCTGAGAATGTCGACAGTGTGATATTGAGTTGGACAACATCTCAGCTCAATGTCTCCAACTTCTACAAGTTGCAAATGAAATGCCAATGCATATCAATATGTTTGGTTCCCTCATGGAAATCAAGGTTCCTTACTAGCTCAGGATTCCTTGGTTATCACAAAAATTATCGTGGGCTTAGCCTAATTGACTAGCATATTCGCAAACATCCTTCTAAGCTAAACTGCTTTGCATGCCCCTTGTATTGTTGCTCTGTATTTTGCTTCTAGACAAGAAAGTGAAGCTACATGTTTCTTGTTGATTCAAAACACTGGCCCTATGCCAAGACTAAACAAATAACCTGTTCTAGACTTCTTGTCATCCACAATCCATGCATGATCTGAGTCTACAAGGCCACACAATTGCGGCTCCTTGCTTTTCCCACATAGAATGCCAAAGTTCAATGTTCCCTTTACATATCATAGCAACCTCGTTATTATTGTCCAATGTTTTGTTTTCAAAGCTTGCATAACCGGGAACTATAGTTGACTCCATAGCTCAAGTTAGGGCAGTGGTGGTAAGATAGATCAAGTTGCCCACTAGTTGCCTATAGCTAATGTTGAAATAATGTAACTTTAAAGAATATTCTACTTATACTTTATATTATTATTATTATTCCTCCTTCAAGAGATGTCATTAATGTAAAAGGTCATGTAAAAGTCATGAGGTAAACCTTCCATTGTAAGTCAGGTCAATAGTACCCAAGAAAGATTAATATAAAGATTATTTTGAGTTTTCCTACGTAGGTCATCCCTGTCAGTTTGATAGGTCAGCCTAGTCAGGTTAAAAGGTCAGTCAAGTGATTAGTATAAATAGAGAGGTGCCCTACCTCATTTGTACACTCACTCACTCATGTATTGCACAAGAGAGAGAAAGAGGAAGGACAAAGAAGGAGGAGGAGAAGTGTCTGTGGTGTTTTGGCTCTTATGCTAGGGTTTGGTCTCTCTCTCTTATGAGACCTTGTTCTTTGGGCATTGCATTCTGGTAATCTATATTGAGGAAGTTTTGCTAGGTTTTTCCCTTTTGGGTTTGCTAAGATAAATTGTTGTGTACCTTGTGATTGTGTTTCTTTCAAAGATCATATTTATGTTGTTATTGTGAAAATGTATTAAATGCTCATGAAGTTAGGACTTAAGCTATGGCAGCATATAAAACTTAACATGGTATTAGAGCTAGATTGAAAAGAGCAGCTTTCACTGGGTAAATCTCTCTCTCCTTCTCTAGACAAGAAAATTAGGGTTTCCTACAGAAGAGGATTTTTTTAGTGCAAGTGACATTGGGAAGTTCGCCCCTCCTAGGCGCATCTTTTGGCACATGGATCGAAGTTTTTCAGTGGGCAAATCCTCAGGAAAGTCAAACTCTAGTTTGACTTGGAACCAGAAAACCAGAAACTACATTCTAGAATTTCGCAAGTCCAGTGTCAAGGGTTAGAATTTGGATTCTTCAGGAACTGACTGTACCAGCATACTCGCCTTAGTCAAGCGCATCTTTTCGTAAGTTCAGTTTTCATTTCTGAAAAAATTCAATTTTTTGTCATTTTCTATTCTGAGGGACAAGATGCATCCAAGCACCGAGCTTGATGACAAGCTTGAAGGCATAGAAAACTTTCGTGCTTGGAAATATAGAATTGGACTCATTCTAGAAGAGAATGATCTTGCAAAGTTTATCAAGAAAGTTGTGCTGAAGCCCGAAGAAGATGAAACATAGGAAAAGTACAAGAAGGACATGATTAGAGCCAAGAGGATCATAGCAAATAATATCAAGGATCACTTGATTCCTCGAGTATCCTCCAAGGATACACCTAAAGAGATGTTTGATGCCCTATCAAGAATGTATGAAGGAAGAAACATCAACCAAAAGATGAATTTGAGCCCAACTCAAAAGTACAAAGATGTGCAAGTGTGAATCTATCCAAAAATATTTCACAAGGGTTTCTCAATTCAAAGAACAACTAGAAGCGATTGAAGACAAGATTGATGAAGATGAATTAGTAATGGTCGCTCTCAATAGTCTTACTAGATCATGGGATTCTTACATCCAAACAATTTGTGCATGGAAGGAAAGTTTACAATTTGAAATCCTATGAGAAGAATGTGTTCAAGAGGAAGCTAGAGTAGCAAACCGAGAAGCACTACTTAGAGATGATGGCCATGCTCTAGCTGCTCATGCTAGAAGAAGAAGAGGAAAACCTCATTTCAAGAAGGAAACTCATCAGGAGTCTCATCCTTCCAAGAAGTTTCGAAAGAATCAAAAGGGAAATTACAAGCAGAAAGACTTCTCCTCTTATCAATGCTACTGTTGTAATAAGATGGGACACATTGCGAGAAATTGTCCAACAAGAAAAGAAGAATATTAGAGGAAGAATAACAAAAGGCATCATGCTCATTTAGCTGAAGAAGAAGAAGAAAAAGAACCTTCCAGGAAGTTAGGAAAGGAAGAAATTGAAGAATATATCTTATAGATGGTGAAGTTCTTATGTGGCCAAGAGGAAAATCTCTAGAAGATGCAACTGTTATTGGGACGGAAGGAGGTGGCCTTTATAAATTGAAAGGTCACTCAAAAGCAGCCTTGATTCATGATACTACAATTCCATGTGAACTATGGCATAGAAGGCTTGCTCACATAAACTACAAAGCCTTACCACATGTGAGCAAGGTACTAACAGGTTTACCTAATCTAAAGATTGATCATGAAGAAGTATGTAAAGGATGTGCGAAAGGAAAGAACATAAAGAATCCATTCTCAAAAAGCGACACCAAGACAGAAGGAATATTGGAACTTGTTCACTCAAATGTATGTGGTCCAATGCCCTCAACATCTTTAAGTGGGTATGTATATTATGTAACATTCATTGATGATTACTCTCGTAAGGCTTGGGTTTACTTTTTGAAATCAAAAGATGAAGTATTTGGAAAGTTCAAGGAATTCAAAGCCTTGGTAGAAAATCTTTCAAAAAGAAAGATCAAGACACTCAGGTCAGATAATGGAGGAGAGTATACTTCAAATGAATTTGGAAACTTTTGCAAAGATGTCGAGATTAAGAGGGAACTTACCACTCCCTATAATCCATAACAAAATTGTGTTGCTAAAAGAAAGAATCGAACCATTATGGAAGCAGTAAAGACTATGATCCATGATTTAGATCTTCCTATGGACTTATGGGCTGAAGCAGCAAGGACAACAGTATATGTCCAAAACATAATATCCCATGGTGCACTTGGGTTCAAAACCCCTAAAGAGATGTTCATAGGCAAGAAATCGGAAGTAAGTCACCTCAAGATATTTGGTTGTCCAGTGTTAGTTCATATTCCAAAAAAAAAATAACCAAGTTGGATCCTTCCGAAAAGAAATGAATATTTGTTGGATACTGTGAGGTCTCCAAGGCCTTCAAAATTTATACACCGGGTTACCACCATATGAAAATTAGCAAGGATGTAACCTTTGATGAAGATGCAGCTCTCAAGAAATCCATAAAGTGTCAGCTTGAAGAAACATATGAAGAAGTTGTAGCTCCCAGAGCTGCAGAACCGATGGAAGAAGTTGCACCTTCTCCTGATGATGAGATTCTGGAAGAACATGATATGTTAGAGCCCCAAGAACCTCCCCACATGAATATATCTCACAAGAGAAAGCCATCTTGGTCTCGAGAAATTATTCAAGATGCAGAGAAGTATGGTGCTCCAAAAGGCTCCACGAGACAAAGCAAGAAGCCAAAGCCATTTTCCAGTTATGTGGCTTTGATGTGTGATCTTGTAGACAAAGAGCCTACTTGTTTTGAAGCAAGTGTTCAAAAAAAAGAATGGGTAGAAGCCATGACGGAAGAATACCAATCCATAATGAAGAATGATGTGTGGGATGTAGTTCCCAAGACCCAAACCATAAGGTAAAAGGGTGGTATCTTCCAAATGGATATACAAGATAAAACATACAGTCGATGGAAGTATTTAGAAATACAAAGCCAGATTTGTGGCCCATGGATTCTCTCAAAAGGAATGAATCGATTATGAAGAGACATTTTCTCCTGTAGCAAGGTACACTTCTATTAGAACCATCATGTCACTTGCAGCCAAGACGAAATGGAAGTTACACCAGATGGATGTGAAAACAGACCTTCTAAATGGGGATATTGAAGAAGAAGTGTACATAAAACAACCACAAGGTTTTGAAGTCGAAGACAGAAAGACACATGTCTGTAAGCTGAAGAAGGCTCTATATGGGTTGAAGCAAGCTCCAAGAGCTTGGTATGGAAGAATCAATAGTTTTCTGACAAGCTTGGGCTTTACCAAAGTAAGGTTGATCCTAACCTTTACTTCAAGGTTATGGAAAGTGAACCTGTCATATTATTATTGTATGTGGATGATTTATTCCAACAGGTAATGAGAAGCAAATCTCAGAGTGTAAGAAGAAGCTCGTTGCAGAATTTGAGATGAAAGACCTTGGCTTGATGCATTATTTTCTAGGTCCTGAAATATGGCAAAGCCCAAAAGAAATCTTCCTTGACCAAGGGAAGTATGCAATAGACATCCTAAAAAGGTTTGATATGTTGGAATGTAAAGCCATGGCCACAGCCATGGATACAAGTTTGAAGTTGCTAACTGATGCTTCGTCATAGTTAGTGGATATGACACTATACAAACAGATTATTGGTTCATTGATGTATCTGACGAATACCCAGCCAGATATATGCTTTGCTGTGAACACCTTGAGTCAGTATCTGGTTGAGCCCAGACATGTTCACCTGGTAGTTGCAAAGCATGTGATGAGGTACCTGAAAGTTACGGTAGACTATGGTCTCAGTTATACTAGAGATCATGACTTCAAACTGTACGGTTATACAAATTCAGATTGGGAAGGAAGCGTCTCAAACAAAAAGAGCACTTCAGGTGGATGTTTCAGTGTGGGGTCAGCCATGATCTCATGGCTAAGAAGGAAGCAGTCCAAGTGTTGCTCTCAGCACTGCAAAAGCGAAATATATTGCAACTTCTCCGACAACTATGAAGCCATATGGCTTCGAAAGTTGTTATCAGGTCTATTCGATCTGGAGATGGATGCCACCATGATTCTATGTGATAACCAAAGCTGCACGAAGATCACAGAGAACACTGTGTTTCATGATAAGATAAAGCATATAGAAATACGGTATTTCTACATTTGTGACATGGTGCAGAAGGGATCTATAAAGCTCCAATATGTGAGCACAGATGAGCAGGTTGCACATGTGTTGACTAAGCCTCTGTCTCGTGTGAAGTTTGAACATTTCCGAGACAAGCTAGGTGTTGTCCGTAAGGACTTCCCTCGAAAGGGGGAGTAGTATTGATGATACTATGGTATCCTTATCACAGCAGGTTGCTCAGTTGGGATTGATCATCCTTAGAGTTGATCCCAAAATTCCGAAAGGAAGGACGGTCTTAAATGTTGATCTTGAGACTTGATCCTGTAATTTCGAAAGGAAGGATCGTCTAAGATGTTGAATGATGGACTTGATCTCGTAATACCGAAAGGAAGGATCATCTAAGATGTTGGTTGATGGACTTGATCCCGTAATTTCGAAAGGAAGGATCGTCTAGGATGTTGATTGGTGGACTTTATCCTATAATTCTGAAAGGAAGGATTGTCTAAAATGTTGGTTGGTGATCCCACAATTTGAAAGGAAGGATCATCCATGTTGGACTTGATCCCATATTTTCAAAAGGAAGGATCGTCCTGTGTATATATGTGTCCCACAGATGTGTTGTCCATGATCCCGTAATTCCGAAAGGAAAAATCATGTTGGTTGTTGATACACCTACCTCATTCTATTGCCATAGATGATGTTGCTCCAGCCTTGAGCTATTGATGATGATGTTGTTATACCTATCACATGTTGTTGTTGATGTTATTACAGCTTTATGCTGATGAGCCAGCCTCGTGCTGTTGTTGTTGTTGATATTCCAGCTTTATGTTGTTGAGCCAACCTCATGCTATTGTTGTTGTTGATGTATCAGTTTTTATACTGAAGATGTAGATACTTCAGCTCTATACTGAAGATGATGATGATGATGTTCCAGCAGTTCTATGTTGATGTAGATGATCACAAATGATGATGCTCCAGCTCCATGCTGCAGATGATGATGCACCAGCTCCATGCTGCAGATGATGATGTTCCAGTTCCATGCTGCGGATGATGATGCTCTAGCTCCATGCTGCAGATGATGATGCTCCAGTTCCATGCTACAGATGATGATGCTCCAACTCTGTGTTGGAGATGATGATGCTCCAACTCTGTGCTACAAATGATGATGCTCCAGCTTCGTGCTGTAGATGATGATGTTGTTCAAAACATCTGATCATCTATAGATATACCAGACAATGTTCCAAAAGATGTTGTTGATGATGCCTACTCCCTCCTTCCAATGATGTTGAGTAGAGCTACACCAATTGTTGTTGTTGTCAATAGAATACACTCCTTGTTAAGGGGGAGTGTTGAAATAATGTAACTTTGAAGAATATTCTACATGTACTTCACATTATTATTATTATTCCTCCTTCGGGAGATGTCATTAATGTAAAAGGTCATGTAAAAGTCATGAGGTAAACCCTTCGTTGTAAATCAGGTCGATAATACCCAAGAAAGATTAATATAAAGATTATTTTGAGTTTTCCTAGGTAGGTCGGCCCTGTCAGTTTGATAGGTCAGCCCAGTTAGGTTAAAAGGTCAGTCCGGTGATTAGTATAAATAGGGAGGCACCCTCCCTCATTTGTACACACTCACTCACTCATGTATTGCGCAAGAGAGAGAAAGAGGAAGGACAGAGAAGGAGGAGGAGAAGTGTCTTTGGTGTTTTGGCTCTTATGCTAGGGTTTGGTCTCTCTCTCTTATGAGACCTTGTTCTTTGGGCATTGCATTCTGGTCATCTATATTGAGGAAGTTTTGCTTGGTTTTTCCCTTTTGGGTTTCCCAAGATAAATTGTTGTGTACCTTGTTATTATGTTTCTTTCAGAGATCCTATTTATGTTGTTATTGTGAAAATGTATTAAACGCTCATGAAGTTAGGACTTAAGCTATAGTAGCATATAAAACTTAACAGCTAATTCATTGGATGCCTTTGAATCAATCTTGGCTTAAAGTTCCAGTGCTTTCTTCATAGTGTTGATGTTGTAGCTGCTTGAGGAATTCTCACCAAGTCAACCCAAGAAGAAACATTAAAATAACACTTATTACGCCAATAAAAAAGAAGTCGGCCCAGGTAAGGAAGACAAGTCAGCCACACTTCAAAAGTGAAATGTAAAACATGAAAAAGTATAAATAGAGGACACCCTCCTCATTCTCACTCCAAGAAAGTTCGCTCCACATCAAGAAGGAAGTTCGCTCAAGCTAGTAGAAGACTAGTTTTTGGGGATCGTTATCTTTGAAGGAGTTAATCATTTGTTCTTGGGGTTTATCTCTAGCTGATTTATGTGATCATTGATGTATCTAGTTATATGCTCATGTAAACTATATCTTGAACTGATATCCCTAAAAGAAGGTTGTTGGTTTTCTCCCTTGTGGTTCCCCAGGATAATCTCTGTGTATTTTGTTCTTGTACTTTGGTTATTCTTTCAGTGATCCTTATTTATATTCCACTGCAAATAAGATTAAATTTATACTGCGATCTTAAAAACTAACATGGTATTAGAGCAATGTTGAAAGAAGCCATTGTCAAAACTAGGTCTTCATATTTCAGAGACTTATAACCACAGTTTTGTCTTGGAAAGAGCATTGTGGAACTCGTCCTAGGAGGGCGCATCTTTCTGTGGAAGCAAATCTTCATTTCAAGAACTTTCAGTTTTTACCTAATTTTTATCAGTACTAGAAACTAGGGTTTACAATTTTTTGCTATTCTATCCACAAATCTAGGAGAAAAAAAGGTTCATTCAACTCTCCCTAAGAAGGCGCATTCATCTGTGGAATCAAATTTCTCGAATTCCAAACTTCAATTTTGACTTAGCTTCTGCTAGGGTTTTTGGATCAAATTTCAATTGCAACTTGCAGTCACCACAAACAGTGTGAAAGTAGAAGATAGACTTGATGGGGCTTACAACTTCAACTCTTTGAAGTCTAGGGTTCTTATTGTCTTAGAAGAAAATGATCTCCTAAAGTTTGTTTATGAGAAGGTTACCAGAACTAGAAGAGGAAGCAAAAAAGGCTCAATGGAAGAAGAGTGATGCTAAGGCAAGGAGGATCTGATAGATTCGGTAAAAGATCACTTGATACCTCAAATCTCTTAAAAGAAGACGACCAAGAAGATGTTTGATGTCTTGAAGAGTTTGTTTTGAGAATAACAACAACAATCAAGCACTTGCCTTAAGACAACTCTCCAATATCAAGATGACAAGATCAGACTCGGTCGCATCCTATCTCAGGAAGATTTTTGAGCTAAGAGATCAATTGAGCACCATTGGGGAAATAGTTGAAGACATAGAACTTGTTATGATGACCCTCAATGGCCTTCCCCTTCTTCGAAACCATTCATCAGAGTATTAGTGGGCAATCCAAATTGCAAAAGTTTGATCGATAATGGGCAGACTGTACACAAGAAGAAACTAGACTTGTAGCTAGAGGCAGGTTGCATGGCTCTCAACATGAAGAAAGCCAAGCCCTTACATCACATGCTAAGAAAGGAAAAGGTAAGGGAAGGAATAATCAAGGCAGAAAGGATAAAGGTGGAAGATCAAGTCCAATTCCAGAACAAAGTAAGAATAAGGATCTTTCACAAATATGGTGCTTCAGATGTCAGAAGTATGGTCACTATGCCAAACAGTGTCACGAAACAAAGAAGAGAGAACACCATGCCTCAACTACTAATGTTGATGAAGACACTCCACAAAAGAAATCAAGAAATGATGATAATACAGAATTCTTCTTTATTTCCGCTCTCTTAGGTACAATTCCTGCCACTAGTGATACTTGGTTAATAGATAGTGGTGCATCTAGAAATATGACAGGTTACATTTACAGAATTGGTAGAGAAAGAAACTCATTTACAAGTTGTACTTGGAGATGATGCTATCTATACCATGAAGGGAACTGGGGCTACTTCCCTCTAGTTAGATTCTAGTGATACTCTACATTTGAGTGATGTGTTATTTGTACCTGGAATGAAAAGGAACCTTGTTTCTATATCATCCTTGGAGGACAAAGGCTACAAGGTTGCCTTCTATGATGGAAAGGTTCTTGTATGGCAGAATAACTCTAGTATGGATTCATCCCGTGTGATTGGTGTCCGAGAAGACAGCCTATACAAATTGACCACAAGACCAGTTCAGGCACTAGTACATGATTCTAGCAGCTTGTGTGAGCTATGGCACAAAAGACTTCCTCACTTGAACTATAGAGCTCTTCCATCATTGAGGACAACGGTGACAAGACTTCTAGTACTTTGTGTAGATCGTGATGGCATTTGCAGAGGATGTGCACTTGGCAAGAATGCCAAGGGTTCTTTTCAAAGTAGTGACAACAGATACAAGGGAATCTTGGACCTAGTACATTCATACTTGTGTGAACCAATGACAATTGCTTCCTTGGGTGGATTCTACTAGTATGTGACCTTTATTAATGATTACTCACGGAATACTTGGTTTTACTTTCTTAAGTCCAAGGAATCCGAAGAGGCGCTCTACAGATTCAAGGAATTCAAGGCAAAAGTCAAGAACCTGTAGGGAAAGAAAATCAAGGTTTTGAGATCAGATAATGGAGGATAGTACACATCCATAGACTTCAGTGATTTCTACAAGGAGGCAGGAATTAAGAGGGAGTACATTGTTCCTTACAACCCCCAGCAGAATGGGGTTGCAGAGAGGAAGAACATATCGATCATAGAGGTAGCCAAAGCTATGATTCATGAACAAGGTTTTCCCATGTTTTCCCATGTTCTTATGGGTAGAAACTCCCAATACAACGATATATGTGCAGAATAGGAGTCCTCATAATATCTTGAGGAACATAACTCCAAAAGAGGCTTTCACCGGTGTGAAACCGGAGCTTGGACACTAGCAAATATTTGGTTATCTGGTATATATTCATGTGCCCAAGTAAAAAAGGACAAAGCTAGAACCTTCAAGCAGAAAGGGTACATTTGTGGTATATAATTAGTCTTCGAAGGCTTACAAGATCTACATCCTAAGATCGAGACAAGTTGAGGTCAGCGGGGATGTCTCCTTTGAAGAGAAGGTGGCCTTCAAAAGAGCCAAAGGATTTGATATGGGTTATTGATGGTGAGGAGCTCATGGCTCCAAAGGAGATGGCATCATCTCCCCCTCATCCTTTGTTGATGTATTTGTAACTTCGAAATGTATTCACTTGTATATCTTATGTATTGTACCCCGATGTTCCTATTGGGAAGTATCAGTAATGTAATTGAGTCATGTCATACCCTGATGTTCCTATCGGGAGAATCAGTAATGTAAAATAAGTCATGTAAAGTCATTGAGGGTAACCCTCCTTATTGATGAAGGGTTAAAGTCCCCACAGTTGTGGGGCACTAGGGTTATTAGACTCTCCTAGAGAAGTTGGCCCTGGTGAATTATTGTCAAGTCAGGAATTAGTATAAATAGAGAGTGAGCATCTCTATTTATCACACAGTCACTCACACTCAGTTGTAGCGCATGAGTGAGAAAGAAGAAGCTGGAATAAGAGAGAGAATAGCTGTTGGAGATCATCTTACTATCTTTGGGTTTTACTGCTTCCATTGGTGCTCATTCTATCTCTGAAAGAGTTGCAGGGTTTTCTCCTTTATGGTTTTTCTCCTTTATGGTTTCCCCGAGGAAAATCTTTATGTCTATTGTCTCTTGTGATTGATTGTTGTGCATGTTATTCTCTCAGATAAGATCCTAAGATAATATTGTTGAAATAGATAAAAATCTAACATGGTATCAGAGCTAACATGAGAAGAAGACAATGTGCAGCTGCGAAAGCTAGGGCTTCTTACTTTTTGGGTCTCTCTCCACAATCCATCAGCAAAAGGAGGCTAGGCTAAACCTCCATTGAAGGGCGCATCTTTTTGTCGAAACAAAATCTGATTCCGAGCACTTTCAGCTTTTGACCTACAACTGCATCAGGAAATTAGGGCTTTTCACTGTGTTGTCCGCCGATTGCACACCAGCAGCAGAAATCTTCCGAAAGCTGTCTCCTCACTTGAGAAAGTGGGAGAGGTGTGACCTTGGGGGCAAGCACAGAGCTAGGTACTGTCACCTACTCCTAGCTCCTCCGTTTAGGCTAACTCCTAACGAAGCCAAGGGGGGTAGTCCCTACAAAAGAGTTTCTATGGCTCTTAAGTTGTTAAAGTGTTTTGATTAGTTGCGGATGCGGATGGGTATTGTTTAGGAGTTATTATGATTTGAAGTGTTTGTTTATTATGAATATGACACTAAATCAAAAGCAATCCACGTTGCTAACAAGAGATTACAAAGATAAGCAAAAATTCTAGACTTTAATAGTGCATTCAGAGAAAGAAATTATGATAAACCATAGACCATTGATCAAATAATATGATTATGCAAATTAAAAAAGGACTAGTGTCTTATGGAGTCAATGAAGCTGAAATGCGCCAGAGAATCAAACACAAGTCTAGAAATCAAGCTAGTGAATGTTAGGTTTTGCAAGTGCTCTTGGTAGATTTTAGGAGTTTTTTTGCTTGTGATCTTTGCTTATGGTGGCTGGATGTCCTAACCGGTAATACCTTCAGTGGCTCTGTTCGAAGACATGACGGACCTGTCTGGGGTCAAAGGTAAGTGTTCAATAACTTAACTACCAGTGCCCAGATTAGGTAGCCCGGCGCCCACACTTGGAATTTGCCCACATGCCTCGGTATTTATCGAATAACGCCAGTGCGTTGGTTATGGGAAAAAGTTTTAGTTAAGTTCCTCTTGTGGGGTTTAGAGATCCAAGGCCATTTCTGGGTATTCCAATCGAAGATCGGTCAGAGCATACTCCGGCAAAGGGGGAAGGGGGTTAATTAATTAAAGGGATGTGAGTTGCGAATTTTATTAAGTTA
>LPNX010624764.1:770498-865282 GCA_001517045.1 Pseudotsuga menziesii
GGACCGAACCACTAAAAAATATCCTACTAGTACATTTTATTACAAACCCCGCGGGGCCATGGTCAAAATTATTCAAATAAAAAAGTGACTAGCCAATATTGGCTAGACGAGCAGACGGATCAACTGATACACTGGAATCATACTTTGAACAAGTCTGTCAACCGACGGCTCCTCAGGTAACCCAACTTATGGTACAAAAAGTTGGATAACACACTGAAGAGAAATTTTTGAGTGAGCCTAGGCTAGGATTACTCTCCTCCTCAAAATTGAAGTTTAGAGACGAAAATCGAGGTTTTTGGTTGGGTAGAACTTAGGGAAAGTCAAACCCTAATCTGCCCAAGAACCAGAAAATCAGCACTGCAGAAGATCAGCTCCAGATCTAGTTTTCAACTTCTCAAATTGGTAAGATCTAAATCTTTTGTATTTCCATTTGAGGTTCTCAGTTAAGATGTCTCATCACACCAAGCTTTGATGAAAAGCTTGAGGGAGCTGATAACTTCCGTGCTTGGGAGTATAGGATCTCCCTAGTCCTGAAAGAAAATGAGTTGGATTCTTACATCAGTGAAGAGGTTCCAGTTCCAGAGGAAAATGAGGCTAAGGCCTTACACAAAAATAAATTGGTCATGGCTAAGAGGATTATTGCTAATTCAATCAAGGATCACCTCAAACCACAGGTGTCCTTCCTAAAGACACCTAAAGCAATGTTTGATGCCCTAACCAAGCTGTTTAAAGGAAAGAACATAAATCGGAAGATGACTTTGAGGAACCAATTGAAGAATGTGAAGATCCAGAATGCGGAAACCATACAGTCATACTTTAGAAGGGTCTCCCAGATCAAAGAACAACTTGAAGCAGTGGATGAAGAAGTGGAGAATGCAAAGATTGTGATGACCACCTTGAATGGTCTCCCTAGGTCATGGGACTCCTTCATTCAAGGGATTTGTGCTAGAAGAAAGCTAGTCACCTTCAATAGACTGTGGGAGGAATGCTCACAAGAAGAAGCTCGAATAGTAGCCCAAAAAGAAAAGATGGGAAGTGAAGATCAAGCTCTCACAGTACACTCCAAGAAAAGCAGAAGGGACTATCATCATCCCAAAGGTAAGCATTCTAACCAGAAATATAACTCTAGAAGATCTACCAGAGATTTATCTAAACTCAGATGCTATACATGTGATAAAAAATGACACTTTGCCAAAGATTGTCCTAGAAACAAAGGTGGCTCTCAAAAGAAGAAGAACTACAAGAGAAGACATCATGCTCATGCTGTAGAGGATGATGAACCTTCCAAGAAGAGATTCAAACAAGAAACTAAAGATTCTTCAAGTGATGAAGAGTATGTTTTGATTTCTGCCCTCACGGGAACTATCACACATGGGAGCAAGGATTGGCTTATCGATAGTGGGGCTTCCAAGCATATGACGGGATTCAAAGAATCATTTGTGAAATTATCAGAACATGAGTCACCCCACAATGTGAAACTTGGGGATGACTACCAATATCCAATAAAAGGTAGTGGTGAATCCTCCTACACGTTAGATTCTGGAAAATCTATGAAGATGAAGAATGTCTTGTTTGTACCAGGACTAAAGAAGAACCTTCTCTCCATCTCTGCATTGGATGCAAAAGGGGCATGAGGGTTGCATTTGTAGATGGCCAAGTTCTTATGTGGCCAAAGGGAAAGACCATAGATGATGCAATTGTGATTAGGGAGCAAGAGGGAGGATTATACAAGCTAAAGGGCCAACCAGAACAAGCCTTGGTCCATGACTTAGTGAAGCCAAATGAACTTTGGCACAGAAGGCTTGCACATGTGCACTATAGAGCACTACCACTTGCAAGCAAAGCTGTTGAAGGTCTTCCATAAATTCAAGCAAAACATGACACTGTCTGCAAAGGATGTGCGAAAGGAAAGAACACAAAGAAGACATTTCCAAGCAGCAAGAGCAAGGCAAAAGGAATCTTGGAAATCATTCACTCCGATGTATGCGATCCGATGTAATCCAGTTCATTGAGTGGGTATGTATACTATGTTTCTTTCATTGATGATTTTTCTAGGAAGACATGGAGTGGGTATGTATACTATGTTTCTTTCATTGATGATTTTTCTAGGAAGACATGGATATACTTCTTGAAAAACAAAGATGAAGTATTCAGCAAGTTTAGAGAGTTCAAAGCCTTGATCGAGAACCACACAAAAAAGAAAATCAAGACCTTTCGATCAGACAATGGCGGAGAATTCACATCAAATGAGTTCAAAGAATTATGCAGAGATTCAGGGATTAAAAGGGTGTTGACCACTCCATACAATCCAGTACCTGATAGATCCGAGACATGTTCACTCGATTGCTGCAAAGCATATTTTGAGGTACCTAAAGGGTACAGTTGATTATGGGCTCAAGTATGAGGCGAATCAGAAGATTAACCTAGAGGGTTATGTGGATTCGGATTGGGCAGGCAGTGCCATTGATAGGAAGAGCACTTATGGGTGTTGCTTCAGTATGGGATCAGGTGTGATCTCTTGGTTTAGCAGGAAACAGTCCTGCGTGGCACTGAGTACAACTGAAGCAGAGTATGTCACAAGCTTGTTCGGTTAGTTGTGAGGCAGTGTGGCTAAGGAAGCTATTATCTGATTTGTTTGATCTCCAGTTGGATGCTACTTGTATATATTGCGACAACCAAAGTTGTGTGAAGTTGTCGAAGAACCCACTGTTCCATGACAAGTCGAAGCATATTGAGATCAAATACCACTATATCAAGGATATGGTGCAGAGGGGAGCAGTGAAGCTCTAGTATGTTGCAACTGACGAACAAATAGCTGATGTGTTGACTAAGCCATTAGCCAGAGTGAAGTTTGAGTACTTCAGGGGGAAGCTTAGTGTTCTCTAGATCGAGGTTCCTTCCAAGGGGAAGTGATGAGTCCGAGAGCCCTTCTGACATGGTTGCGGGATGTGTTCCTCCCATGGTCAAATGTAAGTGCGGAGCCCTTCTGACATGGTTGCGAGATGTGTTCCTCCCATGGTCAGATGTAAGTGCAGAGCCCTTCTGACATGGTTGCGGGATGTGTTCCTCCCATGGTCAGATGTAAGTGCAAGGCCATTCTGACATGGTTGCGGGATGTGTTCCTCCCATGGTCAGATATAAGTGTTGAGCCTTTCCAACATGGTTGCGGGATGTGTTCCTCCCATGGTTGGATATAAGTGTTGAGCCTTTCCAATGAGGTTGCGGGATGCGTTCCTCCCATGATCGGATATAAGTGCTGGGCCATTCTGAGATGGTTGCGGGATGTGTTCATCCCATGGTCACATGTGAGTGTTGGGCCTATCTGACATGGTTGTGGGATGTGTTTCTCCCATGGTCAGATGTGAGTGTTGGGCGAGCCTTTCTGACATGGTTACGAGATGTGTTCCTCCCATGGTTAGATATAAGTGCTGAAGAAGATGAAGACCTACGTGGAGACTAGGCCTACAACCAGCATGAAAAAGAGTTGGCTCTGTAGAACTTCCTGTGACAAGTAGAACTGAGAGATAGCACCAGTTGATCGAGATAGCAGAAGCAGTGATGATGTTGATGATCCAGTGATGATCCAACTTTGGTGATGATCCAGACTTGATGTTGATCCAGTGATGATCCAGACTTGATGTTGATGATTTAGTGATGATCCAGCTTTGATCCAGTGATGATCCAGAGAAGAAGACTTGTGCTGATGTATTGTGTCAAGAGAAAACCTTCCTAGTTAAGAGGGAGTGTTGATATATTTGTAACTTCGGAATGTATTCACTTGTATATCTTATGTATTGTACCCCGATGTTCCTATCGAGAAGTATCAGTAATGTAATTGAGTCATGTCATACCCCGATTTTCCTATCGAGAGAATCAATAATGTAAACAAGTCATGTAAAGTCATAGAGGGTAATTCTCCTTATTGATCAAGGCTTAAAGTCCCCGCAGTTGTGGGCCACTAGGGTGAGTTATTGTTAAGTCGGGAATTAGTATAAATAGAGAGTGAGCCTCTCTATTTATCACACAGTCACTCACACTCAGTGGTAGCGCATGAGTAAGAGAGAGGAAGCTGGGATAAGAGAGAACAGCTGTTGGAGATTATCTTACTGTCTTTGGGTTTTACTGCTGCCATTGGTGCTAATTCTATCTCTGAGGAAGTTGTGGGGTTTTCTCCTTTATGGTTTCCCCAAGGAAAATTTTTGTGTCTATTGTCTCTTGTGATTGATTGTTGTGCATGTTATTCTCTCAGATAAGATCCTAAGATAATATTGTTGAAATAGATAAAAATCTAACATCCTTCAACAGTTCAAAGGGAACCAATTAAGATAGTTGAGTCAATTGATCCGATTGATCCAGTGGAGCCATTTTATGTTCCCAAAGATGTTGCAATAGGTCGAAAAATCCCTTCATGGGCTTGTCAGACACTGCAGGATGCAGAGGGGCATGAAGCACCCCATGGTACTTTCCGAAAAAGCAAGAGACCTCATAGATTCTCAAGCTATGTAGCCTTGATGAGCCACATCATTGACTCAAATCCCTCCAACTATGAGGAGGCTTCCAGCCAATAGGTATGGAAGGATACCATGATGGAAGATTATCAATCCATCATGAAGAATGATGTGTAGGAAATTGTGTCGAGACCTGAAGAGAAGCCAGGAGTGACTCCAAGTGGATTTACAAAATCAAACAAGGAGCAGATGGTAGTGTTGAAAAACACAAGGAAAGATTTGTGGCCAAAGGATTCTCTCATAGAGAGGGAATTGATTATGATGGGACATTTGCTCCAGTCGCACGGTATACTTCCATCAAGACGATTATAGCTCTTGCTTCAGCCATGGGATGGAAGATGCATCAGATGGATGTTAAGGTTGCCTTCCTCAACGGTGTGATCGAGGAAGCGGTCTACATTGAGTAGCCAAAGGGTTTTGTGATCCATGGGAAGAACTCCCACGTATGCAGACTAAAGAAGGCCTTATATGGACTCAAGCAGACACCTCGTGCTTGGTATGCTAGGATTGATGGATACTTGGTGAGCTTAAGATTCACCAAGAGTGATGCAGATCCTAATCTTTACTACAAGGTTGTGGATGGTGAGCCTTTGATCCTACTGCTTTATGTTGATGACTTGTTTCTCACCAGAAATGAGAAATTGATTGAGTGGTGTAAGAGGAAGCTAGCCTTTTTGAGTTCGAAATGAAGGACCCTGGTTTGATGCACTACTTCTTGAGACTAGAAGTATGGCAGAGGCGTAATGAGATTTTCCTGAGTCAAGGGGAGTACATTATTAATATCCTGAGGAGATTTGGGATGATGGACTGTAAGTCCATGGCCACACTAATGGATTAGAATCTGAAGAAGCTAAGAGATTCTGCTTCCGATTCAGATTTGATAGATCCCTCGACAATTGATCAGATTGTTGATGTATCTGGTTAACACTAGACTAAATATTTGTTTTGCAATGAGTGCTCTCAGCCAGTTCACGAGTGAGTCGAGACAGGTACACTAGGTTGCTACAAAACATGTGTTGAGATACTTGCGTGGTGTTGCTACCTGATTTGCACCTCGAGTCACGTGGCAGAAATATTCAAGCCACTAGGTGCGACCTTGGGGCCAAAGCAAGAGTCAAGAGTTGTCACTTGATCTTGACTCCTCTGTCTAGGCCCACTCCCAGCAAAGCTAAGGGGGGTGGTCCCTATTAAAATAATCTAAGGTTGTTAATCTATAAAAAGGAGAAAACTATTCTAGGAGTTAAGATGAGATAACTTAAATTTAAGCAATTGATCACTACAATATGAAATTAAAATACACAACTTCAAAATAATAAAACACCATTCACGACATTTGTAGAAATTGATTTAAACATAAAAAGGATAAAAACCAATGCCAATGAAAAGAGTGCTCGTGTGCTCGTGTGTAAGGGTTGCTGCAGTGGTCTCGAGAAGTATTGCAGTTGTCTCAGTTGGTAAATTTTAAGATTATTAAATGAGTAAATTAGGGAGTGGGTTAATTGTTGATCAATTTTATTAAAATGGTAATGACCTGATTGTTAAGGGAAGAAGGGATTCCTAATATCCGCGAGGGGTACGAGGAATATGTTTAGATTTACTTAGAAGTGGTTCTCACAATGACAAATGGGCTAGATGGAGTTGCGGGGTTGTGTTCAACATTACACCAACAAGGATGTAGCCTAACAAGGCCCCACGGTCACTCTCTAGTTGTTCCTGCTTCACTTGAAGAAATTTCCCACGACTTAGTAATATCGAAAGAGTGCCAAATTTTCACTTGGGAATTAATTGGAGTATGAAACTAATTACTAGTCACTCCAATCCCTTTCTAATTGTCCCATCGTTCCATCCAAAGGCCTACAGTGTTCACAAGAGCATATGAGGACTAAAGCCTTGTTGATTTTAAGAGTTTTAATTCAATCGTATGTTGTTTAAAAATCTCAATGTCGATACTCTCGTTTCACTGACGGATTTGTTCATTTTAATAGTAGGAAAAAAAAACAAATTAAATTCTAACTAAGAAATGAAAGAAACTACTCTAAAAAAATCAAACCATGAAAAAGTGCAATGACACGGGTCCCCCCTGGGGGATGGGGTATGGGCACTTGGCGCTGGGACCCAAATTTGATCAGTTTTTATGCTTTATATCTTCTTATATGATCTTTGTGACAGTCTTATACCCCTCATTTTGTATGACTTTGGTTCAAACATTGACTTAAATCGATATCTAAAGACCCAAAACTTGTCTTTAATAGTTCTCTTGTTTTTAGTTAAGTTTTGAAAGTTTTTAATGCACAATCTCATTTATGACATTATATTCCTGTACTAATGTTGATGTTCCAGCACCAACCTATACCAACAATGCAAATCAAATTCGAAACTATGCACTTCCGATACCTGTTCCAGTACCTGATTCGGCACTCAATCCAGTACCCATATTTTTAGCAGTGAATATTTCTGAACTGCCATATTGCGCCTCGATCTGTATGCACATGGGAGCATATCTCTCTAAACGGTCTAACGGGTTTGAAGACAAACTATCCAGCTACAAAACCCAGAAATACTTTCGCCAAATTCACAACCACCAAAGAGATATCGAAGGGGCATTTTTCCAATTTTTGCCAAATTGCGTTTTCTGAGTTGTTTGAACGAATTCTGAAAATGGGGATGTTTGTTTTAGGTTGTTCAGACTTGATGTAAGTGTATAAATGGTAGGAAAAAGTTGATTTCTCAGGTAAGAAGTAGATGTGATGGGGAATAGCAGAGAGAGAGTACAGAGCATAGAGGAATGTAACCAATTGTTTGCTAATGGAATAGAACAAGAACGCATTTCTTCTTTTAGTTTTCTATCTTTGATTAATTCTGAAGTTCGTTTATGAGAATGGTTTGATAGTTAGTTATCGATGCAACTTGGATAGGAAGGGCCCCCTGCCCAGGTTTGCAGTGCATCCTAAGGCATAATATAAAGGGTGTTGTATATTCTTTTTAAAAGCTTTGATTCAATTCTAGCAATTTAATTTCATTCATGTTTATGATTTGGAATTTTCATTTGATTACAACAGTAAAGGAGTAACAAGTTTATACTCAGCAGCTTGAGTGGTTTCAATTCAGTTTTCATTTCAGAATGTGTTATACATTGGTTCAGTTTATTTAAAATAAGGTGTTGGAGCTGTGAAGTTATAAGGATTAGTTGTTGGTTTAAGTATCTTTTACATTCGAATAGTCATTTGATTTTAAGAGAATATTTGGTTTCATAATATAATTGCAGATTAAGTGATTAGGTGAAATCTGAAAGGAATGATCTAGGATATCAAGTTTTGAGTTAAGATTCTTATCCTGAGAAACCAACGGAATTAATTTCAGTTATGATTGTACTTATGAATTCATAATTCTCCGTATTCTCTAAGAATAGCTCAAAGTTGGACACAATGAAGTGAAGAAATGATTGAGGAAGGAGTATTGTGGATCATTTTCCTTTTAAGAAACCAAAGGTCAAATTGATAGTTGTAGCAAGGTTATTTCAATTAAACTACTTCAAGTGGATTGTTTTAAAGAATTCCATTGAATTAATAGCAGCATTTTCTTGGAGCGTGAAGGTTTAAGAATTGTGATAGCAATACAAAACTGCTCCATTCCTGTACATATTGTACTGGTCCCTCTAAGTCTACCTTCCCAGGTTGACAATTTAATGTCAGCTATTATTGGTGATATATTTTTACTGACACTTGGCCACCCACTCACCTCTCTTTGTTACAATAAATATTACAATGATAGACTACTGTTGTTCCTTTGTAGAATAGGAAACACAAGTTTACAAATTTTGGGGCTTTAAAGATGCCCAAAGAAAAGGCAAGAAGATTGGTGGCTCCTTGATGACTTAGATCTTAAAAAATTCGCCAAAATCCCTCTCTACCTGATCGTCAATGGCTGCAAAACAGCCAACATAATTATGCTAAAAATGATAGATTGATCAATTAAAACATTAAAAATTTAGCATAAAACTTAAGTACTTTCAAAAGATAAAATTTGAAGTTTTTAACAAGTACTTGCTTAAATCTAGATCTATAAAATACTACTTTAAAATCAGATCTAAACTGTAAATGTAAATCAGATTAGTTTATGATTTATCTTGTTGCACTAATTTGATTAACACTTCTTAAAGAAACTAGTAACCAGAAAATCTTAAATTTTAATGTCAGAAGGGTATCAACAAAATTGAGAAGTAAGAAAAGAGCAATGGAATCATCCTCGAGGTGTGGTCAAAGGGATGAATCTTTTTCTTTAAGATTTACTGAAAGAGAAGTAGAGCTATCACGCTCATCCAGACTTCCAACTTAAGCAACATGTAAAACCTTACAAAAACTTGCAAAGGGGATCAAATGCCGATGTTAACCAATAAAAGAAACTTGAAAAAATATGTATTCAAACAAGAATGATCATAAATTTCTAAGCCTTCTTCTATCAAATAACAATAAGAAATAAACAACAAAGTATTACTCCTTATCTTACTAGAACACAGTTCCCTTCAAAAGCCAGCGATCCCGAACATATACAAGCTTTGCAAAAAGACACAAGTTACCTCAATATTTCACCAAATATAGCACATCCAAACACCATTGACAACACTCGCATAAGCCTCCAAATCCTTTTATTAACAATGAACTTGAAAGAATTATAACACTAAGCAAGCAGAGGTTCAACACTTTTGATGATGAAATGAAGAGAACTTGCTTGTTTAAATAGAAAAACCCAGCATGAGGGGACGCACTTGGCCAAGAGGGTGTCACGCTTTGTGTGAGTTGTTCATGAGTTGCGATGAGTTGGATGTGGGCTAGGTAAATGGAAATATCCAATAACACATCTGCCACATCCTCAAACCTCGCATTTTTCTTAATGGATGCATCCCACTTGGAAAATGCGCCCCTCTTGGAGAGATGCGCTTGGGCTTTGATGAGGAAACTTCCATTTCTTAACTTGGTTGGAAATGGTAAGATTTGACATTCCAAAAACCTTCGAATACTTGTCGCTTTACATTGCCAACTCAACCAAGACTCACCAAATTGTCCCAGACTTGCCTAGACTAAATTTTGAACTTTATTGTATTTGTCGAGTCTTTCCCAAGTCGTTGACTCTTGCCAAGTCGTAAGCCAAGCGAGTCTTCGCTAAATCAAGCTAAATCTCCCAAGGGTTTTTTTGGTTTAAAAGGTTAACTCTTCACCCATGGGTGTTAAATCTCCTTTCAAGTAGGAGTGATTGATGATTGGATGAGAACACAGAACTGCCACCACCATAAAAAACCATGAGGATTTATAGATATGAAAAATTAGTCCACCAAAACTAGAGAGTATTAATGTGGAACAAATCCCAAACATAAGATGTAGGACAAGGTTAAATTATCCACCACACAAAAAAATACCCAAAATTGGGAAGTAGCAGGCATGAACAAAGTGGAATTTGTCATTTACCCAATAACCTCTGTGCTCAATTGAGGCTACGGGGCACCTCAAATACCATCAAATTCAACCAAGAACACTGAGATAAACAACAATAGTAAACCATATACAGAGTTCAATAAAAATATTAACTGCAAGAACACTTATCTAAAATGAAGCTCAACCAAATAGTTGCAGAAGAGGGACAATCCACCCGGCCTTAGGCAGTCTATGTTCATTGATTCTCTCGGCATAGCTACCACCCCCGAGTTGAGGCTATGACTTCACAAGGAGAAAACATCAACAATTGTACCATCTATTCTTTACACACAAATTCCAACCCCCAGCCCCAAATCACATAACTAGGTTTTCCTTAATAACAAAACCATCCTATCACCTGCACAATTGTAGAGATTCCTTGGATGCCATAAAGTTTAGGGTCATCTGAGCACTCTCAGCTCACTGCAAATGAATTCTCAATTGTGAAGAACACTCCCCCATTCTTCCCCATAATACCATGGTTGTCTAAGAAAATGCATGGCAAGAAGAGGCCATGTATCCCTTTTCTTTTCCCATACCCCAAACCATAGGGATATATATCCATAGAAGGATATAATAAAGGTTCTATATTTAAGGGTTCAAGGACTTTCGGTTAAGTCATTGGCTCAAGTTTATTTGTCACCTTACCCCCTCATGAAGTCCTAGCCCCCATACTCTTTTTATCCCTCTCCACTTGCAACCATTATCATTTTATTAATAACCTATGTATAATTATATTTACATTTTGTCTTGGCTTATAGCCATTTAATCATTACATTCTCGTTTACATTCATATTTAAAAGGAATCACAACTAGGGGTATTACAATACTCCCTCCCTTTGGAATAACATTGTCCTCGGTATTCTTTTCTTTATAAGAATGAACTCCAAGTCATTAGTCTTCAGCTACACCTTCAACTGCATATGCAATGCCATCTTCTTCCTTGCAATCTTGCGTGGTTGTTGGTTATCTTGGACACAATGCATCTACCTTGGATTTTTACTACCATATGCAACTTCCCAAGTCCTGGTATCTCATCATATACTTATATTATTCATCAAGAGAAACAAGCACATTATTGCCATTCTATGCAACAATTATCCCGTCCTTGAGAATTCAGTCCCACACTATAAACATGTGTATTCATAACACAAAATAAATATCAAATTGAACCCAATACTTATCTGTGTGAATGTCCACATATCAATGAACAAAGAAGGCGAAAGTACCAAACTCCCCAACAATTCCAACCAACAAACTCTCATTCCCAATAAGCCTGCACAACCCAAGGAATGGGGCTCCCTTCTCTGAGCTTACAATCCCTCGAGCTCCCTTCTCTAAGTTAACAATCCCTCGAGTTTGTAACCCCAATTCCCTTCTAGGGCTCTAGCATAGGCTAGCCAAAAAGTCTCAAAGTATTTATGCTCCAGGAACTCCAGTTGCATCAATGGAGTCTCCAGGTACCCTATATGCCTCCACAATTCTCGCTCTAGAGCTCCAAGGCTCCAGCTTTCCCCAAAGCAACCCAATGAGGATCATGTACCCAAACAACAAAATTCTCTCTAGAATTATATTCACAGTGGCCTTTCTGAGCTTTCCAGCTTGCAATAACCATCATTCATCTTTACTACTAGATAGATTCACCCTCCACCTGTGTCATAACGTAAACATACAATATTATAAGACAATTCTAAATATTGCAATTAACTTTTAAGACAAGGATTACATCAATTAGATTCTCAAGTAATATACGTAGTTTACATAATACTTAGCTTTCAATTATGCAAGCAATAGTATTTTTCTTCATTGTGGCTTACTTTTAATTCCATATCTAATACATCCTTTAATGCACTTTGTTCTTTTAATAGAGATTTTTTTTTTTTCGTAATCCACGAAAACATCATGACTACTTGTGCACACCATTCTTTCAACTTTCTTCCAAAGGAAGTTAATGATTGAACTTGAAGAATTATGGCAATGCATCTACTCCTTTACACCAAGCACACTCGTGAGTTTTTCGTTCATACCCTTATACCTATCACCATATATTCAACCAAGTTAGGAAGTAATATAATGGAATTAATTACTCTTCTTGGGATCAAATCTACACAATAAAACCGTTCCAACTTAGACCTAATACTCTATTTGGGACAGCAAGTTGTCAATGGAAGATATGTATACATGAAAAGTGATTCAACACTCTATAAGACCCAATACTTTGTTTGGATAATAGTGTGCATAAGCAAAAATCAAATCAGCAATTGAAGAATTACCACCATTTGCCAACACCAATATCCCATTTACAAGATCAAAATACCAAATGAATCTAACAACAAAAACCGTATTCTAAATGCAAGAATAAATTAACAACACTTCAAAGGACTTGGCATTAGAAACCCAATCAATTCATGTTTACCAAACATTCAAGGATTCATAAGATACTTACAAATATGGATGCAAGAGAACTATCAAATCTCTTCTTGAACATGAAACTCAAAACACAAGACAAAATACTTAAACAAAGTTGGGTTTTATTATGCCCACACTATAAAGCAATTAATAAAATGCTCTTAGTTAACAAAGCAAGGTATAATTCTTACCCATATAAAATTTTCTCGCAGCATTTCCAGCAGACTATTATCAAAGCACTTAGCACATAGATGGGTTACATTCTACCCATATCCATTGGCTTAAATTAGCCAGTGCACAAAAGAATACAAACAACAAAGCTACTCGATACTCAGCCTATGCAATTCAAGCAAGGCTGGGTATATCAATAACTAGTATTGATTCCTGGATTTTCCATCATCATATCCACAAAATTCATCCACTCTTTGCTTTATTGAATGCACATCTACAACCTAGTGTGAATCTACCACTAAACATCAAAACCCAACAAGAAGTTTTTTTTTTTTCCAACTCAGAAAATCAAGTGACAAGCATTGCTACAGGTCTGATATACAGTTCATATCTTCTAGAATAATAACTGGGTATTTGATATTTTTGGTAACATTCTCCATCTATAAGTATGGGGGTTTTGTACCAAAATTTGCCTCTACCCACCTCATGTATTGTGAGATAGAGATGATTATGTGACAGGCTGTTTTTTTTACAATTCTGACTTTCACAATTTCTAAGCTCGTTAAAAAAATAATATATCTCAAATCCCGATCTGGGTATTCGATGTTTTGGGGTATGGTTTAAATCGATTCCTTGAGATTCTCTACAAGTTTTCATACTTACCAGGCTTACAAATTTTGGTTTACAACCAAATCACAAACCTAACTCAACCTTTTATTCAAGCATTTCCACAAACAGTTTGATAGCAACCCTAAAAACTTCTATGCACTCATGAAATCCTTACCCAGTTTTATAATCGAACAAGGAAACACATTTCTCAACATAATTACTTCCTAGTCCTATAGGAATTTCATCAATCGCTCAATGTCAACATCAATGAGCAGTGATAATCAAATCTCCTGTCTAAGGTTCTTCCTCTATTTCTATTGACTTACAATATAATGCATTTGTTTGTTCTCTGTAGTTTGTTTCAGCTGTAGCGTTATTTGTGTCTCCATTTCATTTTGTTTTGTATTACGATATGAGAGAGAATACATGTCTATATGACAATTCTACACTAGATAATGCATTTTATTTTTGTTTAAATTATTAGGATACAAGAATTATAGTGGGACCTCTCTTAAAACTTTTTATTTGACACTAAACCATTGAGTATCCAAATTATAAACGTTGTTACTATTTCAGATCTGATTTTGAGTGCATTTTAGAACACCTAATTGACATCATATTAAGCAATCTGTTCAGTGTTGGATTGCTTGTCTTAATGGTTTGATATTTATGCTCTCAAGTATTTGCCTCCCGCTGTCGTCATTCTACTATATAAGGGACAGATCTGATTTTTAAGAAACAGTCCCTATTTATTCTTCATTTGGGCTTGATCCCATTGGTGTCTTAAGGTATTATCATTACAACATTTAAGTTGTAATTCTAAGACATCTGGAACTATTTTGTGAATATACTCTTCCATTCATCACCATATCCCTTATAGTTGTATGGTGTTTTCAAACTTTGGTAAATGATTTGACTTCACACTAAGCTTACTTTTGGTTAATAAGTTATTTTATGGACTTGTGATTTTCATTCTAACTGGATGGTAATGTTCTTGAAAGATAACTTTGAATATCATATAACAAACAGAGCTTAATGGAAGAATTTCTAAGAAAGACTGGATGCTGGGATCATATTGCTAGCAATATTGACATACATAAGTAGCAAAAACTAAGATTGAATCTACTTGCATTGCTCACATTGGAAGAAGTATAAGTCATAAGATGAATTTTTACGCAAGTGTTGATACATTGAAAATTGATTAGCCCTGTTACTTTTCTGTGTAATTTTTTCCACCCCGGTTTCAAGTCACTTGCGCATTGTTTAATGCCCAACCAAATAAAAATTTCTGCTGTAGATGAATTGATTTCTCATAAATAAATTGTACAAGAAACACTGGAAAAATTCACTAATCTTAGGAAACAGAAATTTACTGACAGTGACACAGGAAAATTTCAGACCTCATATTTTTGGCAAATTGCCCAAGGAAAAACCCACAAGGGGAAAACCTGTTTGAGAGAGAGTAATTTTATTTCTTCAGTAAAATAATGCAACAGCAGAATACAACT
This sequence comes from Pseudotsuga menziesii, assembly GCA_001517045.1. Lineage (NCBI taxonomy): Eukaryota > Viridiplantae > Streptophyta > Pinopsida > Pinales > Pinaceae > Pseudotsuga > Pseudotsuga menziesii. Next base: position 785,172 of record LPNX010624764.1, read on the forward strand.
CATCTCAACCAATCAGACAAATTCCAGCCTCGTTTCTGTGCCAAACAATCTTGAAATCTGTGCCAAATTTTCTTGAAAATCGTGCTGAAGTATTGTACAGACATACTGAAAAATTCAGTCAATTCTTCCTCGAATTGTGTGCTGCATGTACAGTCTGAATGCCTCGATTTACGTGCCTGCTATCTCAACAATAAATGCACCTCGAATTCCATGCCTACTCTGCCTTGAAATTTGCGCCAGCTACAGTAAAATCGTACGGACTGCACGGACGGTGCAAACTGTATGGAATTGTACAGATTTCAAAAAAAATCAAAATCGTGCTGTTATACAATATTTCACTACCTAGGAATGTGTGCCACAGTCTCTCTCTCTGTTGCTCCTTCTCTTCTCAAGGACTTGATTTGCTCTCCAACTCTCTTAGTGAGTAAATGAGGAATGGGGTGCCTTTTTTATTGTTTCCCTTGCCTTTTCATTTCACCTTCCTAGGGTAACTGAAAGGTCACTATCAAGGGCCCACATTTGATCTAGTGATTTCTCATCAATGGATGAAAAAAATCACTTTTCTCTCAATTAAATAATTTTCCTCTCAACTCCACTTAAATTTATTTAAAAAGTCACTTTATTTTCTAAAGTGCATTAATTACTCGTCTCCAGTGTTTTAAAAATCGGTCTGACCGGTTTTGGAACCGGCCGGTTCACCGATTCGGTACCAAACCATTTCAAATTGGCAGGCAAACCAGTCTGACCCGCCGAGTTCCGATCCTGACCGGCCGGTTATGATCCATCTCATGCAATTTGTCAAACCCATTAATATAAAACTTAAAGTATTATTTTACTAACAACTGTGTACAAAAAGCCAACCCAGAGGTGGACCGTCAGAATTCGATATAGAATAACGGTCATGAATTGATGCTGTGCGTTCTACTCGACAGAGATTCTGATTACATATTATTAAGAAGCCCCAAGACATATGTGGGAAGCTACTAATGAGCTTATTATTAATATCAACGGTAGAGAATTTGAAGAATATATATAAATTTATTCATTCTTTAATAACCTATCATGATTTTACAATTAGATTAGTGGAACTGTGGCAGTGTTATAGTAAAATCGAAGATAAGGGTCAAATTCATGAAGTGCAATTAAAACTGAAATTCACAATAATAGAGATAAGTTTTAGAATACAAAAATACTTGAAATTTGAGAGACTTCCCTTCCTAAAAGGTGGCCACCAAGCTAAATCTTTTTGCCTATTAATATAATATAGGGATTATGTCAATACTAAAGCTATTAATTTACACATTCAACAAATTCAAAATCTAGTTTGTATTTGTTTTTTTTAATACGAGAGAAGATGACATTCATAATGGGTAAAAGTGAAGTTTCTTTATCATTTATCATCATCACAAAAAAACCACTCATGTTTTTTTTTAAATAAAAAAACCACTAAATAAATTATGGGAATTTGTTAAAATTCTTACTGTGTTTTTGAGTTGTAATACAAGATGTCATGTATTGATTAAATTTCATAATCCCAGAGGGGAATAAAAAAACCACTAAATAAATTCTCGAAATTTGTTAAATTCTTAATTTGTTTTTGAGTTGTAATACAAGATGCTATGTATTAATTAAATTTCATAATCCCAATGGTGGAATAAAAAAAAAAAGTAAATTCTTGGAATTTGTTAAAATTCTTATATTATTTTTGAGTTGTAATACAAGATGTCATGTATTGATTAAATTTCATAATCCCACAGGCGGAATAGATTCTCTCCACTAACGAATCTTTGTTGGAATTTACCATCGCATGTTGTTTTCCTTTAAATTTTAAATATTTTATGTATTTTTTAGCAAACCGATTCATTAAATTCAAATCGGCCGATTTATGACCAATTCATTACCGATTCCAATACCGATTCCAAGTCCGATTCCGATTTTTAAAACTATGCTCATCTCAAGTAATTAATTCAAGGGTCATGTAACTTGTCCTATTTTTTGTGACTAAGGCACAAAATCACTAGGGGAACACTTCCCTAGGTACAAAAATTCAACACTCCCTCTTACCTAGGAAGATGTTCTCCCTCACTCCCAACTTATCCCTGAAGAAGATAAACTGCTTCTCCACCAAAGCTGGTAATCTGCTCATGTGCTTCTCACACAATGTAAGAAATCCCACCCTTTCTAAACTCCTCTCTAGAAAGGTCAAATTTAATGCCTCTTCATGTTAAGCATCATTGCATGAAGGACACCCTAAGCTGCAACACTCACCACTTGCGCTTCTTGCGGGAAGACTTTTTGGCTTGTCCTCCACCAAAACACACTCCAGTCTCATACAGTATGTTGTAAAAGCTCCCTCTGTCTCTGAAAGTTGTCCCTCTACAGAACCTGTACTCTGCACTGGTGCCTCATGTCGAGAAGTTTCATCTAGCTCATCTATCAGTGATAAGTCATACTAGCTGACTCTCCTGCCAGCACTGGAAGAAGTAGCCTCTCGCGTAATCCCCTGATTCAAAGACTAGATACCTGGTACCACTACAGTCTTCGAAGCATCTCGCTCTCCTCTCTGAACTAAGGACTGACTACTCGGCGCCACATCAATCCTAAGAGCTTCACGCTCTCCGTCTGTCTCAAACTCTGATCCTGTCATCCACCCAGATCCTCCAGATGTAGGTTGACCACACACCACATACTCTCCATCTATCTGATGACCAATCAACACTGGATCAACCAAATCCACTCCCACTGGGTAGATAAATATGTGTTCACTCTTGAACACCATAGCATACCTTGCAACCTCCAAGGCTGGAATGGAGAGTCTACTATCTCTCAGCCCTAGAACAAAGAGCACTCCTGATACCTCCAGAAGCTCTCCAAACTCTAGCTAGAATCATCCCATCTCTCTAACTGTATAAATTGTGCCCTCTCCATCCTGTACGAGGTGCTCTGGAATAATCTCTAAAGTGAGGAAAGCATCTCGGATCCCAGTCATGTGCTCACAATACGCACTCTCAACTATCCACTTCCCTGCATCCACAGGTCTACCACTACCGCAACTCGAAACAATTGTGACAAGAGAGACTTCTTTCTCGAACTTTGTAGCGTAACTCTCAATCTTAGTTGCAGCTACTACCTATTCCTCCTTCTCCTGCTTGCCCCTCTTCTTATTAGGACATTGGCCAACATAATGGCCAAATGCATTGCATGCATAACACCTGACTTTGCTTAGGTCCTTCTTTTTTTCACCTCTTTGTTGCTTAGCCCCTCCCTTAGGGCCCTTCTTGGACTTCTTGCCTGTAGCTGACAAGGCAACATTCTCTTCTTCCTCCTTACCATTTGATGAGCTACCCTGCACAAAAACCTCTTCGAGTCTCCCCCTACATGAAATCAACCCACAGTCTATCCCAAGAAGGCAAGTTCTCCCTGGCAACAATAGCCTACACGAAAATAGTCCATGGCTTTGTCATGCCATTCACAACTATCCTCACTAGCTCATTGTCATCTACCTCCTTCCCAACTGCCGCAAGCTCATCTCTCACCTGAGATATCTTGGTGAGGTAAGAAGCTACATTTTCTGATGTAGCCATCCTTGTGCTCTTCAGCTTCTCTCGTAGTACCATTTTTCGATTCTCATTCGAACTCTGGTATAAGTTGGTCAAAGCATCCCACATCCTATAGGCATGGTCTTTGCTTGAAATATGTGGGATAACATGGTCTTTAACTGCATCTAGAATGATCCTTCTAGCTTTTATGTCCTTTTTGTTGAAGGTAGCAAGTGCCTATGCATCGGTGGAAGCGAGAACTTGAATTGGATTTGTGTGTGTACTATGAACCACTCCGTCCCAAAATTCATTTTCCCCCAATATAAGCACTATCCTAGCCTTCCATGGGACAAAATTCTCAACCCTGTCAAGCCTATCCTCCAACCTTAATGCAATAGCCATTTCAATGCAAATTTAAAATCCAACAAAGGTTGTTCACTGACAAAAGAAGACCCACTGACTGTCTGGAATACACAGGTTTCAAGTCACTTGCTCATTGTTTAATGCCCAACCCAATAAACATTTATGTTGTAGATGAATTGATTTCTCATAAACAAATTGTACATGAAACATTGGAAAAATTCACTAATCTAGGAAACATAAATTTATTGACAGCCACACACAGGAAAAATTTCAGACCTTATATTTTCGGCAAATTGCCCAGGAAAAACTCACAAGGGGAAAACCTGTTTGAGAGAGAGTAATTTTATTTCTTCAGTAAAATAATGCAACAGCAGAATACAACTTATCTCAACCAATCAGACAAATTCCAGCCTTGTTTTTTGTGCTAAACAGTCTTGAAATCTGTGCCAATTTTTCTCGAAAATCGTGCTGAAGTACTTGGCCTCGAAATTTGCACCAGCTACAGTAAAATCGTACGGATTGTACGAACGGTGCAGAAAGTACAGAATTGTATGGATTTCAAAAAAAATCATAAATCGTGCCATTGTTTTCCTTCTCGAAAAACATGTTGTTGTACAATATTTCACTGCCTGGGAATGCATGCCAAAGTCTCTCTCTCTGCTGCTCCTCTTCTCAAGGACTTCACTTGCTCTCTCAAATTTGATCTCCACCTCTCTTAGTGAGTAAATGAGGAATGGGGTGCATTTTTTATTGTTTCCCTTGTCTTTTCATTTCACCTTCCTCGGGTAGCTAAAAGGTCACTAGATCAAGGGCCCACATTTGATCTAGTGTTTTCTCATCAATGGATGAGAAAAATCACTTTTCTCTCCATTAAATATTTTTCCTCTCAACTCCACTTGAATTTATTTAAAAAGTCACTTTATTCTCTAAAGTGCATTAATTACTCATCTCAAGTAATTAATACAAGGGTCATGTAACTTGTCCCCTTTTTAGTGACTAAGGTACAAAGTCACTAGGGGAACACTTCCCTAGGTACAAAAAATCAACAAGCCCTTGTTCATGAATGGTGTTAACTAAATCTCAATTTGGAGTTCATAGTGGATATTGTGGTCCAAAGGAAAGACACTTGAAGATGTTGTGGTCATGGGAGAAGAAGAAGGATGGTTGTACAAGCATTGGAAATGCTTATGGTTTATGGATCATGCAATGACTAGGACCTAGAAATCATTTGATACTTGAACCGTATGATATATTGAAGTAAATGTCTTTGAAAACTAAATTTGATTTTGCAAATTGTTAATGACTTCAATGGACATTTAATGGCATTCCTACAACATTAAAGTTGTGTAATACTCCTAATGTCCTATTAGAAATAACCAGTGTTACAAAGCAATAGTCCTTCCAATGTATACCTAAGTCACCGCATTCGCCGGATTTTAAACTTGAAAATCGAAATTCGCCGCATTTTATCGAACAACGAATTTAATCGTTCAAGTTCGACGAATTTAAAGGAAGCCTAGCACGCAACCTTTCTGCCATGGCTAATTCACCCACGCGCGAGAGTGCTTTGCCCGACGCCGTTTGAAGCAGGGCTCGACAGTGATCGCATCTACATCAGGGCTTGTTGTCAAATTCATTGCTCGAAACCTCCTTCCGTCGATGCTTGTCCGTCGATGCCAGCACTAAAGGTTGGTATCTGTTCTCGCCCGCTACAGATTAAAGGCTCATGATCCGTTCCCGCCCACCACAAATTAACGGCTTCAAGGCATTCCGTTAATAATTCCGATTAGTTATGTATTATTTTTTAATTGTATAGTTTAATAATTCTTTTTATTAAAACTCACTATATGAAATTTATAATTTATAGTTTGAATCTTATATTAAAAATATATATATTAAAAAGAGGTCTTTTGTATGAAAATACCTCTTAACGGCACTCCTCAAGCAGGTAAGGTTAATAATTCCGATTGGCTATGTTTTATTTTTTAATTGTATAGTTTAATAATTCTTTTTATTGGTTATGTATTATTTTTTAATTGTATAGTTTAACAATTCTTTTTATTAAACCTCACTATATGAAATTTATAATTTATAGTTTAAAATTTTAGATCTTATATTAAAAATATATATATTAAAAAGAGGTATAAAAAGAGGTCTTTTGTATGAAAATAACTCTTTGGATTAATTATATATATATATATATATATATATATCTAGTCTCGAATTTAATGCCGAATTTTATCAATAAAAATTTTACTGTCGAATTTTTCACGAATTTCAAAGTCGTCGAACTCGAACACGAATTCGAACGAGGTGACTTAGATGTAGACAAAACTATCAAGTGAGAGGCTGGGAACAAAAGGATAGTAGAAATTAGAGCCTTAGCTATTATCTTGCTTGCCCTTGAGTAGTCATCATCAGCAATGTGAAAACCTCATAGTATGCTTTGCACACTCTATAGGAATATAAGATTGGATATGACAAGAAGGTTGTTTCTATGAAGAAAATTATTGCAGTTAAGAATGTAAGAAAGCATTAATTATTGGCAACTCAACACATAAACAACTTCCGATTTCCATTGGAAGTCTTTCATGTTCATACTACAGCTTGTTTGTCTCTCCTGGCACTTAAGTTGGCATCACTCTCTAAATAGTCTTTGGGTTGATGTTCTAGTATAAGTTGATAAAAAAAAGATGGGGTTAAAGCTTGATATTCTTGCTAAATATGAAGGGTTTTATCTCTATCTATGAACTAGAAATTCAAATTTTTTTTATCTTAACGAAATTCACACAGAAATAAAAGGCCATGTTGGGGGCTATTCCAATAACCAAAATCTGTTTTATAAGCATACATTCTTCCTTGTGCAAAGCTGGAGTTAAAATAGCAAATTCTTGGCATTAACCAAAGCAAGCATAAACATGTTGCCTGATGAATTTCCACAAACATACAGAAACAACCAAAATAATTCAAGGAAGTGTATTTCACTACCATTAAACATTGGCATTCATCCAAGTCATAAGTTAAACATTCAACAATAATCATTTTGGTTGAGGCACTTCTACAAACACTTTTCCTGCAAACTTTCTTACACATTTCTAAGAGTTGATTTGGCTCGGAATCAATGGTCGTATTCAGATTTTTAACTTGGAATTATATAATGAGGTATTGTGGCATCAATGGTTATGCATTTCTTCCATGAAAAACTAATTATATTCATAGTTTATGCCCTCAAAGAGCTGCAATTTTCTTACAAGAAAATCGGTTCTTCTATGGCATTCACACATAAAAGAAAGTGCAAACGATTTCTGTGCTTTGTTCATAGATGGATTGGGGATCAAAATCCACCATTAGATCATGAACAAGCAGAACCCTACTATTAAGAGCAATAGAAATCACCTTGCATACTTTGGAATGCAATTTTTCCAGTTAAGGGGTTTCGTCATACACTTCATTGCATACTCGCTTTGCTGAAATTTGCAAATGATTCAACATTAATTTTGTTCCTATTAACGGTAGCCATTGACATCATTCAACATTGAAAAGAATAAACGTCCAGATGGAGGCATTTATTATTATAATGGTTAAGTAACAACAATGCATTCACATTACTTTGGGGTGGAAACAATGATACAACCAATCCACCCAATTACTTCAATGGCTAATTATAAACAATAAACAAGGATTACAACCAAATTAAACTCAGGATAATTACCAACAATAATGAGACAATTTCAATAGAGATTCATTTAGTGAAGCCTTTGTTCAATCACTTTGTTTGAATATATACAAATATTATGGTTGAGATGTTTTAACAAACGCTTTTATTGTATGAATACTTACCCAATTTTACCAATTGATTGGGCAGGGCATTCAAGCTCAACCTTGAGCTCCTATAACACTTTTCTCTACATTAGCATTACTGGGTATTATCCCAACCATGAAAAAGAAGGAACTAAAGTTATTTCGGTTCAAACATTACGTAGAACAGTTTGCAAACATCCTAAAAGACTGCATTATCAAGATTTTTCATGAACTAAAGTTATTTCGGTTCAAGCATTACGTAGAACAGTTTACAAACATCCTAAAAGACTGCATTACCAAGAAAATTGAACCTCTAAAGGGATCGTTCAATTTGGAATGGGTTTGTTAAACCATCTTGAGAACTCTATAAATTGCTACCGATTTGCCAATTCATTTTCATTGTGGCTTCTAAACCTGTGCATGGAGAAAGAGAGGGTAATTACCAAGCTATTGGGCTCTCTCCTGCATTTCCAATTCCATTTGTAAACCCAATCAACTATGACAATGTAATCTACAAAATAATCTATTATAGAAATACATACCATTTGCACCAACACTTAATTATTGTAGATTCTAAGTCACCATAATAATTATTACAGAATATTTCTATTTGGCTCTCAAGTCCTTTTCCCATACTATCATTCATTTAGCAATTGATATGCAAGAAAAAAAATAAAAATAAAAAAATAAAAACAGAGCAACATTCTTGTCTCAACTTGATCTCCATACTAATAGGAAATTCAAATGAAGGAAAACAAGATTTGGGCACCAAAATATACATATCAAGACACTAATCCAATAGCATAGCTAGCTGATGCATTTTAGAGGAAAGGAAGCATTATTTAATGGGCTGCATTTCTTTGACCAAATCATGGTAGATACATTCTGTCAAACAGTTTCTATGAAAACTTTGGTTTTTGGCCCATAAAGACTCAAGTGTTGGAACCTAGGCTCTGATACCAATTTATCATGTACCCAGTCGCCTCTGTGCTCAATTGAGGCTACAGGGCACCTCAAATACCATCAAATTCAACCAAGAACACATAGATAAACAACAATAGTAAATCATATACAGAGTTCAATAAAAACATTAACTACAAGAACACTTATCTGAAATGAAGCTCAACCAAATAGCTGCAAAAGAGGGACAATCCACCCGGCCTTTGGCAGTCTATGATCATTGATTCTCTCGGCATAGCTACCACCCCCGACCTGAGGCTATGACTTCACAAGGAGAAAACTTCAACAACTGTACCACCTATTCTTTACACACAAATTCCAAACCCCAACCCCAAATCACATAACCAGGTTTTCCTTAATCACAAAACCATCCTATCACCTACACAGTTGTAGAGATTCCTTGGATGCCTTAAAGCTTAGGGTTGCCTGAGCACTCTCAGCTCACTGCACATGAGTTCTTCGTTGTGAGGAACACTACCCCCGTTCTTCCCCATAATACCATGGTTGTCTAAGAAAATGCATGGCATGAAGAGGCCACGTATCCCTTTTCTTTCCCCATACCCCAAAACTTAGGAATATATATCCATAGAAGGATATAATAAAGGTTCTATATTAAGGGTTCAGGGACTTTGGGTTAAGTCACTAGCTCAAGTTTTCTGTCACCTTACCCCCTCATGAAGTCCTAGTCCCCATACTCTTTTTGTCCCTCTCCACTTGCAGCTATTATCATTTTATTAATAATCTATGTATAATTACATGTACATGTTATCTTGACTTATAGCCATTTAATCATTACATTCTCGTTTACATTCATATTTCAAAGGAATCACTACGGGTATTACAGAATCAAATCATTTGATGGTTCCACCACGTCTATACCTGCCGCTTGGTTCCTTGCAGCTTTCTGTCAAGTGGATAATGAGCGTTGTATGGCACAGTAGTAGTAAGACTTGCACTTATTGTGGGCATCACAAGTTAAAGAGTAGCCACACGGCATGACACATAAACTACAGATGTTAGTGCTGAAGTGAAAGGGGAGTGCTGAAGTGAAAGGGGAGTGCTGGAGTGAGGGGGGACGCTGGAACACAGGACTTGCACTCCAAGCCAGCTTACAAACACATAAAAAGAATAAAAAAAGAAAAATTTAAGAGATGCCCTGAAACTGCCCTGACAAAAGAACCTCTACTGTTCTAAATAATTTGAAGTGGCTTCTTCGCATTCTGTTATACACTGAAATAATATGAACAAATTCCTTTGTGTGATACTGCGATAGAGTTTACCACGCGAATTTTGAAATAATTAGGACGGGGAGGAAAAGAAATAAATTGGCGGCGTTATGGTACCTTTGTGTGAGAAGCCAACCCTGGTGAATGGCTAAATATGTGAAACCTGGTTCAATGTTAATGTTTAAGGTCTTCGGCAGGAAAAGTTGGCAAAACCAGAGGAATGGCACCGATTTTCTTCCTCGAAAAGGCCACTTTGGAATTCAACGCTCTTGGAGTTTAGAAGGAAGGAAATGGATGTGCCTCTCGGTCAAGGGGATCTCCAACAATAGCAGAGTCGAAATGGAAGATGCAATAACGCTTCCCACTTTGTAGGTTCAATCATGGCAGTGTCAAAATCGAAGATGCAATGCGCTTCCCAAGTGTCGGTTCAATCTCCTAGTTATATACCAATCGCTCGTTAACAAAACCTCATAAGGTGCTTTTTCAAAAGCAAGCAGTTAAAAAAATTTATGGAACGCATCATGAACCTAAAGAAAAAACATGGAACATGGGAGTTGGAAGATGCAATGAGCAAAAACACACTACCCCAACCACTTTCGAAAATGAAAAGAATTGCATCGAGGATGATGAAGGTGATGTTATGTAGTTTATTGGATATAGGTTGGGAGGGTGGGAGGAATAATTGTTCTCTTCTCCACCCAAGTTTAATTTTTGTAAGTGACATGAAGCTCTTGTTGAATCTCTATGTAATGATTGAGTGGATTATGTAATCTAGTCACACTTTGAATCTTTGGAATAGTAGGTGTTGGCATATTTTCGATTAAAAAAAAAGCCAATGCTATGCAATGTCTCAATTCATTTTTATAATGACTATTGGTTCATTAAAAACATAGAACGTGGGAGTTGGAAGATGCAATGAGCAAAAACATTGCCCCAACCACTTCAAAAAATGAAAACAGTAGCATTAAGGTTAATGAAGGTAATGTTATGCAAAGTCTCAGTTCATTTTTATGATGACTATTGATTCATTGTGGATTTTTGGAAAACTAACTTTCAAATTGAAAAAAAAAATAACAAAGGAATAATACATCATCATAAATCCATCTTAATTATGGATCTATAATGTATCGAGAGAGATCAAATCCCTCAAGGTGCAAACCCTTTTTAAAGTATAAAGATTTGAGGAAAGGTTTGCACATCAATGGATATGATCTCTCTCGACGCATGATAAATCTGAATTTAAGATGGATCTACGATGGTATTATGCAAAACACAAATACTCTTTAGTAGCAAATAACTTATAACTTTCCACAGATCTTCGACATGTCTCAGATAATTGAATTATATATATTTATTGTTCATGATTATTTTGTATTAAAACTATATGTGTGTTTGTGTGTGGTATTAAGTTTTAATTAGAGTCTACATTGTATTTTTTAAAGTTAACATTTTTTATTTTTTTAAAGCGACACATCTTAGGTGTAGATTGAGCACAAAAGAAATTACAAATATCCTCCATATTGAGTTGTAGAAAGTGTGTTTCGACGCAATGAAGCCTCTTTCATTGAGTCGCATATATATATATATATATATATATATATATATATATATATATATATATGTATGTATGTATGTATGTATGTATGTATGTATGTATGTATGTATGTATGTATGTATGTATGTGAATTGATTGTAAATGAAAAGGACTTTGAAGTCGCTGTAAGTGCATGGAGCTATGTTTGAAGATTGAATTATTAATTTCTAAAATTGTGTGCAAGGATCAAATTTTTGAAAGCCCAAAACTACATGTGCAAACAACCCTAAAACCAAGAGGTTGTAATTTGAGATTTAACCTATGTATTTGCAATAATGGTTCATGTGTTATCCTACATTAACTCTTTGTGCAAAAGTTGTCATAACAACCAGGGGAATTGCGTTTTCTTTTATATGTGGGGATTTGTGTTTATTTTTATATGCCATTGTGATTACCAAGTTATTTGTTTAGCATAAGAGTGTGCATCACTTGATCAGATTCTATGATTCCACCGTGGGGGTGGTACTTAAAAAGTGTTGTTGACCTTGTTTTAGCAGTGTACACACTTTTAATTCGAAATCATTGTTCATTGCTTTTTAGGTTGTATCATGTTTTGAATAGTTTTAAATATTATTGGAATTGTAAGTATGCCGCTTTAGGTCAATTGTGTGCCCAAGTAGCACGATTTAGTGTGATCATGGTTTACTAGTATTGATTAAGAACTTATAGTATACTTGAATGTGATGCCATGTTTGATCATTCAAGTGAGATATTTCTTCCTTCTTCTGTATATTTGACAAAAATATGTTTATAGATCTTTATCATCTTGTTACAACCGCCCAAAATTTGAGTCTCTTTTGTGTGAGTGTAGTGGGTTCATATTCATATATTATTATCACACTTAATTATAACAATTCACACACGCATCTAAATCGGTTTTGTTTAAATGTCGCACACCCTTCTACATAGATTTGGGTGTTGATTAACCTATAAGTATTGATTTCCTATTAAGTATAACTTTAATGATATTTCACATACTCTGTTGTAATTAATATTTAGGGCATAAGCCCCGAGGGGTAGCTCAATTGGTTGGTGCTTCTGAGTCTAAGACCAAAGTAGTTGAGGCCGGAGGTTTAATTATGTGGGTCCTTCAGGGTTAGGATCCCAAAAACTGGATCCCACGGGGTGAGGCCCCTTCGAGTGGCCCCCCTAGGAAGTATTCTTGTGGATGTAATGTGTTTCATCAAAGTTACAAGGAAATAAACCACATTAAAACACACACACACACACATGACACATGTGGGGCGTGATAATTGGAGTGAGGTATGACACACCACAAGAAAGTAAATCGATCTTGAACACCTAGAAGGGAACTAGAGTCAACAGTTAATTTTTCGGAAGAAAGAAAATTGGAGCACTAGTAAGGGAGAAGAGGAAGGTCATTAATTTTAAGAGATTAATTATGTCCTTAATGATTTAGGGTTTTTATTGGGTTTGAATGTGTGAGTTAATTAAGTTTATTGAAACATCAAATAAAATAACCAATAAATTAATGAAGGAAATGAAACTAACTAGGTTTAACTATCCTCTTGCTCTTTGGTTTGCTAATTAACTACTTGTAAAAACTTAAAAGCTTGAAATGAAATATAATGCAACCTATATAACCCTTTTAACTCAATTAAGGTAAGCAAATATCAAGCATTAAGGTTTTAACCAATTTCCATTTATGAGCAAAAAAAAAGGGACATAGGGTTAATAGCCTTCCTAGGTGGGCCAAAACCCTTAGTTGGGTTTGATATCCAATCTAACCTTAATCTGAACTAACCCTGTAACAAGAAGAGGGTTAAACCTACTTTGCATACATGTGTAGTGCTTCTCCTCCTATGAAAACAAACTAATTTATGATATGTCTAAATAAAATGGATCAAAAGCAAAAGGCAAGCAAAGCATACAAATAAAGATAAATATGATAAGTGCAAGTATGAATGACCCATGTGCCCTCGATTGAGAAATTTACCTCTTCACCAAAATAATTGCACTAAATCTCCATGTGAGCAGGAGAGATTGGATGATAGGATGCAAACAAGGGACAAAGTCAAACACCTCAATTGACCCAACAAAAGCAATAAAGGAGTATCTAATCCAAATTAAGAGGAAAGTGTTAACAACATATGCCTCCAAATAATTGGAGGATTGAAAAAGATAACAAATCCTCATAGGACCAACAACATGGAAGGTGGAAGGAAATCACGAGAGAGCTACAAAGTGTTCAATTTGGTAATGTTTTGATGTATCTAGTAGTGATATTATGAACCTTTGTCGATTGGGTTTAGTCTGAGTGGTTGTGGGATGGAGTGTTATCCTCCCCACCCAAGTTCTATTCTTGTAAGTGACATGTTGAGCTCATAATGAGTATATTGTTGTAATGGCCTTATTCCATGAAGAATGTAGAGTTAACCATAGGTACCATCCTCAAGGTTAACCCTAGGTACCATCCTCAAAATGAGAGGAAGTGCCTAGGGATTTTCCTTGAGATAATTTACATGGAAAAAAGTGAGAATATGACACTCTACAACGAGGGAAAAGGTGAGATAAATATATATGGGGGTGCTTTGTGGGATTTCAAATCATTGAATTGGTGATTGGGTATTTGTATTTTCCAAACAAGTCAAACTGCAGGTTCTAACCCAATGTACTACCAACAAATGCACTAAATCACATGTAATTGATGAAAACCCACACTGATAATGTATGAAATAAGCATGATAATCTTAAAACAATACACAAATTGAAATATGCATTAAGACCAATCAAGATAGGGGAAATTTTAACTAAGAGTGGTAGAGAGTGTTCCCTAATAAATTAAGGGCATTATACCCAAGGGAGGACCCTTGACTAACTAACATCCAACTAGTGCATGATGCTAAAGAGGGATGCTAACTAGTAAGGGAAGGACCCAAATGGGTTTGTCAAAAGAACCTACCATAGGAAAACATGCAACCAAGGAAGCCCAAAGATGAAAGGGGTCCCTACCATGGCATTAGACATCAAATGGAAAACCACAGTCACACATCTAAATGTTGATACAAAGGGACTCCAAAGGAGGGACTTCAACACTTTCTAAGCCATCACCATGATGGATACGAGGACCTTAATGTCATCTTAGAGCATGATGTGTATGTCCAATGCATTGTAAGACACTCCACATATCAAAATACAATGTGATAAGTGTATGTTGGTATGAAGTGAAAAAACCAGACACTACATTTCCTCCCATGTCAAGAGATACAACTTGTGGAATGTAAAAGTAGTGAGCTACCATCAAGAATATTGAAAGGCAAGGAATTAGTAGAGTATGAAAAGCAAGCGAGATAGAAATAATCGACAAATCAAATATGCATGAGAAAATAAGAGGGTGTTCATTAGCAAAGGTCACATTAACAAATGCCTTGACATAAGGAAAGAATTCTCCATGTGATGAGGCTCTTTCTTAAAACCATCATGGGAACCTAACATGCCCCTATCTCAACACAAAGTTGAACTCTCTTGTGCCTCCTATGGGTATGTAGTAGCAAGCAATAAAGAAAAAGAGAAAAAAAAAGTGACAAGCAAAAAAATTTTAGGAGAGGAGAGGAGAAAACTAAATCTAACTACTACATAATCAAGTGAGAAATAACTACACTATGAAAATAAATGAGAGAATGAGAAAGAAAAAGGAAGAGAATGTGACACTTGCACTTACCTAAGTGTTGACATGCCATATAAAATATTGTTTGGGCTTGTTTAAGAAGGAACCATTTTGTTAATATTCCAAGGGGGTTTGTCCCATGTATACATGAGAGAAAAATGGCAACATGAACATAATGTTAGTAGCTTTCCCTAAGAAGGGAAACAATACAAGAAACACCGACCCCTATAGGAGTAAGGATGGCACCCACCCCTACGAGAGTAAGGATAAAGGAAATGGGAGGAAAATATTTCCATGAGTGAGACAAAGACAAACATGAGGAAAGAGCGGCAAACTTGGAAAACCAACTAATAGAAAGAAACTTATGCCAAGTATGGATTAAGTTTGGGAAAGAAAAATAGGTAGCAATTATGAACAAGTTAGTGAAGGCAAAGAAATACCACCCCTAAATGGAACAAGGGTGAGAAGGAGAGTAGGTGGAAACACTAGATGTTCCAATGAAAGTAATCCAACTTGTCTCGAGTATATAACAAGTTTGGGAAAGAGAAAATGAAAATGATGTTGAATGGGACAATGAAAGCAAGGTAACCTTGTCCACCCATGGAACAAGGGTGAGTAGTGGCCACATTGAAAAAATCAACAAAGGAAAAGAAACCTTGTTCCTAAGTGGAACAAGGGTGAGAAATAGAAAGGAAAACAATGCTAGATAGTTTAATGAAAGCAAAGTATCTCACCTAGCAAACATGACATGTTTGACCACTCTCACAATAAGGTGTGAAATGAAACCAGTGTACCTCTTAGAGAATTAGGTTTGAGCATGAGGCTAAAAGAAAATAAGAAAATATAAATAAGAAAATAAAAACTAGAAGACCAAAAATAAATTAATGGGTAAGGCCATGAAAGGAGATAGAAGAAAAAAACCATCAAGGGCATAAAAGGCCTTAAAAAGAGATAGAAGAAATAAGTCAAACCACAAGATTTGTCAAAGCAAAAGCAAAAAGGGGAATGAAAGGAACAAAGCTACAAAAGTTGAGGAATAAAGTAAGTTCAGGAAACAAGGTTGTAGAGATGGAGAGAAATAGCACAAAAACAAGAAAATGAATCATAGGAGAAAGATACCATTTAGTAATGTAAGAAGAGGGTGTCCCCAATTTTATGGGGAAAACAAGGGTAAGGAACAATCAACATCGAGAAAAATCATTAGAAGTATAGGGGGAGGGTGGGAGAACGTTGAGTTGGCCAAGATAAGGGAAAAGATAGTAACACCAAATGGGCTAGGGTAGGGTTGGAGCAATGGAGAAAAAAAGAGATTGTCTCAAGCGAAAATGGGTAAGAAGTAACTGAAGGCAAGAAATGGCTTATCACAACTTGGATGGGACAAGGGAGGTTGAACAAGAAGCTAGAGTATGACCATGACCTGTGAAAAATTTTGAAAGACAAGGAGGAAATCTTGATGAGATACATGTAGGAGAGGAGAAGAGACCTCCTACAAGGTGTGTTAGGGAAGTCAGAGGAGGGTGCCACAAGTGGGTAACCCTATGCAACAAGGCAAAGATAAAGGGTTCGAGGTAGGATCAATAAGTACAATAGGAGTTAGTTCCTTTATTAAAGAAAGGTTGAATAGACCAATGCTTTGAGGAAAATCAAGATCCAAACCAACATAAATGGCCCAAGGCAGGGGATTGTCAACAAACTAAGGAATCAAAGGGGGGTGGATAGACATCAAGGGTATCTTGGTCACCAACCACTCATCATATTTAAAGTTGATAAGGAATGTTTAGTATATGAGTTTGAAGTGTTAAGAGGGACTATTTTTACTCAAGCTTGTGTTGGGGGAATCAATTCAAAATTTTCAATTTAGGTTGAGAGATAGCAGTGTCATGTTTATATGATAGTACTTATAGGTTTAGGATTTTCATGTTATGTCTTGGAATATTTGGTGCTCATATCTATAGATATGTTTTTATCTTAAGAGCACACCAGTATTCTAAGTTATGGGTGTTTCTCTTTAGGTATCAATGCCACATTTTATGTTTGTGTGTGGGTGACAATGAAGGTTTTGTTTCTCGTGAATCTCTTGAATAAAATATTTTCAAAGGGATGTATTTACAAACATAATAAGGATTTCTCATGTGACTAGAGGACTCATGATTCCTACAACATAATGTTTGAGGCACATAAGGTAGGACAGTTCATCTTCAATGACTTTGGTTGAATATTTAGGTTCAATTTTGTTAAATCTACAAGCATAGCAAGAGAAATACAATAAATATGAAGAAAATAAACCATAATATGAAGAGAGTTTTTCTACCCTAAAAGCCCTATTATAGGAAAGCCAAAAACCAAATAGATCTTCATTTATCCTTGACTAATACCGGCAAGGCATGGCCAATCCAACCAACACCGATCACTCATGGGCATCTTACAATAAAGTTACTCAAGCCTTTAAATAAGATTCATCACATGCTAATACCATATGACCATAAACCACCAATGGTAAACCCATTATTGATTGAATCAAGGTTTTCTTTAATCACTTTATAACTAAGTCAAGATTAACCTAACATCCTCCCCCCTTTAAAATTGACTTGGGGTAAGCACCAACCCCCATAAAACTTTTTAGTCGGGTATCTATGAATACAACATGCCCCCCTATCACCTAAGTCTACATCTAGACTTTACATTGTTGAATTAGTAAACCAAGGGTATGCGTGCCTAAATAGGTATTACAACCATATGCCCATTTACAATGTGATTGAATCCAAATTCATAAAAAATGCTTATAGTATAGTGAGTTTATTACTTATTCATGTATCATCCATGTGATTCTTATGCCAATTCTTCACATAGATCCATGACATGCATTTTCTTATGTGCCGTTTACCTATGCCTATATGTCCTTTCCTAGCTCGAGAGTTCATCCCAAATTATCTCCATGCCTCCAAGCATCAAACAACTCTTTCCACAAGGTCCAAGTCTACCCATCTATGATACTAGATGTTAAATCTATGAACATGACAATAAAAATATAATAACTGTGAAGCAAACACACCATAAGATGAAGAATATTTGTTTACCTTGGAACCTTTTTATGGGAAACCAATAACCAAATATACCTTGAATTATCCTTGACTAATCTATCCAAGCCATGGTAAATTCGACCAACATCAGCCACTAATAAGAATCTTACAAGAGAGTTACACAAGCATTTAAATATGATTGATCAAAGGTTAATGCCATGTGTTACCTAACACCATGGTATCATAAACCACCAATGGTAAACCCATTATTGATTGAATTAAGGTTATCTTTAATCACACTATAATTGAGTCAAGATTAACCTAACAAATTTCATTTGGAGGTGGGAAATGTATTGGTTACTTAAGAAATTTTGAAGGCTCCTATGTCCAATCTCTAAAGTTTGTTGAAGTGAAGTTTACAATGTTTAATGAAGTTGAGTAACTTGTTTAGTTTATTGTTGGTGTGTGACATGTCTTGGACATTATGTTGGGTTGGATCCTAATTTGGAAATGAAGTGAGGAGGTTGAATTTTGACTTGGTTCAAAGGGTGGAGAAAAGTTACATGATAAACTTGGTTTGGACCAACAACTTGTGTGATGTCGAAACAAGGAGTTGTCATCCCCTATGGCTAAAAAAGTTCAAGTTTAAGAAGAGGGGTAGGTTTTCATATGTTTTAGGTGCAATTTGATATGTTTGAGGTGGCATGGTTGGGTCATTGTCTAGGGGAAACCCTTGTCAATTTGTTCAACTAACACTTGGATTACTAGTTGAAGAAACATTATTGGTGCTCATTTGTGCCACATTCAAGTTAAACAAACCATCTAATTTGTTTATAAAATAATTGTTATGTTAAGTTGAAGTCGTTTGGTTTCAAATGACATTACCTTGGTTTGTGTTTGATATGTTTTATGAGTAACTTGGTTAGTGCATACCCTAGATTGTTTGTTGGAGCACTAACCAAGCCTATTCATTTGGCTATACATTGAAGCAATTTAGGGTAGCTTATACTAAGTTTATATTACCATGGAGACAATGTTAAGAGAGCTAAAGTAAGTAGTATCCATAAACAAACGAAGCAAGTAATAAAAATTCCTTAGTTAAGAAAGGGAAGGGTTAATAGGATCTTGCCAACAGTTACAAAAATGTTGCATGAAATAATGGAAAACCATAATACCACAAATAGGCAAACCCAACTTTTAGCATTTGGAAGGGAAGTGGAGTCACCACTTTATTTTTGGGATAAACTTATAAAACTAAGTTGAGAAAAGAGGAAATGAGGGCACTAAGTTGATTAAGGATTAGTTTGATCCTTTATGACCTAAAGATATTATACCAATGGTTAAGTGCATGAGTTTATGAGGTTGATTGAAGTAGAAAATGGAATAACTAACACATTAACGAATGAAGTAAAACTAACTAGGATTAATTCTCATATTTATCTTTGGTGTGCTAGTTAACTACATGCATGAAAGGAAATGAATGAAATGAAATAATGTGTAACTTGTCTAACCCTTTCGACACATTGAAAGTAAACAAACAATAAACATTAAGGTTGTTTAATCATTTTCCTTTAATGAGTAAGCAAATCAGAAAGTTCCCTAGGGTTTATTACATTCATAGGTTGGACACAACTTGCAGGTAGGCTTGATCTCTAATCTAACCTTGATATACAATAAATATACAACATGTTATATTGTCTATGAGGAAAATACAAATATTAAGCAATGAAGTATGTCAAAACATATTCTACATACTAGTATAGTGCTTCTCCTCCCATGGAAACAAACCAATATATTATGTCTCCAAATGAAACAAAACAAAAGAAATAAGTAAAGCATGTAACTAAAGATTAAATATAATTAGTATGAAATACCTATGTGGTAGTAGCTTAGAAGGTTACCCTATCACCCACATAATTACACTAAATGTCTCATTGGGTACGAGATATTATATGAACAAATGTGAACAAGGGACTAAGTCAAACACTTGAATCAAACCAACCAATATAGGAAAGGAAGCTCTATGAAAAATAGAGAGGAAAATGGCAATTGTAGTAACCTCCAAATAGATTGAGGGTTTATAGAGATAACAAATGGTATCAAATTAAAGAGCATGGAAGGTGGATGGAGATCCTCACAATGACAAAAAAATTATGTATCCAAGAGTGAGATTAGATATCATTTATGAGAAAAAAAAATTAACATAATTAGGGTTGGGAATGTTTTATGGGCATTCTCAATAATTGCATTGAAAATTGGGTAGGTGGATTTTCGAAAAAAGTTGTTATGTAAGCTTTAACCCAATGTACATTGGACAAATGGGTCAAACTATAGGTAATTTCTAAAAACCCATGAAGAAAGTGCAAACCATTGGAAACATGTGTAGTAGGTTTTAAACAAATTATGTTTTGTAACATGTGCCAAGGTCACTCACGTTTGAGGGGGGTTTGAGGGGAGTTTGACTAAGTAAGTGCCTCCAAGAAATTTCCATATTGAATTAGGGACAACTAGGGACATAAGTGAGGCTCATTGACTAACTAACACCCTAAGTAGTTCACACCATAAGGCATAAGAGAGATTATACCCTTTACTTGAGGATTCAAGTGTCCACTGGCCAAAGGTAAGGGAATTAGGAAATAATCGAGCTAGTTTCTGATTGACAAAATTTAGTTCTTGAACCTAGATGAAGCATACTGTCTGACCCCGTCAAAACACAATTGTTATTTATTTCTTCAAATCTCGTTTGGGATGGGGGCTTTTTTGGATCGATCGTAACCGAGAACCCATCCTGAGGCAACATGACACTATCCTTTATTGTCCTGTTGCATGCCTTAGACTTACTACAAACGGAATGGATAGAGGAAGGGATTCACATGGATGGCAAGTGAGGGATATTGATGGGTTGGAAAAACACCTATCATGACTAAACATGTTACCAAGTAATTCCAAGGAAAAGGGGACCCTACCCTGACATTATAAATAAAATGAGAAACAATAATTAGAAATCAAGACCAATGTAAGGGACTTAAAATGAGGGATTTTATCACATTATGATCCTTTTCTAGAATGGATAAAATACCTTGGTGTTGTACAAATAACATCATATTGGGTGGGTCATGCATGGATAATGCATCGTGAGATGCCTTATACATTAATATCTAACATGATAAGTGTATGATCAATACAATGTGTAGGAACCATTCACTACAATATCCAAGTGTCTAACATGAATCACACACCATATAACATTAGTTATATAGTAAAAAAAGTGATGTTTTATTATATGGGTCTATCCGACTCCTTGCAATGTTAAATTGTGACCCACCATCATTCTAACAACTCTCAACCCCTAAGTGATTAATTGAACATTTCCAAAGTTGGGAGTAAAAACAAATAATCTATGAGAAGAAATTTCCACATTCCTAGACCCATCATCCATAACCAATTGAGTATCTTCACAGTGGTACACAATTTGTGGAGTTCCATTCACCTCATGATTTAGATTTTATTTACTCGTATCTTGCCAAATTATTTCCCATTAAGGGGTATAAAGTTGGTTGTTTGTTCTATGGAAGTTGTTGATATTTAGGAATATAGGCACACCTTCAAAATTTGCACCCTTCTTTCTCCATCCCCCGCATGTACCTTGATGACTCCTTCACCCCCACTTGATAGTGAGCCAAACATTAATTTGGTTCTTGCATGAATTTTTGTGTGACCTAATATGATTAATTCTTGCACATTTATAATAACAACCAAGTTCTATCCCATTCCCATCATCCGCAATATCCCTCTTCCTCAATTTCCCTTACACCATGGATTGATACATGGATGATTTTAGAATGTATATGTTCACGGTTTATAATCATTATAATTAGTTTTTTGGAAAGGAATTGTGTCAAAATATTGAAATGATCCCAACATTTCAAGTGGACACTCCACTCATCATTAGGAGTTAGAATTAATTTTGTAAAAGTATAAAAGAGAGCCATTGATTAGCAATTCAAAGGATTAAAATATTAAGGTGGTCATTTGTACTAAAAGTAGAATGGGAGATCTCATCCAATCACATTAAAATATCAAGGTAGTTGTTTGTACTAAAAATAGATGGATGATTGCATATGATCATGGTGGAAAACTTTATCAAACTTATGTTTTTTTTTAATGAAAAAATAAACAACAGTCTGACTTGACAAATGCCAATCGACCAAATTATACAATCAAGAAGAAATACTTTGAAAGGGCTAGAGACTGTACAAATTCATACAGAATAGGAGAGAGTCTCCAAAAAATACATATTACAACTTAAAGAAACACGATTAAGGAATTGGATGAAGATAGCTGGGTTCTCCGTTGATGCTAAGGAAACCCTGAGACAGTAGGAAAGCTTTGTTATCCAAGACATCTGCAATATTATTAAGATCCTGAAGGATGTGGAAAGAAGCGTCCTTGTCAAATTATTTCAATGTATTCCAAATTCTCTACAGAGATCTATTCAAGGCAAAATTATTGATGTAATCAGCTGAATTTGATGCTTTAATCAACATCTCAGAATCGTTGAAGATTTGAATTGACTTGTATCCTTTATCCTTAGCAATTTGACTTTCCATGAGGAGATTGTAGCTTTCAGCCAGGTTATTTTACATAATTCGAAGTCCCCAGCTAAAACTGGATTCACTCAATCTATCTAGAGAGAAAACCAAACCCCCAGCACCTAAGATCCCAGGATTCCCCTTGGATGCACCATCGAAAAAAAATTCTGCTGAAGAAGAACTCATCCATAATGTTTTGAATTCATCCACAGTACCACGAAAATGCCAGGGAAGAGCACTAACGGGTTTGATACAAGCTGATTTTCTCAACATAAGAGAACAGAAACCCAACCACATTGTAAATGTAGAAGGCGGAGGAGAAGATGAAAGTGAGCCGCCTGTTGATTCATCGATTAACAATTTAATTTTAAAAGCCACGTTCTGTGGGTTCAAAGACTTGTTATTGAAAATACAATTATTTCTAGAAATCCACAGTTTCCAGCATATGAAATTGGGGATCGAGTGCCAGATCATGTGCCAAACAACAGAGTTGCCTTTATTCTGAGGACGTCGTTCATTCTAGGATAGGTATAGAATGATTACAGAAGATTGGACAGGGACAGAGAAACAAGTGTAGTGGAGCACCAATTCCCACACCAATTTAGAGAATTCACAACCAATAAATATGTGATCAGTTGTTTCAAAATATAAATTGCAAAAAAATCACCTAAAAAGACCATTAAAATCGTGTTTTAACAGATTGTCACCAATCAGTACCTTGTTATGCAAGAGCAATCGTGAAAAAAAATCACCTTAGGAAGACAATGCGAAGACCAAAGTGTTTTTCAGATCACAGGGAAGAGGCTTGAACAGTGAGAGGCTTGAAGTTCAATGAAACCTTTTGTAGTTGAGTAAGATCTAGTGATGCCCCAACCCCAGCTGTCTTTATAGGAGCTATGAACTGGAGCAAGACAAGAAAGAGAGGAGAGCATCAATTTGTTTCGAGAGCCAAGACAGTCAATAAGGTCAGGGAAAGACCAACCCACCCAATTTCCAATGTTGTCCCAAGAGCAGATATCAGCCAAATAGAGCAGGCCTTTGTTAGTTGACCAGTCCATAAGCTCTGCTCACGTAACGATAGAGGAAAGAGTAGTATTTCTTGAGATTTTATCCTCCCAAAGAAGGATCTTCTTCCTATTTCCATGGTTTTGATAGAGTTGTTGTTTAAAATTGTCAATACCTTTTCTACAAAAATTCCAGATAGTTGTTCCTGTGGGTGTATTAGACGATGTTATATTTCACAAAGAGCCACCCTTGAGACATTTCATCTTGAAAATCTTACTGATAGGGTGATTTTTGTCTACATAGAGCTGCCAAATAAGTTTACCACCCAACTCCAGATTAACCAGACCAGGGTCACGAATTTATAATCCACCTTCTGAAATAGGTTTTTTAAGAATTTCCCAGATTGTCAAATGCATCTTATTCTGACTTCCTTTACCTCCATTCCAAATAAAATCTCACAAAAGTTTAGAAATCTGAGCTGAGATAGACTTGGGGGCGAGCAACAAAGAGAATTGAAAGATAGGAAGAGCTAAAAGAACTGACTTTATCAAAATCAATTTTCCAGCCTTAGTTAACCACTGACCACCCCAAGAAACAATTTTTTCTTTCATCTTAGCAAGAACTTCGATCCAGAGATAAGGAGGATTTGAACCAAGGGTTAAAGGAATCCCCAAATACTTTATCTTCTCCCACTTGTCAAAGCCAGGGAAGCCCAAGAAGTTTGTTATTTGAAGAATAGAAGGATGATCTACATTCCAACCATAGACTACACTTTTTTTTATTGTTAATCAAGGCTCCATAATAAGATAGAAATTTTGGAGAATTTAATTGAAGGCCTTGGCAATTGTCAATGAGGCCCCACTTAGAAGAAGAGAATCATACGCGAAGAGAGCATGGTTTATTGGGTCCACTTCCCTAGCAATCTTAATGCCCAGGATGTAACCAACTCCCTTTTCAGCTGAAATTTTTCTGCTAAAAGTTTCTGCCATCAAGAAGTATAGAAAAGGTGACATTGTGCATCCTTGGCGAAGACCTCTAGTGTATTTTCTAAAATTATGTAGGTCTACCATTGATGAGAGGAACAATACAAGGCCTATCTATACAAGCGTTGATCAAATTAACAAACTCAGAGCTAAAGCCAAAAGAAAGAAGGACTTCATAGAGGAAGGGGAGCTTTACACGGTTGAAGGCATTTTTCATGTCCAACTTAATTAACATTCCTTTCTCCTTCCTTTGGAAACTTGAGTGGAGAGCTTCTTGGACTTGGATAACATTATCAACTAAGTGCCTTCCTTTTACAAATCCCCCCTGAAGAGGAGAGATCAAATTACCTAACAAGAGCTTGAATCTGTTGGCAAGAAGTTTGGCTAGGATCTTGTAAGAGGCATTACACAGTGAAATAGGACAGAACCTGTCAAAAGAAGAAGGGTTAACTTCCTTTGGAATCAGAGCAAGGAATGTAGAGTTTGTACACCCACCCACTTTAGTTTTTTTTTGGAAGGCTGTCACCATACGGATAAGATCTGATTTAATTATATTCCAAGAGACTCAATAAAAATGGAGAGAAAAACCATCTGACCCAAAAGGTTTATCTGACTCCATTGCCCAGATGACATCCAAAATTTCTTGTTCAGTGAAGGGTTTCATTAAGACTTGGTTATCCTCTGTGGTGACAAGAGAAGGTACATTGTCCAAAAATTCAACAGAAACTTCACCACCAGTGAGGACATATTCATGAAACAAGAGTTGAAAGTGCCTACTTGCATCCTATTTTAGAAGATATTGACCTTTAATGAATACCCCCTCACCAATAGATATTTCTGAAATATGGTTCTAAGACAGTTTGGCCCTGCATTGACGATGGAAGAAGGAAATGTTTTTATCACCAGCCTGCAACCAGAGGCTACGAGACTTCAACCGAAGATATTCCTCTTCCTGATGAAAATATTGAGTGGTTTTAAGTTGGGAAAAATTTTCTAGAGCTAACTGAGATTTTGTGATTTCATTGTCTTCCATTCCTAGTTGAATCATTGATAACTCAAACACTCTCTCTTGCTTGTTGATGATTGGAGTATTCAGAGGTGTTTTAACCTAAGTTTTCAAAGCATATTTAGTTCTTTTTAAGTTTATGTTCCCAGATGAAACTGGGGGATCCATATACATATTGAGACCATGCTTGAGACACAATATCAAAAAAACCATCTCTCTCAATCCAGAGTGGACTGAAACGAAAAGGAATTGGCCCAAGTTCTTCTTCTTTTTCAAATATAATAGAAATAGAGTGATGGTCAGATGTGAGATTGGGCAAATTTTTTGAAGAAATAATGGATTTCCCATCCAATAGAGAGTTGTGAACTAGGAACCTGTCGATACAGGCATCAATGTTTGATGTACCCACTCTATTGTTGGACCACGTGAAACATCCAGACTTGGGTTTAATACCATTCAGATCATAGGCAAGAATCAACTCCTCCATTGTGTCTTGAAATTGATCCTTGCCATGAAGCCCACCTTTTTTCTCACTTAGGGATAAATATATATTAAGATCTCCAGCTACTACTGTATTTGAAGGAGAATTAGACTCTAAAACTCAGATAGTGATTTCCAACATTCTTTTTTTTCATTGAAATTGAATGGAACATATAGGTTAAAGAGGGCCAAAGGGATCTTACTAGAGATATGATAGAGGTCTACAAAGATCCAATGCTGGGTGACAAACCATATTTTTAATTTAAAGTTTTCATCACACCAAAGAGTAGCTAAGCCCCCAGAGGTACCTCTCGCACATACAGCTTTTCCAGCATTCAATTTCCATTTTGTTTTACTAAGGATAAGAAGAGCTTCCTCCTCTATCTTAGTCTCTTGAAGCAAGAGAATTTCACAAGAAACCATCCTCATCAAATATTTGACTGCTTCAAATTTGATTGGCTTCCCCAATCCCCTGCAATTCCAAGAGACAATCTGCATTACTTACCCAAGTGGGAGGGAGTGATTACTCCCTTTGGGGGCCTTGTCCTCTTGCTCCTACCAAGCGACATTTCAATGGTGGACTGGCTGCCTTGCATATTTAGCCTCTCAGCCTCTTCTTTACGAGCCTCCTTTGGAGACTTCCTACCAGCCTTTTCAGAAAGCTACTTGATTGAATCTTCATCAAAAGAGCCTGAGTTATCAGCCTGCTTCTTCCTAGTTATATCAACATAAGAAGGAGAAGCTTTGGCTCCATTTAGAGAAATATGATATTGTTGCAAGGGTTCACCTTCCCTAGGAAGGTCCAAGTTAGATACTTCGACTTGTTCCATTGGTCCAGTGTTTAATTCAGGTACATCGACCTATCCTTCTAATTGTGGCAGTTCATCCTCTTCAAGAGTAGTAGCTTTAGGAGTACTAAGAACATCAAAATGATTGGAAGACACATTTTCTATAGCTTGAGGATTAGGAAGATTCTTCCCAACAACAATGACACCTTTCATAGTCTTTCCATCTTTACCTTTCTTTCTAGGGTCCTGATTGGAAGTCCCTACTTTCCGAACTTGGGTCCACTGGTCATCCTTCTCTTTTTCAAGTTCCTCTTATGATTTCTTCTTACAATTTCGGGAAAATGGCCATAACCATGGCATAATTGACACTTAAAAGGAATTTGCTGATAGTCCAATTCTTGAATGTGAGACCAATCAGCTACTGTCAGCTTGATCACCTCTGGTAGTCCAATCTCCAAGTCCACTTCAACGTAGATTCTTGGATGTGAATATTAGTCTTTCCTTTCTGCCTTATCTATATATTTCCCAAGCTTATTCCCAATGGCTTCCAGAGAATTAGAGTTCCAAAAGTGTAGAGGTAAATGAGGGAGCCTTACCCAGACAGGAACTATGGACGGGACATCTTATGAAGGATCAAAATCAGAAGTCCACTTGTTCAGATAAAATCCCTGAGGGCCCATGAAGTATGGTCCATTTCGAAAAATGAGATCATGGTCTTTGACTGAATCAAACACAAAGACGAAGTAACCTCTACCAACGAAGTGATTTTAGATGCCTTCAGTTACTAAGGGCCTCCAATTTCTCTGAACCCAACCATCGATATCCTTAAGAGAAGGCCAAAGACCTATAAATTGCTTGATGATCCCATGCTCAGTAGGATTAAGAGTCGTTCGGCATATCCTTTCAGTGGGAAGCTGAACAGAGGGAATATCAACCTTCTTCACAAATCTCTATGAATATGAACCCCCTTTCCTCTTGCCACATGTTGCAACCAGTCTTTTGAATGCATCCAATTCTGGAGGAAGAGGAGGAGGAGGATCCCCTTCGGCATCTATGATAGAAATCTAGCCACAGAGAGAACCAAAAGAGAGGGATACAACACAAACAAATCTGCTGAAAAGGAAAATCTACTTGGAGAAAGAAACCTCTAATTAGCACACAACAGCATGAAGACAGAGCACGCCATAGAACAAGGGAGTCTTCCTAGAGCAAAGGTCACATGATCAAAACCCTCATGATCAAGCCTGCAAAGAAGAACATCCACAGGAGTAAACAAGACTCCCATAATTTGATACAAATCCACCAGCATGCAGCAGGGAACCAGGTCGAGAACACAGAGAACCACACAGGGTCGGCAATGGGAAGCAAAGGAAATCTAGATCCAAGTTATCCCACAACATCCAACAAAGCACCGAACTGGGAGCCACGAACTTGCCAAAGACACTTGCAAGCAACAAATTGAGAGATCCGGAGGTAGCACCTCTCTAGTCTCCAGTTCCATCAATCACCTGCAAGCGAAAACCTCCAAGATGGTCCTCAACAAGGGACGAACTAGGCAGACTGGAAGTCCAATGTAAAAAAAAATTGAATCACTTATTGGAGGGAAAAAATTCAGGATATTTTCTATAACAATAAGTAGAAACTTTCGAAATTGCATTTCATAGATAAATAAATTAAACAAGAATACATAGATTTTGGATTTATAAATTCCTGCAGCCACAATGGTTAGAATAGAAATACAAAAATAATGTTTTATAGAAATAAATTTAACAAGAATGCATAGATTTTGGATTTATAAATTCCTGTAGCCACACTGGTTTGCATAGAAATACAAAAAAAATATTTTATATAATCTTTCTATCCATGTCATGCTTAGAAAAAATCTATTTTTAATACAAGTCTAAAAAAAGAGCTATCGTCCTTCTTAAAAATCCTATATAATTCAGGGATTTCACATAGCAAACAACTTATGTAATGGGAATGTTTTCATTCCATTTTTCTCTATCTCCATGGTGTTAGATAACACAAGGCCAAGCCTAATATGATTCTCAAATGTAGAGGAGAAAATGAACTAGAGTGGATTCAATGTAGGGATAAACTATGTGCCGTGAACCAAAGAGACCAACTACCCAATGCTTCTCAATGACAAACACAACCAAAGAAAAAGATGAAAGGGCCCAAATAAACAAAGGTAAAGAAACCCAAATAGGGAGTAAGGCTCAGATCAAGGCATTGCGTTTCAAAAGAAACAATGGAATCCAACAATGAAACAAGAAGTCATTGAGGCTGGAGAGGAGATAAACCATAGGATTTTCAATAAGACACCACTAACTATTCAATACTAAACTCTTGATAGTATTCATCTTGAGATCACCGCAACAATTGCAAAATAGAATACCATAAAATTTTGTATGCATGACTTGAATCAACAACTATGTGCATGTGAAGAGATTATAATTTACTAGAATTCGAGCCCCTCTTCTTGAGACTATGATTCTCCCTATTTCTTGAAAAAAATAGGCATGATTTAACCCCTCCATTAATTCTCAATCAAACGATTTCACATGCTTATCTAAAGTGTATCTCATGTGCATCCAAATATTAAAGTGTGGGAGTGTATCGAGAAAATTAAATTGAGTAAGTGTTGGAGATGTGACATGCTCGTGCCACCATGGGTATGTTTGGGGGATTCAAACTATATCAATTAACTCCATGGATTAGAGGATGGGATGGAAACCAAGATCCTCATACATACTTAATATTCCTTCATTGAACCTTTCTCCTTGGTTCACGAGTGAATTAACTCGAGTATTGTGGTGCCTTAGAACATGAAAAATTGATACACTTCCAAACTTGTTGGATTTAATTTCAAGCTAATGATGAACTCTGGAAATCCTTCCTTCATAGAGAGGAGAAGGGTATTTCACAATATTTACGACAATATCTAAGTCACTAAGAACTAGGAGATGTCTAATCATTCTCATGTCAATTAGTCTCATCGCTTGGAATAAAGCAAGATCCTCTACCTAGTTGTTTGCCAACTTCTCCAAGATCCAATAAAAGGAGGTTTATTATTTTCCATTGGGATAAAATATGATCTCCCTCGCACTTGCCACCCCTATATCATATTTCATTATTACATGGTGTGAAAAATACCTTTTAATGGTGGGAGAGGTAGGATCCCTAACCAACTCATTTTAAATAGGTGAACTATAAGTACTTGAAAGAATGGGTCATCCCTTGGTAGGTGTCATTACCTTAATCAACACTTATTATAATTTCAAATGAACCTATAAATGATTTTGATCATAGTTTACATGAAGCTGATCTCGACTCTTGATTCATTCAATGACACTTATATTTATTTCCTCCAATTATTTTACATTACTGTTTAAGGTGTGAACCCATTACTTATATAGAATAACTCCAAAATCCTTCATAATGTTTGGATGTCACTATTGAGTCCATGGAACAAATTAAAACCTTACATTATATTATGTCATTGTATAGATATTAATTGGAAATCCCCAAGAAATATTTTGTCTCTGGTATCAATGGACCCAACTACACAATGAATGCACTCTTCACGAAGTTGCCAGTTCATGGTCTCTTTAGGCTTAGCTTGCTCATAAGTGGCTCATAAGGAGGAGGACCTAAAGGACCCGAAGACTTTAAAAAAACTAGTGTTTCATCTGTAACTCCTTGAAGCATGTTTAGGAGAATTGTTGTACATTAATGGTAACAAATGTGTGCCTCTAACATGGAAGAAAAGAACCTCTAAGCATGTCCTCTTTGATAATAGATTATATCATTGTAGAATCTCTAAGTGTTCCTAATCTAGTATAGTTTGTTCTAGCATAACAAATTACCCATCTATGGATGGCCTCTACATAGCCCATTATGTCTTAGTTCAATATTGTGCCGCAAACTCAACCTCCTAGTAAACACCCAAGGCTAATATATCATGGTGTCACTCCTCATGGTTGAACATGTGTTAATGCACTATAAGCAAAAGAAAATTAAAAAAACAAGTGGCATGTCAACTCCATATCTAGATAGGAATAAAAAATCAAGGTTACAACACTAGTCATCACCAAGTTATGGAGTGTTTTAGTTGTGCTATGTGTGGCCATACTTGATAAAGTTAGATTATAGGCATTATGATTGAAAGTAAATTCTACATAGAATCATACATAAAAAAAACCAATATATAGATATTGGTAGGTAATTGTCTTAACCAGATAAGCATTAATATTGGAGAGTTAATATATCACATGATGTGTTAAAACGGAGTAAAATAACCCCTACATAGAAATTAAATATAGTTTAGCTAGGGACAACCCTAACTAGAAAAATCTTTAGGTCCACAACAATAATAACCATTGAGGCCTTACATTAATGATATTAATAACCACTAAGAGACAAGTAAATTGATGTTACCTATTTACACTAACACCCCGCCTTAATTTTACTTAGGGGTACAAAAGGGGCATTACAATTTCCCCCCTCTAATGAAAACTTACTTCATCACAAGAAGAGTACAAAATTTGAAAAAAATGACCTCTATCAATGGTCCATTGAATATGTCTACAATGTGGTTCTTAATATGGAAATTTAATCTATATTATGAATGATAAGATCCTATATC
This sequence comes from Pseudotsuga menziesii, assembly GCA_001517045.1. Classification (NCBI taxonomy): domain Eukaryota; kingdom Viridiplantae; phylum Streptophyta; class Pinopsida; order Pinales; family Pinaceae; genus Pseudotsuga; species Pseudotsuga menziesii. The sequence continues at coordinate 816,805 of LPNX010624764.1, forward strand.
AAATCCTTGAATAAACCTTAATATGTTTTTTCTTTGAATCATACATTCAAATATAAGCATTTTAAATGACACCTTGATTCTCATAGCAATTGAAGTTGATTGTTCATGATGAATTCATATAAACATGCACGATTCATACTACCTCCTATCTAGTCATGATATTGCCTCTATATTCATCCTCAATGGAAGAAAGATAAATTGTAGATTACTTTCTGCAAAAACAAGAAAAAGGATTTTAGCCAATAAAATATGCATAACTAGAAGGATTTTAGCCAACTCATCCTAATTTAAGTCACGTATCCAACAAAAGTATCATGATGCCCATAACAAGACTAAATACCAAATTGATAGGTACCATTAACATATTTCAAAATTTATTTCATTGCTAACCAATTGCTTTTCTTCATATTTTTCATCTATTTGAAAACAAGATGGACAATAAAGGTCATATACGATGCTCTGAGCCAAACATATGATCATTCCCACAATATATTGAAATGGTGGCACCATCTTTGAATACGTCCAACTAACTGTTAATCTAACTTTAGATTGAAAAGGGGAAGGACAAGATTTGCAATCTTGAAACCTTTTCAAAAGATCAAGAGCATACTTAAGATGAGAATAACAATCCCTTCATCAATTTGTAAATCTATAAAATAGTTTAGAAAACCTAAGCATGTCATTTCAAATGTGCTTATGAGATTCTTCATCATTTTAGTAAAATTTCCTGTAAGAATCAAATCATCTACATATATGACAAGTAATACAATTTCACCATTGTGATGTTTTACATAAATATTGGGATCTAATTTGTAAATAGGTAAATGCACTAGTAATCACATAGTGATAATTATTCTTGTACCATGCCCCAAGGGCTTGTTTTAACTCGCATAAAAATTTCTTAAACTTATAAATAAGTTTATAAGTGCCAACATCAACAAAATTCAAGGCTTTTGAATATAATTAGCCTCACTAAGATTTCCATTTAAGAAAGTAGATTTCACACTTATTTGGGAATTGCCCACTAAAAACTAGGAACAAGTGATAAAACAATATGAATGGTATCCAACTTGGCAATAAGAGAAAAAGTATCTATGCAACAAATTCCTTCCCATTATGAACATCCTTGTGTAACGAAGTGCGATTTATGCTTCTCAATGTGATCATTCAAAGATAACTTAGTTTTGTATATCGATTTTCAACCAATAACATTCTTCCATGGTAGAAAAGATACCAACTCCCAAGTGCAATTTTATATTAAGGAGCTATATTTGTGTGCCATAACTTCTTACAATTCTATATTGCAACAAGGCTCTACATAAGATCGGTGATAACATGTAACCATGGCCCTTGACATAAGAACACAATTGGTGTACTATTTCTGTTTGTGTAGGGACTTTCAAACATTTGAAGCATCACTAACACCATTATTTATTGCTTCAAGGGTTTCATAGCTCACTTGGGATGATGAAACTCATCATCACAAGGAAATGAAAATATATTAGGAACACATCAAGGATGATCCAAAATTGATACTTCATCACCAGACTCAATAGAAATATCTAATTTAGGAAAATATAGAACAATAATAAAACAACATCTGTAGAATCATAAAGAATAGGAGTAGTTGAACTAGAGAAAGGGGAAATCTTATCTTTAAAGATAACATCCCTTTGGGATATATCATCATTTTAATACAAGTATCATACAAACGCAAAGTCTTGGGTTCCTCTTTAGAACAAACAAATATACATTTGGGACCTTTGGGCTCTATCATGTTCCTTTTCTCATGTAGAATGTTGGCTTAAGCATCACATCCAAAGACCTTGAAATGTACAATAGTTGTATTTTGATCACTATAACATTATTCAAGGGTAACAATCCTCATAGCCTTGGTAGGAATGTAATTCAATATATATGTTTCACAAGTTATCACCTCAATGAAAAATGTAAATTCCATGTTCACTCTACTATAAAGCATGCACCTATCCATCTTTACGAGAGTTCAATTCATCCTTTAAACAAAACCATCATAGTGATGGTTGTAAGATACAATGCACTGTCAAGTGATGGCATGTTTGATATAAATACCATCAAAGGAATGATTTACATATTCACCACCATTACTTTTCTTAAGATTTTTAATAATTTAACCACAATGATTTTGAGTAAGAGATTTTAAAGCCATAATTTTATCGAGAACTTGACTTTTCCGTTGCAAGAAATACACCCATGTATTCCTATTGAAATCATTAATGAAAGCCAAAATATATTTACAACTAAAAGGGAGGCATTTTCCAATGAACCACACAAGTTAGTGTGAATAATATGTAATGGAGTTGCTCCATGATGTGATTTTATCTTCTCAAACTTCTTGTTATGATACTTACTAAGAATGCATCCTTCACAAACACCAACTTTTTAAGCCACAAAAGATAAGACATGAACCATATTCAACGTACTCATTAGTTACAAACTACACAAATTCAAATGCAAAAATATTTGATTCCTCATTTGCCTTGCGACATTTGTCTTTTCCTTTTTGTTTAACTGAAATGGTTACAAATTTTATTAAAAGAAAATCACAGTTAGGCTAATATTGACTTGGTTTAAGAGTGATTCAGATAACCTTGATTTGGTCAAATGGAGTTATCGTTGGTGGTTTATGGGCCCATGGTTACGGGCATCCCATGGTATTTTCCCATATATTAGCATGTCATGAAGCCTATTTAAAGGATTAAGTAACTCCATTGTAAGATCTTTGTGAGTGGCTAGTCTTGGTTGGATTGGCCATGCCTTGGATGGAGTTGTTATGAACATAAAACATATCAATAAACACAAAATAATATTAATAATTGATAACTAATAATAATAAATTATAATAATTAAAAGGATGCAACTATTCACCAAGGAGCTCTTTACGGATTATATATATGGGCCCTTTTTATTTTTAATCATCTATTCATTCATTAATCAAATATATATTACACATTTATTGTCTATTTAAAATAGAACATGAACTTTTCTGATATTGGTATTAGAGAAAGGTTCATGAAAGACAAGACTGGTTGGTTGTGTGAAACTCTTTACCTCTAGGTATCCTGCTGCATGGAACATCTCTTCCTCTATGATTCATTTCCCAAACCACACTTCTCTACCATTCACAATATTTTATCTCCCCACACTTCTCTCCTCCTCACATGTTCTTTTTCGTTGTCCCCCCTTCCCCGCTTGTTTGTTATTCCTCTTGCTGCTAGTTGTTCCCTGCATCCATCTCATGCCACATCCATTCTCTCCCCCTATCAATCTCTCCCTCTGTAGTTCTTCTTACTCCCTCTACTATTCCTTCTTCCTTCCACTTCTCTCTCCCCCCACCTCTCCACCTACATCTCTCCACTCCTGCCTTGTCATGCCACCTCATGCCTCCTTTCTCTCGTCGCTACTTCATCCATCGCAATTGTCAAACCCCTATGATTGCACTCCAATAAATCATATTGTCCCCAATATAATCCTATAATTCCCCACCTCCCTCCTCGCATTCCGCCTATGATGCAGGGATTTCTGAATGATGAAAAAAAGAAAAAAAAAGATGAACGATGTAAGGATTTTTTAGGGTCATAAATTTTGACTCAATTATCCGTTTGGGCTCAAATTTAACAAGAAGCTGTGTTTCGAAGTGTTCAATGCAGTGATTAATCAAAACCTTCTTATCAGAGTTATTTTGACAGTTTTATGGGGCCAAATTCCTTCATATAATGTCTCAAATTGGGGTTTTAGTGTTTTTGCGGGATTTTTTAAATTTGTAATTATAATTTATTTCTTAGTTTATGCACCTAATAAAAAAATTGAGTTGACAATGAGTGTCGCTATAGTTATATCTTAGTTAGTGGTTAGTTTTAGAGTCATGTGAGAATTTTCTAAAATTAGCAATTTTCGAAAATCTCATATTTCAAAAATATCAGATAGTAGTTATAAGGGATTGAACCTTCATTGTAATAGTTAGGATGGAGAAGGAATAAAAGATATAGTATTGGACTAGGAAGATGGTTGGGAGAGGAAGAGGAAGAGAGGGTATTTCTCATATGCACAGAGATATGCAAAAACTTCTAAGGCAAGTAGCGAATCTTACAAATGTGCTGACTAATTAGAGAATAATACAAAGAGATGCGTTTGGTGATGAGACAACCAAGGAGATGTAGTTCCGCATATAAAACATGAAGAATAAAAAGTAGGGAACATGAATTTTGAAGAAAGGTTGATCAGAGACATATAAGGGAGAAATGATGGGAACAAAATGGAAATTTCAAAATATGCAAGGAGTCTTAAACCAAAGGAGTTAATAGATTCGTTGAAATCCATGGAATTTTTTTTCAATGGAAGCTTATGAAGGCAGAAAAGAAGATAAAATTTGCATGCACCAAGTTGAAGCGTCATGCCATGATCTGATGGGATAATGTGTAGAAAGACAAAACAAAAAAGGAAAAGAAAAAATTAGGACCTAGAACAAAATGTAAAAAAATTGCGAGAGAAAATTATGTTGTTGTACTATGCACAAACCCTTTTTTGTAGACTTCAAGCAAAACCTTTCCACCATGGAGGAATTCATACATGAGTTTTATCAGTTGTACATTCATGTGGATCACCAGGAAGCTAATGAGCAGCTAGCTGCAAGGTATGTGAATTGTTTGAATTTTTCTATTCAAGATGAATTGAGCATGCACAGGGTTCACATCGTGGAATAGGCGTACCAATTATCTTGGAAGGATGAGGATAAACAAAACCAATATTTTTCTCAAAGGAATAAAGGAGAAAGGAGGGGCACATTGTCTACCTCACATGGTGGTTTTAATTACGAAGGAGGCAAATCATCCCAAGGAGTTGAGAAAGCATAAGATACCCGATAAGATAACCTAAACCAACCACAAGGAAGAGGATTTCAGAGTGATAGACGTTATGGTGGTGGTAGAGGAATACCTTATTGATGTTTTAGGTCTGGTGTAGAGGGTAGTTGAGCATTTGAATGCTCAAATTATAACATGCAAGGTCGAAGTAAGGACAATATCCTAGTTTAAACTTGGTCCATGTTGAGAATGAAGAAGAAGGGGATGAATATGAAGTCCCACATAATATGGGGGGAAATATCATGATACAGAGGTCAATGGTGATTCCCAAAAAAGAGCAAAGACAGAGTAGCAACAATGAATATTCGTGGCTTTGGACAAATATATTTTCAAACCAGGTGCACTTCCAGGGGAAAGGTATGTCAAGCTATTGTGGATAGTGGCAGTTGTGAGAATACGGTTTCGAAAGAAGAGGTAGACAAGTTGAAATTATGTTGTGAAACACATCCCCATCCTTACCGAATTGCATTGTTCCAAAAAGGGAATGAAGTCACCATTAATTAAATATGTTTGATCAAATTTTCCATCAATAATACTTATAAAGACGAAGTATGGTGTGATGCCATTCCAATGGATGCATGCCATCTGTTATTGGGGAGGCCGTGGTAATATGACAAAAAAGTCATGCATGATGGAGGAAAGAACACATACACCTTTTGGAAGGATGGATCAAAAGTAATCTTAAAGATGAATGGAAAGCTGAGAATATGTTGTGAGGAAGAGAGCTTGTTAAAGAAACGAATGCAACAAGATTATGTTATGCATTCATAATGCAAAAAGGAGCCGAGGAAGATATACTAATACCTACTAAAGTGGCCAAGGTACTAGAATAATATGTTGATGCTATCCCTAGTGAAGTACATGATGGCCTAGTTCCACTAAAGAGAGATATTCAACATCACATTGATCTAATCCCATGATCATGTTTACCTAATCAGGAAGCCTACATGATGTGTCCTACAAGTAATGGAGATTATAAATAAAGTTGTGGTAAGAGAAAGCATTAATCCTTGTGTTGTACCATAATTGTTGACTCCCAAAAACAATAATACATGGAGGATGTGCACAAATAGCATAGTAATCAATAAAATTAACATCAAATATTAGTTTCCTATATCGCGCTTGGATGACATGATTGATGTTATAGACAGAGCTAAATATTTTAGTAAAATTGATTTGCGAATTGGATACCATCAGATCCAAATTCGCGAAGGGGATGAATGGAAAACTGCCTTTAAGAGAAGGGATGGACTATATGAATGGTTGATGATGCAATTTGAGATGTCCAATGCACCTAGTACCTTCATGCAGTTGATGAATACTATGCTTCGACCTTATATTGGTGATTTTGTTTTCAGTAATTTTGATGACATTCTAGTTTTCAGTAACAACAAAGAAGATCACTTGTAACATTTAAAGATTATATTGGATACGTTGAGAAACCATCATATTTATGCAAACCTGAAGAAATGTGGGTTCCGACAAGAAAGTTTAGTATTTTTAGGTTTTGTCATCTCAGTAGAAGGAGTTAAGATGGATATAGAAGTTCAGGGCAATGTCCTAGTCCTAGGAGCATAATAGAGGTAAGAAGTTTTAATGGGTTGGCCACCTTTTACAGAAATTTTATTCAAAATTTTAGTAGTATTATAGCACCCATAACTTATTGTACCAAAGGCACAACATTTCAGTGGACCAATGAAGTTAAGGAAAGTTTTAAATTTCTAAAGGAGAAGATAATTGAGGCACCTATATTAGCCATATCAGATTTTGATAAAGTGTTTGAGGTAGACTGTGATGCCTGTCACGTAGCAATTGTAGTTGTACTTTGCCAAGCAGGTAGACCAATTGCATTTTCTTAGCGAAAAGTTGAATGAGACAAGAAAAAACTACTCCACATATTAAGTAGAATTTTAAGCAATTATGCAAGCATTATGACATTGGAGGCATTAACTAGTGCCGAAAGAGTTTGTGTTATTTAGCGATCACATTGTATTAAAATATGTAAACACCTAAAATAAATTGAACAGTAGACATGCAAAATGGGTCTCTTTCTTACAAGGCTACACCTTTGTTATGAATAACATATCAGGAAGGAAAAATTACGGTGTAGATGCTTTAAGTTGGTGCATTGTTCTTTTGACAACCATGGGAAATCAAGTAAATGGGTTTGTTGTATTGAAGGATCTCTATGCGTCGGATAATGATTTTTGCGAGATTGTGGAATAGTTGAAGAATCCAGTTTCCAGCAACATGGATCTTATTCAGAGTGAATTTTTTATGCAAGATGACTACCTCTTCAAAGAAACAACTATGCATTCCAATTGGTTCTATGAGAGAAAATATTCTTAGAGAACTTCATAGTAGCAGCTTGGAAGGACAATTTAGAAAGGATAAGATGCTAGCATTAATCAAAGAAAAGTATTACAGGACGAAGATGTAAAAGAAAATAAACAGGTATGTGGATTGATGTAGGATTTGTCAAATGGCTAAAGGACACTCATAGAATATAGGGTTTTACATGCCATTACCAGTGCCCACAGACCCATGGAAAAATCTTAGCATGGACTTTGTGTAGGGGTTCCCAAACACACAGCGAGGTAATGACTCTATTTTGTGGTTGTAAATGGGTTCTCTAAAATGACTCATTTCATTTCTTTCAAGAAAGCTAGTGATGCATCAAATGTGGCATAACTATTTTTTTTCCAGAAAATGTTAGATTGCATGGTGTTCCAAAAACTATTACCTATTATAGAGATACTTAGTCCTTGGGTCATTTTTGGAGGACTTCATGGAATAAAATGGGGACTGAATTATAGTTCATTAGTTCCTATCACCCCTAAACAGATGGGCAAACTGAGGTGGTAAATCAGAGTTTGGGAAACCTGTTATGGAGCATTGTCAGAGAGAAGCCAAAGTAGTGGGATTTGGCTTTACCTCTAGTATAATTTGCCTACAATATTTTAGTGAATATATCTATAGGTAAATCTCAATTTCAAGTTGTTTATGATAGAAATCCTATTGGTGTCCTAGATTTGGTGCAGCTATTGCTTGGGGGTAGAATTAGTGATGATGGGGAAGCATTTGCAGAACACATTCAACAGTTGCAACAATACGTGAGATAGGAGCTACAAGCTAGTATTGAGCAGAACAAAATTATAAAAGATGCTCAACGACGACATTACGAATTCAATGAAGGTGATTTAGTGATGGTTTATTTATGGAAAGAGTTGTTTCCTAAAGGAACCTACCACAAATTGAAGTATAAGAAAATTAGTCCTTACAAAATTTTCAACAAAATTAACACCAATTCTTATAAGGTCGATTTACCAGTTGATCTTGATATTTCCCCAGTGTTTAATGTTTTTTACTTATATATATTCCATGGATACAATCTAGGTGATGACAATGAGGCAGAGATGGATTGGAAACATGTCATTCCGAGAAAGAAAAAGGAAAATATTGCACATATCTTAGATAAGGAGACCCTTCATAATTGACAAGGTTAATACAACCGATATTTGGTTTGGTGGGAAGGCTTAGCCCCAGCAGAGTACATGGATTATAAAGGGGAACTTGCTAAATCTATATCCTGTTAAGTGGCAACAATTTGAATACAGTAACTTATAGGAATGTGTTCTTGTTAACCTGAGGAGAATGATGTAGGGATTTTTGAAGGATGAAAAAAAGGAAAAATAAATGAATGATGCAGGGATTTATGAGGGTCATAAATTTTGACTTGGCTATCCATTTGGGCTCAAATTTAACAGTAAGTTACATTTTGAAGTGTTCATTGGAGTGATCAATAAGATCCTTCTAATAAGAGTTTTTTTCGACACTTTTTCAAGGCCAAATTCCTTCATATAAAACCTCAAATTGAGGTTCTAGTGTTTTTGCAGGATTATTTAAATTTGTAATTATCAAGTATCTCGTAGTTTATGCACCTAATCAGAAAAGCAAGTTGATAGCTAGTGTCTCTCTAGTTAACTCTTAGTTATTTGTTAGTTTAAGAGTCATGTCAAAATTTTCTAAAATCTCAGACAATAGTTATAAGGGGTTGAACCTTAATTGTAATAGTTAGGATGGAGAAGGAATAAAATATAGTTATTTTTCTATTCTTGTGTGTTTGCATGGTTTTTAGATATCACAAATGAATCCAAGTTTATTGGGTACATCAACGACACTTGTGTATGCTCCACCTGCCTACCTCCTTTAACTACCACCCTCAATTTGCCACTCTAATCCACTATTATCCCTCACATTATGCATGCTCCCTTCACTCCATTCCACTCCACCTACTCCCTTCAGCTCCACCACTACATCAGTCCACTCTCCCCTCGCACCCCACCTACACTCCAATCCATTCCAATTCTCTTTGCACTCTCACCCCCACCTACACTCCACTCCAATCCTCTTCCTACTCTCACCCCCACCTACAAACCTCCCACCTTCCTCCACATGTCCTCGCTTCCTTCCCCATCCCACATGCTTTCCCTCTAATATCCATGCACGTCAATTTCCCTACGAAAAAATATAATAATAATATATATTTTTGTAAATAAGAGAAGAACCCTTCTATTTAATCATCAAAAATAGAGATACAATGTTTATCTTGATAATTGAATTCATACTCCCGTGAGGAGAGACCAAGATGTAAAACCAAGCTTGCATGCCAATAATGTCTACAAATTTTTTGATATTGTTGGCTAGGGATTGATTCTACTATCTAGTTATATCATTCTACCTAACTAAGTCTATAAATCTTAAGTCTGGATAACAAATTAATACATTTACAAAACAACTCTCATGGGAAAAAAGACAAAAAATCCTAAGGCATAAGAGAAGAGGAACCCTTTCATGTTGTTGGATGAACTACATCACCATCAATTATTATTGGGGCATCACTGGTGTCACTAGTTTCCATTAAAACCCGTGCTTTATTTGCATCCAATATATCTACCATAATAATAATCTTCCAAGCCATTACCTTGTTCAACCTTAATTGATCCTTCACCACTGCATGATTCTACCTGAGGTTGACCATAAGAGGGTTCTCCTCTATTAGAACCCTTCGAGCCAGTGTTTTGAGAAACTAGTTGAGAACCAACGAATGCTCATAGAGCATAACCCATTGTTTTGTTCCTCTTGGGTTCTAAATCCATTCGACTAATGTATTAGGAATGGACTCATCCTGCAAAGAAGGGTTGGTTTGGATCAAAGCCTAGGTTTCTCTTTCACTATTTGCTTCAACTTTAGCTTCTCTGGGTTTGGCATGAGGCAACAACAAATGGAGAATAAATTCAATGCCCAAGCGACGACCTAACTTTGCTAGGTTGGCATTGAAAATTTATGTTTCACTATGGAGATCCTCTAAATCTTCCAATTATCCTTTTGAAGATCCATGTCTTTCCCTTAATCATCCATAATTAAACCAAGAGTGATTTTCCGGGTCTAAAAGGAGAATAGAGCACGCTCATAAAGAGTCGGTTGAGCATGAGATATCCCCATATCAACCACCCAATTTTCTATTACCTGGTATTCATCCATGTGATGGAAGATTATGGGTTCCTACCATATATGGGATTCCTTAATTTCTATCTTAATTCTCAGGTTCTTAGAGATGAATTCTCTATAGAAGTTGGGAGCCTTTGCTTACCATAGTTGGTTCATTGTCGACCTTCATTATTCTGCCTCCTTATTTTTTTCTCCCTTGCCTCTCGCCATGAGAATGCTTTATGCTCTTGGTTAACATTTGTTTTTCATTTCATCTCCTCTGCGACTCACCAGAAGGATAATGTAAATGTCTTGATCCACTACTAGTTTGGTAAACCCAAAATATGCCATGATTGGCATATATGAATTGACACCAATGTACTCTGAGTGTGTCATGCTTATGTATTACATCCCTTCCTTTTGCGCCCTACAAAATCCTCCGAATTACTTGTCCATAGGGCTCCTAATATTGAGAATGTAGAACATTAATAACCACTTTCCTCCACCTTGTGCTCTGCGTGGGTGAAAACCACCGCATGTCCTGTGCTATCCAATAGCCTTATGTAATGGTTTTTGCTAATGATTAAGCTATGATTGTCATAGTTCGGGACATATAGGGTGGGCCTTGCTTCTGCTTCGCTCATCCCACATGGGAAATAATATTATTATTATTACAAATAATAATATTATTATATATTTTTCCTTATTATTATTATTATTAAAAAAATAAAATAAATAATAACTATATTATTATTGTTATAAAAATAATAAACAATAGTTACTGTTATTATTAATTTCTTTTAATAGTTGTTTCATATTCACCCTCTTCATTGAAGGCTCCTCTTCATTATCCATTCATTTTATTTTTAGTTAGAATTATCCACTCTCAACCTTGGCCTTCCTCAAAACCAATTTGTCCACTTCAAGTGTATGCCAAAATAGCACAAAAATATACACCTCCTCATACCATAAGCATGGTAGACCTAAAGAATTAGGTCAAACATATGGAAAGGGAATTCAACACTTTCAAAGACATATTCACCAAAAAAACACAAGAATTTAAGAGAAGAAATGAAGAAGAAGAATTTTGCACTCAAACAGAAGCACAAATATGAAATTATCGCATAAATGAAGAAATATAAATGCCATGAAACAAGAGCAAAATAAAAAATATTATGTGTTCATAAAACCTTTAAACTATCAAGGTTCTCAAAGTCACAACAAATGACAGAATAGTTCAAGCATGTCTACCTCCTCATCTCCACTGCCTCCACCCACCTATAATTCATTAGGAGACGATTAATATCAACCCCTTATGATATTCCCACACAAAGCCAAAATATAACTATAAAAATACAACGGGAACAAAGATCAATATGTGGCATGGTTTAATAAGGCCGAAGAATATTTTAGTATATATAACATTACAACAGATAAAGAAAAAGTAAAATATGCTTCCATGAATATAGAAGGTGATACACACAACTGGTATATGTGGTGGAAAGGAGAAAATCACTCATACAACTGACATTCTTTTAGAAACAATTTTTTAAAGAGATTCCATGGGATTACATAAAATGAATTATTCTCGAAACTTACTAGACTACAACAAAAGGGAAGCATCGATGAATTCACACATTATTGGGAAGATCTTGCCACATGAGTATTTGGGTTGTCTAGCAAGAAATTACCTGAAACTTACTTGGGAGGCCTTAAACCGCATATCCAAAACGAATTAAAAATTCATGAAATGCTATCCGTTGAAGTAGCAAGGCGTATGGTAAAGGCAACATAAGACAAATTAGAAGGGATATCTAAATCAATACATGACAAGGGTTATTTACAACAAAAAGAGATATAATGTAGTTAATGTGGAGACAAATAGTCACCAAGGCATAAGTGTAACAATTTCAAATCATATGATATTAAGCTGAAAAAGAAACATACACATCCACTACTAGTTCTGAAAATGATAGAAAAAAATAAGAAAACACTTCAGTCGATGTGCTAAAAAGTGGATCCTAGGTCATAAATGCATATCCAATCATACATATCAATGCAAAATTATAGATGGGAAGGAAGTACAAGTTTCCACTGAAGAGGATACATCTGAATATGATATGGATATGAACTCACCTAAGGTGTCAATATAAACAATCATATGCATTGCACAAACATGTAAAGAAGAAGGTTTGCCGATACATAATAAAATCGTCACCCAAAAGGAAGAAACTTAGTTGTTGACAGGACAATATATTCCACCCCATTTGAGAAATAGTGATAGCATCAAGGATGAAAAACTCTTATCCCATGTGAAAAATTCAGAGAAGATAGAACAAAAGAGGTTAAAACTTAAAGGAATTATTAAGAATAAAGATATCACAATTTTAGTAGATTATAAAAGTACACACAATTTGGTGGATATTAAAATGATAAAATAACTTAATTTTTTTGTATACCCTATGAATAATCTCACAATATCAACTATTGATGATCAACATGTGGAAGGAGTAGAGAAATGTTGTAAGGTTCCCTTACAAATACAATACTTGAATCTACAAATCAAATGCTATACCTACTGCTCAAAGGAGTAGATATGGTGTTAGGAGAAAAATGACTAATGTAATTAGGCACCTACGCTACCAACCTACAAGAGTAGTATATGGAATTCAAATGGAAATGATGTAATTACAAGTTATATGGAATGAGAAACTTACAAGCATCATAACTCAAGGATAAGGAATTCCAAAAGAAAAGAAGTCCATGTACATATCAAGATAAAGGAAACAATTGTTGTAATCATGATTACATATCTCAAATCATCGTTTCAAAACAAATTCAAAATCAGGCTGATATCATCCAATATAGCTTTGAGGGCAAAGCTCCTTTAAAGAAGGAAACAAATGTTATGAACACAAAATATAACAATAAACACAAAATAAATAATAATAATAATATTTAAAAATATGCAACTCTTCACTAAGGTTCCATCTAGGGATTATATATACAAACCATTTTTAATTTGTAATAATCTATTCATCGATTTATCAAATATATATTATATATTTATTTCCTATTTATAGAACGATAAATTTTCTGACAAGAGTGGTCAAGGATAATAGGTCTATTGTTGTTGATTTTCCCTATAAAGGATTTCTACTGTAAAAATATTCTTTATCATGTGTGCTTGCATCTTATGCGTTATATTAATTTTAACAACTTGTATCAAAGCTAGGAAGAGATGGAATCTATGGAAAGAGTGGTCTGATGTTTGGAGCCATGACAATTATTCCAAAAGACTAGGTAGTGGCTATTGGAAAGGAAAGGACAATAGTGGCAACTAGAAGGGCATCTCAAGGAGTAAGGTGGAGCTTTCACATAATTCCATGAAGAAGACAAAGGTAAACGACATAAAAAAAGGTATTGAAAAGATAGAAAGTGGAGCATTGCAAGAAGCACATCGAAAATAAAGGATGAAGAATTAATCAACTCATTATATTGTAAGCAGTTTTTATGGAGTTGGACTTAATCAAAATGTATATAGGCATACTACTGTAAGACATATCTAGGCATGCATACCCCTGGCTTATTGATTTAGTGGTGTTAAGTTTAGTTGTAGACTTGGATGATAGGGGGGGGGGATTGTATTCTTCGTACTCGATTAAAACTTTGAGGGGGGTTGGTGTCTACNTTTACGAGCACATGTTTTTGGGTATCCCATGGTATTTAGATATGGCATTAGCATGCGATGAATCTTATTCAAAGGCTTGATTAACTTCAATGTAAGATGCTTGTGAGTGGATAGTGTTGGTTGGATTGACCATGCCTTCGCAATAGTGGTAAAGGATAATAGATCAAACGTTGTTGCTTTTCCCTATAATGGGTTTCAAGGGTAAAAATATTCTTCATCGTGTGTGTTTGCATCTTATGTGTATATTAATTTTAATAGCTACAATTGCACCATACAACAAGTTAATACAGTTATTTCAAAGAGTCTAATACCAAGTGTTCAATATTTCCAAAATTTGAGAAGAGTTTTCCTATAGCCTACATTGCTCTTACATTTTTATTGTAAAAACTTTAAACCCTGGTAGTATAAATTCTAACAAAGTAGCCTAACAATAAGATCAATTTATAAAACATAAATCTAGTTATTTTAGTGGGATCTGTGTCCACTATTATCTTCCTACTTGTCATTTACTTCAAGTTCCACGCCTACTTCCATTTCCTTATCTCCGTAAATCTGTTGAAGGATATCTTCCTCCATGGCCACTTCTCTCATAAACCCATCTAAATCTTAAGGAGGGGAAGTCATGTGACGAGACTTTTGTCCAAATATTGAATCAATTGTGAATGATTGGTTTGCTACCCTTTGAACTTCTCAATATGATTACCTTGCATTTCCACCCTTACTGCCAATTTCAGATTCATGTCCATTTGATAATTTAATTGGGAAAACACTTATTGTTAAGATGGTACCAAATTTAAGTTTTGTGCACCAACCTCCTTAATATCTCGCAAATATTGTTAGTCTTTCAAGTTACTCTGAATGTGTTTACACCATTTTTTGTGGTGCTTCATGACATTTGGGGTATATGGTGTATAACTAGCCCCTGGATGGTTTGATATGGATTATAGCATGAGAGAGGGTCTGTGATGGATATGCACAATTAAGATAGCTTGCTCAATGTATGCTTGAACTAGGATGGTTTTGGATTGGATTCATTCCCTTTAGTGTCAGATATCTCTTGGTAGTTTGGTGGGTGCTCGTCATTGAGGTCTCATGGAGGAGCCAATTACTTAGAGTGTTCCCTTCAAGGGTCATGGAACATTTTGTTTCATAAAGGAGGGATTCAAGCTCTATTAGGCACATGGCAACTTGGATTAATGTTTGAAGGATTGGAGATGTCTCAAAGATGTTTAGGGATTCGATGGTGTTCTTACATAAGTTTGTTGACTGAGTGGAGTCCATTATTTTGGAGGATAGATAGATTCCATGGAGTTTCGTGATGGAGTGGATTGGACTTTCCTTGTGTAGCTACATATTCTTGAAGTCACTATTGTGTATAACATCACCATTAGATCATGAAACATGTACTTTGGAGTGGATGTCTCACTTGTGTGGTCTATAAGGGCTCTTGTATATAGATTGTAAGGGCTTAAATCAACATTGTATTGTTGGCCTCCCTTAACTCACATATAAATAGAGGAATGAGAGAGTCTTCCCATACATTCATTCACGCACTTGTATTCATTCTTGTGATGAGATGTGACTAAGAGAAGAGGGCTTGCACCTTCTCTCTCTCTTTCTCTTAGATATTCAATTGTACTTGATCTCTCTCTCTCTCTCTCTCTCTCTCTCTCTCTCAATGTTATGATTTATTGGTCTTCTTAGAGTATCTTGAAGCATATTGGAGTTCTAGAGTTAGGGTTTAGTGATAAAACCCTAGGGTGGATTGGTGAAAAATAAAAAAGAAGAAGGATGTCTTTCCTTGGAGACCGTGTTGGAGATATTCTCTCACTTGGTTCTTCTTTCTTAAGAAAAGGTTTGTTGGTTTAACATAGCTGGGGATTTTTGGATGGTTGGATTTTTGTACTAGCCTTCAGAGAAGGTTATGGCATATACTTGTACTTCATCTTGGGCTTATGCATGAAGTTTCAAACTATCCATATCTTGTGCCATTTTCATATTTGAAATCACAGCTATATATTCTTTATGCTTTGTTATTTACAATGATTTATGTCTTGCTAATTTGACATGAGTAAAAGAGAAAATTGTTAAGTGATTTAACATCTAAAGGGAGAACATAAGGGATTGCATTTACTTTGGGTTATTGGTTGATAAGTTTCTCTAGAAGGGGATGCATATTATCTTGTTGTTTGGTATCTTTTCTCCTTGAATTGCCGTGAATTTTGGGGTTGTTAGAAGTGAATTATTGTGATCTTCCTACTGTTGTTTTATAAAATAATTTAAATTAGTCCTATAGGTTAAAGATTATAGGGCTAAGATTCGAGAAACCTTTTTTGAAGAAGATGAAAATTTTGAGTTGCATTGAAGTGTCATTCTGAGATATTTCTAACATGGTATCATAGCATTTGTATCTTAAAATCACTCTTAAGTAAAAGGGAGTTTGTATTTTAGTTGGATTTTACTTGGGACAAGTACTTGACTTAGTAATGCCATTGCATGTGAAATCCTAGATCGCTTGGGAGAATCATTTGTACCTTGGAAAGTGTTTTGTTCACTTAATATACAATCACTAATTTTGTTCACATGAGATATGTATATTATGTGTAAGGTGACTCTTGATCGCAAAGAGTGTATAAGTTGGAGGGAGATTCTAACTTTGTTCCATGGAAGCTCCAACTTTAAATTCTTATGGAATAGGTTGATCTTTGTGAGCAAGTTAAAATGGAGATTCTATAGCCTACCCATCAAGCAAGCCTATAACTTTAACATAGTTGATCACTCACTGAAATAAGCAAGCCAAAGTGAAGAGAAGCATTCTTGATTCAATGAAGGATTATTTCATATCACACATTGTTGATAAGAAGATTGGTAAGAAGATATTTGATGCTTTGGTCAAGCTATTTAATTTTTTTTTGTGCTTCTCAACAATTGTTTTGAGCAAGACAATCACTATAGTGATCTTTCTGACCAAGAGTTAGTACCCATAGCCATTAAAGGTATTACACCTTCCTAGGCACCTTTTATTTAGGGTATTTGCGATTAGGAAAATGAACTATATTTCCCAAAGATTTGGGTAGGCCATATGTAGGAGACAATCTGATTTTAGTCTTGTTTTTAGCAACAAGTGGAACTAGATACTATTGGTCTTGATGATAAGGCGAAGAAACTAGCAATAAAGGATTCAAGAAGAAGGATGTAACAAACATAGGAAAAAAGGACTCGAGTAATATCATGTGCCTCCAATATCCTGAGATGTGTCATTATGTAGATCAATGTCCTTCAAAGAAAATGTGAAAATACAAGAAACATGTTGCAACAAGTACTATTGCAAGAGTAGAGGAGATGACCTCTTAGTTTGAGACTTCTTTTTCCCCAACTTCGTGTTTATCCTAAAACATTAAATCTAGTGTTGCTTGGCATGTGGATAATGGAGCTTTGAGACACATTCCATATTCAATATGATTTAGGAGCTAGAGGGAGATCAGACTATGGAGCTTGGTGATGATGCCACTCAACATGTGAAAGAGTTGGCTCCATTTCATTTCATATGCCTACAGGTGATGTTCTTGATCTAGATGATATTATTTTTGTTTTGGGGTTGAGGAACAACTTCCTTTTAGTTTCTTGCATGAAAAATATGCAATTCAGAATTGTTTTCGAGATATAAGTACAAAAATTTACTGTCAGTGATTATAGTCTAGCTAGTTTGAGGACTTTGGCTAGAGGGGTAAGAGAAGGTGGCCTTTTGTTGAGGCCACCCCTTTAAATTTCGATCAAGGTTTATTAAGAAAATTTCACTACCCCTTAGTGTTGTTCTTTTAATTCAACTTGACATTGATATGTTATCAATTGAATTGATTTGAATGAATGTTTCCTTAGTTCTTTTGATATCTTGCGCAATTAAGTGGTCTGTGGTAGTGGCATGTTTAAATTGATTCTCACATTGTTTGTTTTTCATACACTGCCTACAACATGAGTAAGTATCATTTTGGACTTTATGGTTTTTATTGGATCTTACTCATTTACATATTACTATGTAGCTTTGTCTAGGGTTTTGAATCTATTTTCTACCATTCACTGGCTTGTGATTAAGTTAGTGACATAATTAACACTTTTTCCAAGTGTTTGATTTAGAGTGCACTGGAAGCCAACAAACCCTATTCTTTGATTAAATTTTTTCAAATATCCATGATTTTCACCAACATCAATCAGTATCTTGAGAGCCTATATAATACTAATGTAATATGAGTTTATAGAACTAAATTTGGGAAAATCGGTGATCCTAGCAAAGCTATTTGTTAAAAGTGCCCTTTGTGAGAAATATTGGTTGAAAAAGATTGGGTTTCTTGATCTCGAAAAGAGGTTTATTGTAATATTTGCATAATTGTGCACTCAAAACAAATCTCAAAATCCATTCCAAGGAATGCATGTAAGGAAATGTGTTGTTAGTTTCCTCTCCCACCAGGAGCCAACAAGCCTTTTCTTGAGTTAAAATATTTTGGTTGCTTATGAATTTTTACAACAATAATAAATGGCTTAAAAGTTTGTATAAATGAGGTCTAAGGAAAGAAGACAACAATGAATTTGAGTGAGGCACCAAGTGAAATTAGGATTGGACTACTAGTAAGTAAAAATTGCTCTTACACATAATTTTGGTCACTCAACAAGTTGATGTTATGATTTCAAGAAAAGGTTGATCATAGATTTATAGCAATTATGAGTCCAATGGAACTGTAATCCAAGGTCCAATGATGTGGACAAAAATCATGTCATATCAAGTTCCTATACTTCATTAGGTTTCTGAATTGGGAAATGGAAAAATTTGCAACAATATTCCTTGTAAATCTTATCCTCATCAGATTCATGAATCGGGAAGTGGACAAAGCTGCAACAATATTCATTGTAAATATTATCCTCACTTCTATATAAACAAGGAGCATCGATGTATAAAGTGACTTAATGTGCATGACATCCTTGTGTTCATAATGAAGATATGGCAACAACATGAGCTTGGATAAGTATGAAAATTTGTAAACTCCAATTATTTACATGAATTATGGGCTATGAGAAAAGGGGAATAGTATTACATATTGTGTCAACAATCCTTTGGCATGGCCTAAGGAATTTTCCTTAATCTATTTACCATTAGGTAAAATCAAATGAAATAATATTTATATGATGAAGAACATGTGATCAACATTTTCGGTTTTTGTGGCTTCAGTATAAGGGTTTATAGGTGTTGGCATTGTTTACGATTTGATGATATTTTTGGGAAATTTCATTCTCAATGTTGGATTGGCCCTCCATGTCTAAAATCAATCCATTGCTTTATTGCATTTATTATTGGAATTGGGGTTACATTGCTTCAATGATGGATGGTATTGCATGCCAAAGTAAGTTGCTAGAAGGCCTCATCACGTAGTAATGGGTTGTAAAATGATGGTGTTGATAAGTGAACTGTTGTCTAAGAGTGTACTTGATTTCAGATTATAGAGCATGAATATCTATGGATTTTCATTGTATGTTGTGTGGGAATCATATGTTTCTTTCTAATTCTAATTATGAAGATTGTTTTAATACCAAGCTATAGTCCATACTAATAATATAAAACAAAGCCAAAATCAGAGAGATCTTTCAAACCAAGAACCGTGATAAGATATAAAACAAAGTCCGAATTAAGGAGGATGACAAGAAGGCACCAAAAATATGACAAAAATTAACTAGCATTTCGATAGAGCAATGATTGTTGCAGTAGGCTCATTGCTTGTCGCTGGATCTCAAGGTGATGAGATCCAATGACAAGAAATGAGCATATGGCAACAATCATTATCCTATTACACGTTGGTTAATGATCGCCCTTGGACTTGAACCACAATTTCTTTCCACCATCAATTTGTTGCTATAGGAAGGAGTCTTGGAAAATTTTGGAATCAACCTTATAGTCATCAACTAAACTTCATGTAGGTTTTATGCTCTTCTAGTGCATTTCCTCCATGTGCCTCTATTCTTGAAAGTATGCCAAATATCATATCAATATAATTGGATCCCATCCATAAAATTAGTGAATTGGACATGGATACTAGGAAGGATTGGACTCGTAGGTTTGTATAACAAGTTTCACAGTCATAGGTTGAGATCCAAATGAATCCAATGAAACCTACAGTAGGAGATATACCAAATCCTATGCTATTGATAAAACAATTGACATGGAGAAATACAATCCAATCCACGTGCATAAAGATATCATAAAGCCTTCTAGGAGACATCATGAAGCCTAAGTGAGCGAGGAGGTACAATATGTTCACATACTTAACCGATATAACAATTGACGCTGATATATATCCAATATGCATGGGCTATATAATTAATGTTAAGAACTTGTTGGATGGAAGAGTAGAATGCATGGACTATATAATTAATGTGTAAAACTTGTTGGAGGACTTATGCATGATTTAATGCATATGTGGAGGGATGTCTCACTTAAAGGTGTCTATTGCATGCTTAGAAGAGTGTTCTACATTTTGGAGGCCCATTTTTGTCACTTGTGTATTAAAAAAGTCCCTCTTATTGGGACTTCTCTTGGATATTTGCCTACTTTAGGGAGGAAATTTACACTTGGAAGGTTTCTAAACTCTTGATGGATTTCCATGCGGAGATCTCTTGGAAAAGTTCCCTCACTTGGTAAAGGTGGTCCCTCTCTTTAGCCCCTTTTTATTTATTTCTTTGTAATGTGAAAATTGACCACCACTTTATGTATTTTTCGGACTTTGTTAGGTTTTAATGAGGATTTTGTACTATTTTACTCCACTTTAGGCTAGATCTAGGAAAAATGTTTATTTTATTGTAAAAGAAGTGAGATACTCTCATGTTTAAAGAGAGTTGCTTCCTCATTTGAACTCATGGTTGTATTTGGTAGATCTCTCTCTTTTGGATCCTAATTTTTATATCTTTATGGAACATTTTGAAGCTTAAATGGTTTCTTCTCTTGGGTTTTTCTTGATGGTTGAATATTGGAGTAACATGTATCTTTTGGAATTGTAATGTCTATTAATCTATTCCATAGAAGGATTATCTTGATCCATTGATTTAAGTGTAATAATCTTCCATACTTATGTCATACTTTAGTTTTGTAACTTGATTATGTATTTGGAATCTAAGGAGGGGTTCTAATCAAGCTTGTATAGGCTAGGGGTGAGTTAGGTTTCTAGATTGAAGGTGTATGCTAAGGAAACCATTCATTGGTAAATTTTGCTAGGAGATTCAATAGTTCGAGGTAGGAATTTGTCAAGATTTGTAGGGGTTCCAACCAAACACATACACACAAGGTACAAGGAGGATCATCACTAGTCTTCATAACCCCCCTCCCATCACCTATACTATAAAGAATACCCCATGTTTTGCTAGGTATATCTCTTCAAATCACCTTGTGCATCCATTTCCATATCCTAACAACCCTATCCTAGGGAATCCCCGCTTGAGTTGGAGAAGAGCCAACATAAAGTGCAGAGAGGTGGTTATCAAAATGATAATGGGTAACACCTCTAGGTTATATTTGGGATAACATATTCTTTGGGAATTTAATCATGCGTGCTAGTTCAAGTTGCAATAATAGTAAATATGCTTTTAAAATGTATATTTGATCAATTTTCTAACATTGATGAGTGTATAACTATGAAAGAAACAATGGATATGGAAGATAGGGTGTTTGGGAGATTGGTCATGAATGAGTAGATCATTGCTCTTATAAAGAATGATACATTGCACTTGGTACCATTTCTTGATGGATGGAAACCCATTGGATGTAAATGGTCATTGAAAAATTAGTTTGGTTTAGATGGCAGTGTTGAAAAGTACAAGTCAAAGTTAGTTGCAAAATATATTTCTAGGTTGAGGGAAAAGACTTCAATGATATTTTTTTTTATAGTTGCTAAGTTAACATGTATCAATTTTACGTTATTTGTAGTAGTATATTTTGATTCAAAGTATAAAAAGGATATGAAAACAACATTCCTACATGGTCACTCGAGGGGAAGATCTATATGACATAGATAGAAGAGTATGTTAAAAAAATTAATGATTCATTCTTTTGCAAATTAGAAAAGTCTTAATGATGGTATCAAAGAATCTCCCAAAATGCGGTAGCAAAAGTTTGTTTCTTTGGTGTTGGGATTGGGATTTCCAATATCAAATAAGGTCAATGTTTGTAATACAAACATGATGGTGTCATTTCCATCTAATGACTATATATGTAGATGATATGTTATTTTTGGGTAACAATAAGCATGTGATTCATTGTTTGAAGTCTCATCTTTCAACGCAATTTGACATGAAGGAAGTGGGGGCTTCAAAGTATATCCTAGGGATGGAGATTAGGAGAGGTATAGCCAACATAAAGCTTTGATTGAGCCAAATCAAGTGTGTGAACTGTGGGCTACAATGGTTTCGTATGGTAGATTGTAGACCACTAAGTGTTCCATTTTTTTATGGGAACTAATCTTTCAACTGAGCAATGTCCTAGAACACCTATAGAGATGGAGGATATGTATTATATTCTTTATGCTAATCTATTGATGTATGCTATGATTTTCACTAGAACAAACATTACCCAAGCAATGGGAGTCTTGAGTCAATTCATGGCTAATCCTAAATAGGAACATTGGGTTGCAATGAAGACGACCTTCAAGTATTTGCAAGATTCTTTCGAATATTCAATTTGTCATAATAGTGATGTTTCATGAGACTAACACTAAGTGTATATATAGGGTTATGTAGATTACAATTGGATAAGGTATGGCGATATAAAAATATACTCCAACATATATGTGTTTTGATTGCTTTTTGTAATAGTAATTTGGATGAGAAAGCAACAAGATATGGTTGCTCTGTCCATTGTAGAACTGGAGTATATGGTAGATAATAATTCTTGTAAGTAGGCCATTTATCTTATGAAACCTTGTTAAGATGTATGACTAAGTTAGATATCTATTATATTTTAGTGTAGTGGCGACAATACCATTTTTTTGGCTAAGAACCCAACCTTTCATGTAATGTGATACTTTGCTGAATTTTGCAAGAGCAATGACAAAATTGGTGAGCATGGGTAAATTCAAGTGGTGTTATGAGTCTTTGGGCCTTATGGGCCCTAGAAATTAGCTCATAGTTTGATGCATTCTCCCTTGGACTTTGTAAATGGACACATGAAAAGTTAGAGAATCTTGGAAAATGTGTGTCAAACACCTTAGAGTTCTCCCTTAGACTCTAACAAGGAAAATGACAAGTGAGAATGTTGGGAGATGTGTCTCATACACCTTACAATTTTGTATCAGAGCAATTATCTCAATGAATGTTAGTAGTAGCAAGAAATACATGATTAACATGCAATCAATGTTGAGCAACAATGTTTGGCCAATTAATTGCCAGTAGTTTATGGCATGTAGAATTGGAAAACCATAAATGGTTTATGGTTTGTTATTCATATATATTGAGTGCTTATGTTAGAGGTAATGTGAGATATTTTTAATTTACTACTATGCTTCCAAATTGTCTCCAAAACCTTATGAAACTGGATACTCTTATTGAGAGCATACAAACAATGTAATGTATTTTAACCATTTGTTAGTTGTTGAATAATAAATTGAATGTAATGTACATAGGGAGGATTATATGAGATACTTAAGGAGACACCCGAACATGTAATGTGTCGATAATCATGGAATAGGCTCACT
This sequence comes from Pseudotsuga menziesii, assembly GCA_001517045.1. Lineage (NCBI taxonomy): Eukaryota > Viridiplantae > Streptophyta > Pinopsida > Pinales > Pinaceae > Pseudotsuga > Pseudotsuga menziesii. The sequence continues at coordinate 840,612 of LPNX010624764.1, forward strand.
TCATAAGGGTGTATAATAAATAGGTCCATGAATAAGTTAGAGGAAAAAATATAATAATACAGGGTAGTTGGCATAGAACCCTAGAAATTCTCATGAGAAATTATACATACACATGAGTATCATTGTATTAAGACATGTGGGATGCATTGTTTTGTAGAAAGCATGGCTTGTGGAGTGATTACTTCCATAAAGAATAATTGGTGGTGTTATTTTACCTTAAGGGTTATTTCTAAGTCTTGGTATTATTCTTGTTGTAGATGAATTTTAGTTATTTATGAAGTTAAGTTAAAGATTGTTATCTTTTATCTATCAAAGTTTCCTACAAGTGGTGTCAGAGCCCTTTCTTTGGTTAAAAGAGTGGAATGTAATGTACATAGAGAGGATGATATAGGGTATTTAGGAAGCTACCCAAGAGAATAATTATTGTAATGTGACCATAGTCATGGAATAAGACCACTTCGAAGTGGTGGGTATAAATATGTTCACTAGGTTGTTAGATGAAATAATATAATAATAAGGGGTAGTTAGTATACACTCTAGGACACTAATGAGAAAGTATAAATACACATGAGTATCATTGTATTGAGACATGTTGGACGTATTGGTTTGTAGCAAACATTACTTATGGAGTGAATCCTTCTATAGGGAATAATTGACGGTGTTTCCCTACCTTGAGGGTTATTTCTATATCTTGGTGTTATTCTTGTTGTGAATGAATTTTGGTTATTTATGAAGTTATGTTAAATGAATTTTATCTTTTATGTATCAACATTTACTACAAGTGGTATCATAGCCCTTTCTTGAGCCAAAGAAGTATAATATATTTTTACTTTTTATAGATTTTTGAAGGAAAATAGAGGACAACACTATTTAGATCCATTTCTGAAACTTTTTGTGCATAATTTGGAGAAACTGATTGTAGATTTGAGTTTGTCTAAATAAAATATCCAAATTCATAATTATTTTATCTAAATTAAGTTGGGGAAGTGGAATCATTGTTGATTTTAAATCAATTGTTTAAATTTTTTCAATAATGACTATGCATATTGTAGATCTTATATATTTTGATAGAGTGCCCAAATTTGAGTCAAACCAGTGCTAATAGATGTGGAATCACCATGGAATTTCATAAATGTGGTAATAATAGGGATACTAATCAATAGTAAGGGAGTTACGATGATTTCAAATTTACCATGCCAAAAGTCTCTTTGCACAAAGGAACTCCATTGAAAAGTAAGTTATCTCTTCAAAACATTTGTTTTGGTCGTGGTTTTCCTCCAAGCAATATGCTTTTTACAAGGAATGTTGGTGGTCCTAATATTGAAGAATACATAAAATGGATAAAGTCAAACCATCCAATATGTTGGAAAATAGATATATACCTTAAATTAAAAGATGGTGCTAGCATCTGGTGGAACACATATGGAATTAACTATGAAGAGATATAGGCATTTTCAGATGAAGACTATGAGAAAATATTTTTACATAGACGATCTCATGGCACTAAGAAGGATACAAAGAGCAAAAAATGTTTATTTTCATGCACACAATTCTTTTTATAGGTTCATGGAGGTATTCAACATGAAAATGCTATTAATTCTATAAACCCTAGTAGCTAAAAGATTGCAAGTCTCCACAAAACATATTATTAACTTGGATAAAAGATTTCAAGTCCCCACAAAGAATATTCAAATCACATGGGTTGACGGTTAGGATGTTTAAATTTTTAAAGATTTGATGATTGCTATGGATAAATATGTATTGCATCCAATTTTCATCATATAGGTATCGACAATGTGGATAATGTTTTCGAATATCATTGGATGGAATAAATTGGTACAATTAATATTCATATGAAAAAATAGTTTTTGAAGCTTTGGTACAAGAAAAAGAAAACACGTGCAATATATCTCTGATGCTAAAGGGCCCAATATGACACATGAAGGATTTTTTGCAGCATCTATTGATACATAAAACTGATAATTCGAGGTTGCATCATAAGAAGAAAAAGACGTAAAATCATATATGAAGCAAAACACTAGAAAGGGCATTAAAATGAAGAAGGATATATGGAGATACATACATAACTCAAGGGATCCATAAGTTGGACAGTCAATTAAAGAAGAATCAATAGCTAAGGTTGTAGTATATCATCATCGACATCACCATGAGAAATAATAGTTGTTAAGAGAAGTTGGGAGCATCAACAAATGTGGAACAAAAAATACAACCAATATGGAGACACATAGAAGAATACAAGCAATTAATGGAGATACCAAAGTATCATAAGGACAACATAAAACCAAAAGAGCAACCAAAATCAAGATCAAGGTGGAAAATAAGTAGTTGTGCGTTGTTAAGTCCTTAATGATGGCACATTACCCCATATATTGTGGTGCATTACATATTATTTATGTCATCTTGGGTCTATTAGTGGGTCTATTATTTTTTATTGTACATATTTGTCTCCTATATATAGGAAGAGATATTCTCATTTTAGTCATCATTGTATCTTATCTTGTCGTGTGTACTTAGTACATTGTGTAAGGAGGTTCCTCCCTCAAAGAGGATTGATATTTATCTCTATTGTTCAATGTTAAGGTGTGGATCACTCTCTTATTGTCTATTTATTCTCTTTTTATGCTATTTCTTGGATTTGGTTGCATAACATTTGGTATCAAAGCTCTTTCCTCGGAACTGGCCTCTGCAAAACAAGTTATCTTGGAATTTTTGATACAACTTTTTTTACACAAGGATTCAGAGATCGAGGTTAAAACCCCACTTCTAAATTAGGCCGATATATCTTGGATCATGATCAATCACAATTTCGTAGATAATTGCAGATGAATCTAGGGTTTTTTACTAGTCCAAAACCTACTCTAAAACATGTGTTCTAGGGAAAAAGGTCATATCTTAGGCATCCAAGATCCAAATTCAGTGAGACTAGCTGCATCCGAAAGAAGACGGGCCAGGGTATCTATGGTAGAATTTTTAGCTATAGAAACGAAATATTGGACATGTGGCCTATAGTACAATTTCACTCTTCTAGATATGACAAAAATAAGAAGTTTTGGGAAATTTGCAATAACATTTTGTTGGCACATCCAAACTATGTCAGACTTGTGTCATTGGAAAGAGGACACATTAGGGTATCACATGTAGAAGTATTAGACCCAGAGGATCCGAATTTCAAATTTTACCTCAGTTACAATTCGGACCAAAAACAGTCTTCTAATCTGGGTTTGAAAAAGGTACATCATTTTGCATTTGAATAGCTTTGAGTAGAAGGATCTATTTGTGGTAAACCATAGGGTGTGATATATATATATATTGTTCAACATTACACCAAAATAAAGTGGAAATAATCACACTCCACTCAAACCCTAGAGGATTCATCCCCGACTCACGATTAAATGGAAGTCATATCTCTTAGTGTCCAAGTTGGAAGATATGATTAAAGGAAATGTGAAAATTGATTACTTAGTTAAAATGGAAGATATGATGGTTAGTAAAGATGATCTCAAAGAGATGGATACAAAACAATAACTTCAACACTTGAATGAATTAATGAAGTATATAAAACATAGCTTTATTCCTCATGTAGAAAATAAGGAGGAAAAAGAGGACTTATTCCAGTCATGTCAGGAGAAAATTGAAAAACAATTGAAGAGCAAGAAGTTGGAGTCCTCAAAAGTTGATGATTCACTGCAAGATCATGGGTTCGATTCATGTTCAAGGAACTACTTTATCCCCAATATTGACATGAGAAAGTTTGATGGAAACGATCCAATCACATATATTTTTCAACTGGAGCAATTCTTTGATCTACACCAGGTGCCCACTTTGCAAAAGGTAACTATTGCATCCTTATATTTAGAACCTGATCAATTTGTATCGTACTAGTGGCTTTGTGACCGTAAAAAGGAATCTATTATCTCTTGGTCTATATTCAAAGAAGAATTGATTGAACATTATGGGGATATAAATAGAAGCACCTTCTTTAGACAATTGGTAAATCTCAAGCAAAAGGGTCTAGTTACAAAGCACATCAAGCAATTTCAGCAGCTAAGTCTCAGAGTGAAGAATATTTCAAAAGATAATTTGTTAGATCTATTTATTGGAACCTTGAAAGATAACATTCAACATGAGGTGCGTCTCTTTGAACCATCATCTCTAGAGAAGGCTTTCATGATGGAAAGGGAGGTTGAAAGTAAAAATATGCCAATGACTGCTAGAAAGGCCTTTTCCAACACATATAGAGAAAATAATGTTCTTTTGGTTCCCTTTAATTGTGACAACAAGTATAGTAAGGGACATTAGTGCAGTGAGAAGAAATTATTCTACATACGTTGTGAATAGGAAGAACCAAAAGAAGAGGAAGCATCTCAATAAGAGGCAACTTCAGAAGAAATAGAAGAGGATACTTCAGACGAAATTACTCCCACTATATCTTGTCATGCATTGGATGGAATTATCACTCCTCAAACTCTCAATATCGAGGGATACATAAAAAAGAAGAAGGTGATAGTGTTGATTGATTTTGGTAGTACTCATAATTTCATTCAGTGTAAACTAGCCAAAGTTCTTAATTGCTTTGTATATATAGAACCAGAGTTTTAAGTAATGATTGCATATGGAGGAACTATAAATTGTTCAGGGAAATTCCATAATATTAATCTGTCTATGGGGGAATATGTATTGAATATTCCAATGATTTCTATCCCAATGGGTGGTGCTGATGTTGTCTTAGGTGTCCAATGGTTACAATCGTTGGAAGCAGTGGCTTTTAAATTTCAAAAACTTTTCATGAAATTTTCATGGGAAGGAAAAGAAGACGAGCTAAATGGTATCATAGGAAAACCAAGAAAGGTGATAAGCTCAAATGGTATGACAAAGTTGTTAAAAAGGGGACATCAAGGTGTAGTTGCACAATTATGCTCATTATATGTTCAAACCTCAAAGTTCCCTTTCAAACCTCAAAGTTCCCTTTCTCCCTAGATCTCCAAAGGGTCATTAATAAGCATTCCAAGGTATTTGAAGATATTCCAAAAGGTATTCCACCTATTCGATACTTTGATGATGCTATCCACTTAATTCTAGGAAATGTTCCTCCTAACATTAGACCTTACTGATATCCCTATAGCCAGAAGAGTGAAATTAAGCGTATGGTTGCTGAAATGTTAGAGTCTGGCATAATTAGGCCTAGCCAAAGTTCTTACTCTACACTAGCGGTAATGGTACCCAAGCCAGATGTACCATGGCGTATGTGTCTTGATTATAGAAAGCTCAACAAGATCACCATTAAAGATAAGTTTCCAATTCCTATCATTGATGAATTATTAGATGAATTAAATGGAGCAGTTGTCTTCACAAAGTTGGATCTTAGTTCCGGGTATCATCAGATTCGAATGAAGGATGAAGACATCCCCAAAACAACATTCAGAACTCATGAAGGCCACTATGAATTTTTGGTCATTCCATTTGGTCTCACAAATGCACCTTCCACATTTCAAGGTTTGATGAAGTCTATTTTCAAGCCTTTCCTTAGAAAATTTGTGCTGGTATTCTTTGATGTTATACTAATCTATAACAAGTCTTAGGAAGAACTGTAACACCCCGGTTTTGACCCCATTTGCATTTAAATAATATGATGTAAATAATCATGGTGTGGATCTAGGAAAAATCCCCACCATTGATTTAGTGTTTATGTTTCGGCAATTAAGGTTGAGCCGATGGTATTTTATGCTAGCTAAACATTAAAAGAGTTGGATTTATGTTAAATTTGCAATTTTTTATTAAAGCCTACATCCAACTATGTCAACACAACCAAATGATACGGGGGCATGATTTTTCCTAAGGATAAGGGGTGTTGGGGGGGTGGGGGGGGGGTGGAGCGCGCCGGAATTGGAAGAGTGGGCATAAATTCGAATTGGGCAGAGCACCACTTTGGGAAAAAACGTTTTTCAATTTTTCTTGGGCAAGAAAACACTAAAAATGACTACCTTTCCCTCACGCATGGGTGTTTCACCTTCCCCTCATGATTTTGACCGTGTGTAACATTTTTGGATCCCAATCTTCATTCACGTAGCAAGCAAAAAACTACTCTGAGTCTGAACCCTTCACGATTTTATCATGTTCAACAATTTGTTTCCTTTCACGATTTTTCCTGTCTGCTAGTATTTTCCTAAACACGAATGCCCTGAATCCGATTTTGTGTCTTTAATTTGAATAACCAACAAACGTTTTTGTTTTGGTACTTTGTAGTAGTCGGTTTGGTACCAACAATGTTCAGAAATTTGTAAATTACTCTGTGCATGTGTAATTCCTTGGATTCTTCTTACATTTTATAATCCCAGGACAGAGATCACTGTGTGTGCATCCTTGTTTGGAATCTGAACTGAATTAGGGAATGGAAATGGAGTCTGAATTGAATTAGGGAATGGAAATGGAGTCTGAACTTGCTTGATAAAACTAGTGTGTGAAGGCAACTCATAGACCGATCTAGAGGGCTAATTTTTTTCTTTGCATACAATGAATAGAATTGGAAGGGAATGCATGGCCCGAGGGACTGTGTAGCAGAGAAGGGGATTATTCCTTTTGTTGGGTGTGTAAGTGCTTAGAAGTCAAGATAGATCTGGTGTGGGTGTTCATAGCTCTGGATTGATCTCACTAGATTAGCAGTCAGCCTTTCTACCTCCTTGGCAGCCTGATAAACCCAACTGGCAAGACGACTTGGCTGGTAGCCTGATAAACCCATCTGTTGGCTTGGCTGTGTCTCATGTGAATTTGGCTAAGTGTAAACCATTGCCTATGTAAGTCTGATAAACCCAACTGTATTGGCTTGACTGAATTTTAATGTAATCCTTGCCTATGGGTGAAGTCTACTAATGTTCCTTCTTCCTTGGGGAAAATCATGCCTAGCTCGGGGGTGGCAGTGCTGCTGAGAGATTAAAGAGCACACTGGCCTATGGTTGGGTGGAATGTTGCAGCGACATAGCTGGTTGCGGGACAAGCTTCTTCAAAGATAAGTATTCTCTTATATTTCATTTCTGCGATTGTATATTGTTATGAATTTATATGAACATGTTAAATGCTTGAATAGAATGTATTGAATGAATGAATTTGCTTCCGCTGTTTGATAATCATTTACACATTTGTATATGCTTGTATTTCAATGCATTTTTATATATATTATGTTCATGGGGCTTAGACTGTCTGGGTTGTTAGATGTTGTCGCGTCCTCTCCGCTGAGTAAGGGTTGGGGACGTGACAAGAACATGTTCAACATGTTGACAGGGTACTAAAACTACTAAAGGAGAAATAACTGTATGCAAAACCCTCAAAATGTTTCTTTGGGATAAAGGAGGTAGAGTATTTGGTTCATATTGTATCTCATGAAGGTGTCAAGGTTGACCCTAACAAAATTAAATCCATGATGGACTGGACGATTCCCAAAACCCTGAAGAATCTTTGAGGATTCTTAGCTCTGACAGGGTATTACAACAAGTTTGTCCAAAACTATGGAAGAATAATAACTCATCTAACAACGTTATTGAAAAAATATGCATTTTCTTGGACTCCAAAGGAAACTCAATATTTTCAACAACTCAAAGAGTCCATGTGTAAATCTCCTGTTTTGGCGACACCAGACTTCACAAAAAACATTTATTGTGGAATGTGATTCTTTAGGAAATGGAATGGGAGATGTACTAATGTAATAAGGACACCCTCTTGCCTTCAAAAGTCATCCAATCAATGGAAAGAACTTAAAAAATCCCATTTATGAGAAGGAAATGTTGGTGATACTACATGCCTTGAAGCAATGGTACCCCTACCTTATAAGGAGACATTTCAAGGTTAAAACTTATCATTATAGCCTTAAATACTTCTTGAACGAAGGTTATATTCTGAAGAGCAACAAAAATGGGTGACAAAGATGTTGGGAGATGAATTTTAAATCATCTACAAAAAGGGGAAGCAAAATGTTATTGCAGATGCACTATCCAGGAAAGATGAGGATGTTGAAGCATTACTCTATGCTATCTCGATCATCTAACCAGATTGGATAGTTGAAGCAAGTGACGAATGGAAAAATGATGAAGAAATATGGACATTTATTCAAAACCTCTAGCAGGATCCCAATGCCTCTAATACATTTAGGTGGAAAGATGACTTGCTATGGTACAAGGATTGCTTATATCTTGGTAACAGTTCCCATCTCAAGCAAAAGGTACTTTTTAAATTCTACTCCTCATCGATAGGAGGGCACTCGAGTTTCTTAAAAACCTACCATAGGGTAAAGAAATATTTTTTTGGGATGCTCTTAAAACTGATGTTCAAAAATTTGTGATAGAATGTTTGGTTTTCCAACAAAATAAAGTGGAAACAATTAAGACCCTTGGTCTCCTACAACCATTTTCCATTCCAAGCCAAAGGTGGACAAAGGTCTTGATGGATTTTATCACAGTTTTACCAAAGTCTAAAAGAAAGAGTGTCATCATGGTGGTTGTTGATAAACTTACTAAATATGCACTCTTCTGTGCACTATCTCACCCCTTCAAAGCAAGCACGCTTGCCAATTCTTTTATGGAGACAGTGCAAAAACTACATGGTACTCCAAATATTATAGTAAGTGGCAAGGATCCCATTTTCAGTGGAAAATTTTGGACCGAATTATTTTCTTGTTTGGGTACTCAACTGGCTCATAGCTCATCTTATCAACCTCAATCTGATGGACAAACAAATATTGTAAACAAATGTTTGGAAGGGTATCTTCAATGTTTTGCAGCTGATAAACAAACACAATGGGTCAGGTGGTTACCCTTGGCAGAATGGTGGTATAACACTTCCTTCCATACATCAACAAAAATGACCCCATTTATGGTTCTTTATGGCTATCATCCACCATCCATCACATCTTCACTAAGAGACTAGGAGCAACTGTATCCGGTGTAGGAAAAATTCTCTCTCTTCCAGCATAAGTACCAATTATAGGCGTAACCTTCCATATGTATTGACACATATTTCACCTTCTCTTCGTCAGATTGAATATCGTAAATGTCGAAGTATTCTTCCACCTGTTTAGCCAAGCAACACATTGGTCCTCACTTCCATTGTATTTCGACAACTCTATTTTTTCCTTAGATGGGTACACTTTGTAAGGACAATATTGATTGCCTTTTGCTTTACGGTTTGATGGTGGCTCGGAACTACTGGACGATGCAAGTGACATATTTGAACTGCTTTGTTGTTGTTGGTGATTTTTAACCTTTTTATTCTCTACTATCTTACTGATAGATTCTATTTTGTTGTTTAATCGTGCCTCCACATTTGGGAGTATATTTGTTTCTATCTCTTGTTTAAGCGTCACATTGTTAATCTTTATTTCTTTTGCAAATATTCTTGATTCTTTGTGAGTGTTTCCTGGGTGGCAACATGAACTGAGGCATCTAAGATGTTTGGACTGCTAACTTGGTTCAAAATAGGTATGAGTCTTTGTAACATCTTGATTAATGTATTATGGTTCTGCGTCATGGTGCTCTAGTTTTGTGTTAAGGTGCTTATGTTTTGAGTCATGTTACTCATCTTTTCATCCCAGTCTTTTTGTTTTTCATTCAGGATGTCAAATTTTTCATCCAACCTTCTTTATAGTACCAGAACAAGCTCGTCTTTGAGTACTGTATTGTTATTTTTCATCTCTTCCTTCAAGTTTTTTTGGTTAGTGACAAGGGACTTGATGTCCTTCTCCATTTTTTCGATTTGCTCTTTCAGTTCCACCATGGTATTGGACCTTGTATGCAGAGGTGTGTACTTCGACGCTATTTTGGCTTGTGATGGATGAATTTTTTTTGTTGAATAATAATAAATATTAATTAATTAATATTATTATTGTTTTTTTATAAACTATATATAGTTTTTTTGTTTTTTTAAAACAAATATTATAATAGTAATATATCATATTTGATTTTTTTAAAATATATTATATTAAATATATTTGAAGTAATATATTATATTATATTATATTATAATATATTATAATTATATTTGTTTTGTTTTTTGTTTTTTTTGCAGGTAATGGAGGTGGAGGCGGAGCGACTGGCGTGGAGAAGTTGGACGGTGAGGGCAGGAAGCAGTGAGGGGCGAGTGAGGATGGGGTTGCACACACAGGAAAGGGAGGAGAAACAACGACCAGGGTAAGATGGAGGACGAGGGTGACGACGCAACAGACGAAGATGGAGGATGAGGGCGACGGCGCAGCAGGGAAGGCACTGGTGATGACTAGCGGCTCGAAGGTGGGTGCAGAAACGTGTGCAACGTGAAGGGTTCACGATACATCCTGTGCAGGTGTGGAGAGATGTGCAGTGTACAGGAGAGGGCACACAGAGTGGGCTATGTGAGGGCAAGGGAGAGTGAAGGGTGAAGGGGTGAAACGATTCAATGTGAAGGGTGATTGGGAGTGGAAACGAGAAGTGAGACGGTGGCAGCAGAGAAGGTGGACAGAGCAAACAAAGGAGAAACATATGGGGAGGGAATATGTGGTGTGAGATGAGCTGAAACCAAGCTCAAAGGTGGGAGGAGCTGAATTCGAGCTCACCGAAGGAGAAAAACCGCTCAGATACCACTTAGAGAAACTGTATCCGGTTGGACTCTTAATAATCGAATCCAACTTTCATGTTGGATGATAAATAAGAAAAATATATTATATGATGAATATTAAAATGATGTCTTGGCCTTTAAATATGGCTTGGACACTTGATGATGAGGAGACACTTCCTTTCATAATAACTTAATTAACCTAACTATTAATTTTTTAATTATTTAATTATTATCTTATTTTATTTTCGTCACAGGACTCCTCTAAGGTTCAAGCAGTGGAAGACCACATGAAGCATCAACAACAAGTTATTCAACTCTTAAAGGACAACTTGAATCTAGCACAAATTTGAATGAACAAGTAGATCAACACCATAGTGAACAAATCTTTAATGTAGGGGATTGGGTGTTTTTAAGATTACAACCATACAAACAGATGTCCCTGAAGAACACCAAGAAGGATAATAAATTATCACCGAAATACTATGGTCCCTACAAGGTGTTACAAAAGATTGGTAGTATGGCCTAGAAATTGGATCAACTACCTGCATCTTCACGAGTCTATCCAGTTTTCCATGTTTCCTATTTAAAGAAGGTAATCAATGACAAGCTACCAGTTCAAACGATATTACTAGAACTTGATGGGGAAGAATAAATCATCTTGGAGCCTGAATAAATCACTAGAATAAGAACTAGACAGCTTCGAAATCGATCACTTCCAGAGTATCTCATTAAATGGAATAACTTACCTGCAGAAGTTTCAACATGGAAAGATGAGTCCTTTATACAACAACATTCAGAACTACTTCAACGTTGAGGACAACACTTTTTTAAGGGAGGGCATGTTAAGCCCTTAATTATGGCACATTACCCTATATAGTGTGGCGCATTACCCCCTATATTGTGGTGCATTACATATTATTTATGTCAGCTTGGGTCTATTAGTGGGTCTATTAGTTGTTTTTTTTTTATAACAAAAACAGAAAGAGGGGTTTGTATTAACAGGCTGTGCACAGCCATTCATTACATTTCCGAAGGGAGATATATAGCCGGGATGGCACATAGACAACAAGCCATACAAAGTCTATTTCCCAAAACAGAGAGCATAAAATTGCTTCTGAACTGCAAACTAAACGAGTTGTAAAAACCCTCACGAACTGACTACATAGCAGAGTGCAGAAAAACATCATTCATACAAAAATTTGAAACTAAAACCCCTTACTAAACTGAAAGAAAAGCAGACAATGAAATTCAGTTGCCTCTAAGCTGGCGAGGCTGCTGTACTGATTCCTCTTCCATGGCCTGGGAGGCTGAGACGTTAATTCCATTTACCCTGCTCTCCTGGTTCATTGAAACAAGCCTTTGGAGGTCCGCTTCAATACGCTCAACTCTGCCCAAGAGTTCACGCAGGTTGCTATCCAAATCTTCGGTGCGGGCTCCATTGTCACTGACATCCTGAGAGATCCTGCAAATAGTCTCGCTCATCCCCTTTATTTCCTTGGCTGAGTCTCTATTCTCCTTCACCCCTATAGCAGTCAGTTCATAAACCCTTCGAAGGTTCTTCATAAAATCCTGCATTCCGAGATTATTCCCCAAGTGCGCCATAATACCAAGGTCGGACGGAATTGCCAGGCGAGACAGCCGATACTGCAATGCTTGCTGGTGACCTGACTCACTCCCGTTTTCAACCTGAGAATCACTTTCCCAAAGAGCAGAAGGATAACGATACTGACAGAGGGCTAGCTGGGAGAGATTTTCTTCGACAGTAGCTTGGGTGAGGGGCTGCGCTGGCCTAGAAGAAACCTGAGGGCTCCCAATACCAATTACATCGGCTTCTTGCAGAAGGAAGGAAGGGGCTGTTAACAAACCCTCAACGAAAACATGAGGCAAAATAATGCTAAAGTTCGACATGGAGACAGAGAAGGAAGAGCCTCGATCGTGCGAGGATAAGAGACACTTAATTGAACGCCGGAAGGGAGTTAAATGCTCATCAGCTGAGGGGAGAAAGGCTGAACACGCGGCCATCACAAGGGATAAGACATGATGGGGAAATAAATGCTGGAGGCCGCCAAAACGATGGGGAGGGTGACGGCTGGAAGGGAGGGAGAAGCTAGAAGAGGGGGGCCGGAGAGGGGGAAGGAGAGGGAGAAAGATGGAAGGAAAAGGGAGAAGGGGTAAGGAGGGAGGAGGAGGGATAAGGCGAGAGAGAGAGGGAACCAAAGAGCTAAGGTAGGATAAAACCAAGATCACTATACGATAATCCTTGAGAGGGTGGAGATCCTCTTCGACAGCTTGCTTGTTCTTGATTTGATGATGGTTCCTTGTGGTCCTCTTCATGGAATAACTTTGAATATGGGAAGATCGTCATCCTGATTATAATGGCCTTGAGGGAGACTAGCTCCTACATTGGCCATCGCATCTGCGTCTTTGTTGATCTAGCGAAGAATGTGGTAAAATTCAAAGTGCTGGGACAGAAGAAGTTGAGCCTTTTTATATAATCGACGGCATTTGATGTCTCCTATAGGATACCCATTAATCATCTTATAGATGACATGTCTTGAATCGCCGAAAACCAGAACTTTTTGGAGATTTTTGGTCCGAATGAGGTGTAGACCCTGGAGAAGCGCCATCCATTCTGCTTCATTATTAGTTCTCGATCCAAGTCCCCAAGCGAGTCGATGTTCCACTTGTCCTCCGGGATCCACTAGGATCCCACCCGCACCTGCCGCCCCTTAGTGGGTCTATTAGTTGTTATTGTACACCTTTGTCTCCTATATATAGGAAGGATCTATTCTCATTTCAGTCATTGTTGTATCTTATCTTGTCTTGTGTACTTAGTGCATTGTGTAAGGAGGTTCCTCCCAAGAAGAGGATTGATATTTATCTCTATTATTCATTGCTAAGGTGTGGATCACTCTCATATTGTTTATTTTTTCTCTATTTATGCTATTTCTGGGACTTGGTTGCATAATATACGTCATGTCCAAAATTCACTTAGATGGATGGATGTTTGTTCCTACCACCGATTGGCTACAATGCTTAGCAGATCATATTATCTATATTCCTCCCATCTTTCGAGTTCAAATATCTGAAGGGGAATGGAAAGTAAGATACCCAGGGAAAATAATATAGGTTATTTTGGGAGGTACCCAAAGGGATAATGGTTGTAATGTGTCTATAATCATGGAATAATACCACTTCATAGTGGTGGGTAACAAATAGGCTCACTATGTAGTTAGGGGAAATTATATAATAATAAGGGGTAGTTGGAATAGATCCCTAGGAATACTCATCAGTATGTATAAATACATATGAGTATCGTTGCACTGAGACATGCTAGATGTATTGTTTTGTAGAAAGCATGGCTTGTGGAGTGATTCCTTACGTAAAGAATAATTGATGACGTTACCCAATCTTAAGGTTTCTTTCTACATATTGGTGTTATTCTTGTTGTGGATGAAATTTTTCTTTTTATGATGTTGAATTAAAGGATATTTATATTTTATATGTCAATACTTAGTACATTGAACATGCTTTGGAATGTGGGGTTTTATCCCAAAGGGTTTTCCCAAGGAAACCACTATTTAATTGTTGCATGCCTATTATTATTGGAACTGTGTTTATTTAGTTTTCTACACATTCTTCTTTCATTAATTGTTTTAGGAATCAGATTCCAAGTCTCTACTTCCTTTCAATTGGTATTAGAACCTTATCACCTCAAATTCCAAGGTGCCATGGACAAGGTTTTTTAATCTAATTTTGGTTTGAGTGGGAGTTATCACATAAGGAAATATTATTGTAAGGGAATGGTGAGCCCATCCAGATTAGAAATGGAGAAGTTTAAAGACACTAACTTTAAGTGATGAAAGCTCAAGATGGAGGATTTGCTCATATATCAAGATATATGGGTTGCAGTATTTTGAACCAACTCACTAGTATGAAAGATGAAGAGTGGGTACTTTTGGAGAGAAATTCTAGAAGACTTATTAGGGTGTGTTTGGCCAATTTGCTATTATTGGACACCTCTAAAGAAAAAACTGTAGGAACTTTCTAGAAGAAGTTGGGGGACTTGTACTAGGATGAATATTTGGTTAGTAAAAAAATTCTATAGAAAAAAATGTTGACCTTAAGAATAGGTGATGGTGATTATGTAGGCAATAATTTGAATGTTTTTAATACTATTTTGAACCTATTAATATTAGTTTGAGAGAATATGGAGGAGGAGGATCATTGTATGACCCCTTTTTGTTCTTTACCATATTCATGAGATAACTTGGTAATAGCCGTTGGAAGCATTGTAAAGAACTTGGTGCTTGATGAGGTTGTGGTTATTTTACACTTAGATGTGGTGATGCATAAGCTTTTGAATCCACCAATGAGGCATTTGTTGTTCATGGAAGATTAAAGGAGAAAGGAAAGATCCAAATCCCATGGGAGAAAACAAAGAATAACAAGGAAAATAATGATTATGATTATGAGTTTGAAAAATATAAGCTTGTTAAAGGTGTTTATGTAAGCAGTATGTTCTAACTTGGCGCATACACCATTTAGTGTATAATAATTCTTCAATTTTTAAAACATAGAGATATATTTAGAATCTACACTTTCATAATTAGAACTTGTATTTATTTTTAATGATCATGCTTTTAAACATGTTGTGCTTTTAAAAAAAGTTACCTATAGAAAAAGCAATATTACGACACTATAAATTGGGACATATAAATATAAATTGGGACGTGTAAATGAAAAGAGCCTACAAACCTTTAAATAACAAAAACATATTATTACTTAATTGAGTGATTAATTGAGTGATTGCTAGTCCTTGTCTTGTCTTCGGGTTAGCAGGGACTCTATGAATGGATTTGCAGCAGGTTTTATTAATCTGCACCAAAACCAAAAGAGTTTTAAAAAATTTATCCTATGTTTTCCAAAGACCTAAGACCTAATACGAATAACATTTTTACTATCCAATCAAAATAAGCGACACGTTTTACCAACCAATGGCCAATTTAGTCCTCTTATTTGGCCTCATCTTGAGGTAGAGTGCCATTTTTAGTTTAAAAACTTAGGTTAAGGCATAGACTATTGAGTACTTTTATTACATATGCATTAATTCTATCTACAAGATAGCATTATATCCGTAACATTTTATTTTATGCATAATTTATGAAGTATGTTGTTGGAATTTCTTAGCATGGTAGTTGTTTTGTCCGTGTGAAGCTGACACATAACACTGCTATGTGCTGTTTGAAGTTTCCACATAATACACATACACAACAGATGTGTGGAAGCACCTTCCACATATCTAGAATTCTAAGAAACTGGCACGTAACCTCCTCAATCAAAGCAACATGTGTAACCTGTGTGCAGCACTTGCAAAAGCATTGATTATTCAACAACATTGGTTATTCAACAAACACCTCAATAGGTTTTCCAACATAATATGAGATGGAATCACCAAGTAATATGAGTTGCTAAAACAAACGAAATAGAGGAGCATTAAGCAGCTCATCTGAAGACAAATTGTTGCATTGGCTTTAGACCCTAAACTAGAGAAAAATAAATCTTTCTGTGCACATATTTCTCAGGAAACTCAAGTCAAAAGGGACGATCGACTGGTTATTAAATTGAATCTCATTGCTAGATTTCGGCTGTACAATCAACAGATTATGGCCTCAAATATTCTTCTGCACATCTCTTTTCTCTGCAAATAATCACTTCCCACAAAACTAACCACCAGGCCGATGTTGCAGGAATGCAAGTGCTTCACGACACTAACAGTTAGGTGACTCCACCCAATAGCTGCTCCAAATCTCTTTTTTATTACATTTTGTTTCAATCTCCTGTCATTAGCACATTGGGCATATTTATCACATCGATTCCCACCTTTGTGCTCAATACGCTTATGCAAGACTACTATTACAATAATCATGAATTGTTGTTATGGAAACATTCGAAAGAAATAGTCATACCTTAAAGATCTATTATGTTGAGCCTATTGGAGATAAAGCTACTTACGATTGCTTGGGGTACAGACTTCTTTAAAGACAAAAGATGCAATTGAAAATGAAAATACTTGGACTTGCAATTATACATGTGTTGCATACGGTGCTCATTGGACTTCTGTAAGAGGATCAATTAGTGATGCAATTTCCAAGGAAAGCTCGTGATGCTCTTCCTCTTTGCCGAAACAAAATCCCAAGTCGATAAATCCTCTAATTTCATCCAAATCCTCATCAGTGCTCTAGGCCTCAATTTCATGCCATGGACGAGTGAACAATTTGGATCCGAGGTATTTGTGCCGAAGCCATGGAATATGTTCCCCTCCTTCGCCATGAACTGTTCCTTTTTCTTTTGCAAGGCTTCCCCACAGGATCACTCATTGGTACGGGAGCATATGTCATCTTTCTTTTGACCCTCCACAAGTTTGAATCCCCCTTTACACTTATTCACAACCATTGGGGTTGACAGGTCATCATAGTTATCATATCTTACCAATAGGGTTGGACCAACATGATGTAATTACAACAAATTTAAAAAAAAAATGTTCTAGTTAGAATGTACAAAATCAAAGCAAAGATATGAAATTAGTCATTTACGAATCAAACTTGTTGTTTTGTTGATAGGTCCATGTTCATATCATTTAGGACACATGCTTAGTTGGTATCTCAAGAACCAAATAAAATATAATGAACCAGTGTTTGTGCTCATTTATATGAACGATTACCTTTGGGTGGGCGTCTGACTGGAGTGCATTTCATATATTTATGGTACATGTTTAAATGCAAATATTTGCAATAACTTGAGACGGGTCACAGTAGTTTTCCTAGGATTCTACCCCTTGCTTCAGACAACAGAGTACAAGAAAAAATCATTGCGGGGATTCTTTCAAGATGTATTGGCCTTAATGGTTCCCTTCAAGACTCCTGCGGGGATTATTTTAAGATGCATTGGCCTTGATGGTTCCCCTCAGGACTCGTGTACATGCTATTTTTTTAATATGCATTGGCCTTGCTGGTTCCCTTCGAGACTCCTGTACATTGCAGCACGTTGCATTGTTCAAACATTAGAATGTGGTCATCTTGGTGCATGGCCTAAATGTGGAAATTTGTTCACATGTCAACCTCCACATCCCATGTGATCAAATTTGAAGGGTGGGTCTTAATTTCAATTGGAAGGGCATTTGTGATCAAATCTGAAGGGTGGGTCTTAGTTTCAATTGGAAGGGCATTTGTGATCAAATTTGAAGGGTGGGTCTTAATTTCAATTGGAAGAGAATTTATTATTGGATCCCTTTAAAGACAAAGGAAATATAAATAATTGTCCTTCAATTGACAAGTATAAATTAACTAAACCTTTTTATAAAAAAAAATATGCAAAAAAAATATTGTTTTTTCAAAATTTTACAATTTTTAACAATTGAGCACCCCTTAATATTTACATGAAAAAATGATATATTTTCAATAAAACTTATTTTGAACACATTAAGTTGTCATGTGTATCATTAATTTTACAGTTGAGTAACATAACAACTATTCTATTGTATTTTTTCCAGTTGGAGCACACTTCATTATACAAAAAAAACTACTTAGAGTATGTCATAGCCATATTGGGGCATCCACGTGCAATCCAAGCTCGAGAGATGCAAGAATGAAAAGGATTGGGTACCTAAGGAAAAATAATACACAACTCAGAAAACATTGAAAAAAATTACCTATATACCAAGCAAGTTGGCAAAGCTAGCATAACTGGGGTTGGGGCATCAATTTTTATTGTTCAACACTTGTCGTGAAAGCACACATGTATGGGATGGAGGGGCAATGCAATCAAGCCTAATTCAATCGAATTGTTGCAACTCACTGCATGTCCAAGTCTCAACAATCTACATTTTAAATTGAACCAAAATACCAAAAGAAGTTTATTAATGGCTAGATTAAGGGCTCATGGCTCTAAAATTTGTTGTGTTTGTCCTAGTCCATGATTCATTGAATCCATAGTCACGGGTAGGAATTTAATTTACTTGATGAAAAAAATTAATGTGTATATCTCTATGTCGAAACCGTTTTCCATGCTGATGCATGCCACTACCCTCTTTATTGTCTTACCAAAAGGCATGATAATGAGGAAGAAGACCTAAAATTATGGACTTCACCTTCAAAGAATGCCTTGCAATCACATTGGTAGGGAGTGATCAGAAGATCACAACAATCCTACATGTCAAATATTAGTTGATAGTGTTAATTAAAGACTTATATGGTAAATTTAATATAAGGCTTACTTATAGTTTTCTCTTACTCTTTGCGTATGGACACATTTAATATTTTATGGTTGTCTCTGCGCCTTGACCCAATTCGTGGTATAAGGTGAGGATGTGCATGCATAATAATCCTTAGTTATGACTATGAGAAGAGGATTTAAAGGGAAGATGATGCAAAGACAAGTGATTTTTATATGTATTTTGGTGGTGATGAGGACAAATGCTGTGAGAAACCACAAATGTTTGGAAGGACGAAGGGAGATTACATCACGATCATGCCACCAATCAAAGAGAAGACTATTCTTGAGCCAACAATTGTTTATTTTAATTTTATTAATAACCATTGTTTCTCCATATCGTGTGCCCAATAACACCTCTCTATAGCAATGCATAAATCGACCTCTGCACAGTTTGTGATCCTAGCTACATGCCATTATTTGTATTTGCACGACATCGAGTGTTGTTTAGTTGTCTTGAGTCCATGATATTCATGCAAGATATGAAGTCTTGTAGAGGAGGACTCATCAAACCGGCCTTTTGAATTTAATTTTGACAAAAAAGGAGTGAACATTGGTAGCAAGGTTCACATAGGTAGTAGGCACAAATGTTTTAGCTCGTTTCGGGCCTAATAGTAGACTAGTATTTTTTCTTTTTTGTTATAGTCGTAGTTATTGACACATTGTCACACTTTAGATTGCAGCCCCAAGTGAATCGGGAGTCATCTTGCATAGTTAAGCAGTGAGTGCATCACATGAGTGAGTGACTGATTATAATTGATCATCTTTTCAATATTTTGAATGATGAGTTGAACTTTATAGCATAGGAATTTCAACATCTTGGTAAATTTACATGGATGGGTAATTTCAAAT
Source organism: Pseudotsuga menziesii (assembly GCA_001517045.1). NCBI lineage: Eukaryota > Viridiplantae > Streptophyta > Pinopsida > Pinales > Pinaceae > Pseudotsuga > Pseudotsuga menziesii. Next base: position 860,331 of record LPNX010624764.1, read on the forward strand.
GTTGCCCTTCTTTTGAAAAGTTGATATATATCATGCCCTTCTTAATTAGAAAGATAAAATTCAGATTTTAATTGTTTTTTAAGGACAATTTTAACTTTACACTTCTAGGAAGGGATAGAACCCTTCCATTGGTTCATTTTTGAACGCTCATTGAGAAGACATGAAATTATGCTCCATAAAGGCTCGCATTTCAATATCCTACCTAACTCTCAGTTTAAAGGTTGGTGAGGCCAGTTAACATTTAAAACAAAGCCCGGTTATTTATTAGATGCCCTTGACCATTTAAAGCAAATATGTGGTTATTTATTTAGTACCATTAAGATCCACCATTTTTTTTTAAATCACCATCCACGGGGCATATAATCAATGTTTCTCATGCATGTTATATATTAAATTCAAGGTGGCATATCATTCCAATTTTGTCTTATTCGTTCATCTTTTCCTACATTATTATATCTTCTAATGCTTAAAACTACTTTCTCATATAAACAACCATGTTTATGGTGGCTACTTGTTGCTTAGCAACCCTCGTTGTTCTCTATAGTTTTTTATTGTTCATTGCAAAACAACTAAACATTATTTTAAAATTACCACATGATAAGGCTAACAACAAGCATACATGCTTTTTACATGGTACGATGCATATCATGTCATAAATATATTCAATAACAGGTTATCCAATGCTTATTAAACATATAATTAACACTTAAAAACATTTTTCTTAATAGGTAAAAACATAAATTTTATTCCTCGGATGCGGGTGATAGCTAAGGGATCTTGGAGCATGTGGTAAGAGGAGTTCGAAACGTGGCGATGCTTTATTGAAAAAAGGAGTTTGGAATTGTTATCTGAAGTGACAGGTACATTATGAAGAAGGGTGGTTATATGCAAAAGGTTTTTCGCGTGGTCATTTTGAGTCTGCAGCGGTACAAGACTATGGTGGGTTTTTTGTTAAGTTCGTGGAGGATGATTGTGTTTCAAAATGGTGATATCCCCATGGATAGAAAGACAAGATGGGATCCTTAGGGAAGTGTTCGGGTTTTCATGGTCATTAATGGAGCTCCGATCATACTCGATGAGTGTGGGATGAAGGTTTTGGGTCATGTTTTTATATTGGAAGTAGTGGATCAAGGCAAACCTTAAGACGTTGTAATACCCTTAGTTTTGATATGGAATGTATATAATCAAAATTTTGTAAATGATGTAAATATGCTAGCATGGATTCCTAGTGCAGAGATTAAGGCCAATGCCCGACTAGTGAATGGCTAGACATGTATGATGTATATATTTGTATTTGGACCGTATGATTGTATTTCATGCCAATTTGAAATGTATGCAAATATTATGTTGGAAATTAATATAATGGTCCAAGATGGCTATGTAAATAGCACTAGAGGGGCTATGATTCCACCATAGGGGAAGAGGAAAGGGGGCTATGATTCCACTAGAGGGGCTATTATTCCACCATAGGGGAAGAGGAAAGGGGGCCTATGATTGCACTAGAGGGGATATGATTCCACCCAGAGGGGAAGGGAAAATGGGTCCTATGGGAAACTAAATCCTATGTTTCCAAGTGTCAACCTTAGAACCCATCTAAAATTCCGCCATGTGCTTTAAATTAGCCAATTAATTCATGCTGACTATTAACCCAATCATTGAATGCAAGTGTGAGGTTGGTGGGGAAAGTCACTTCATGTAGTTATTGAAGCATGGGGGCGGTGACAGTTTTTTCAGCTATCTGGAGTCCTTTTCTTCTATGGTCAGAAGTTATGTCAATTGTCTTTCCACCCCGATCTCATTTCCCTTGGGGTCGACACTTAATCTATCATTCTCTCATGCATGTTTCTACACTATGTAAAGTTTCCTACTGCTGTTCATGCCCATTTACCAGACTGTGTTGAACCCAAAATTCGAAATTGGAAGCAAAGCAGAATTTTGGATGGGAAAATAAATGGTTGTAGGTGAGTAGAGAGCTTGGGAAATCTAGGAACCTTTACCCATTGAGTTCTGCTACCTATGGATTCTTGAGAAGCCAATAATTAGTTGCAAGAGGTTCTCCAATAGCATAAAATAGTTTGGAATTTTACTGCACACATTGGTAAGCACTATAATGGTTGGATTTCTTGAGGTAAATGTGGATTAGTGAAGGGAAATGCCTTCCTTATATTGTGTGGGGAAGTTGGAAGGAGTATCATGGCTGTGATGGCTTAGTGAGATCATTTTAGAGCTTTGGACGAGGTTTTTGGCTAAGCATAGAGAGCAGGATGGGTGGTGGGATGAGTGAGAGAATACTATAGGTGTTTCCTTTTCCCTCGTGGCCTTATAGCCCAGCTTCGGGGTAACCTCTTAGCAAAAAGAGTATGTGTTGGACATAGTGCCTATGGTTAGGTGGAAAATTGCTCGTACATAGATAGTTGCTTGTATATTATTCGTTAAAAATAAGTATTCTCTTTTGTATTTGATGTGCAATAATTTTAATATGTGCCTGTGATAATTCTGCCTATAAATGCAGGTTGTGCGTGTGTGGATTGATTTATTTTTCTTCGTGTGTGTGTTTATTTACATATATGCACATGCATTTAGATGTATTAATTCTTAACTATGATCATGGGGTGAAATTTAGAGGCCCCGAGTTTAGTTAATGTCCCCTCCTATTGGTTAGAATGAGGGATGGGGACATTATAGAGTGGTATCAGAGCTTCTGGTTGCAACACTGGAGCTATATGGGCTAGAATGTAGAATTACGAGTAGAAATATGAGTTGTAGACGAAATGAACGTATCAACATTTCAAGGTTTTAATTGTCAGAGGGTATTATGACCAAGTCATGGATTAGATCCCTAATCTACCAGAGGGAGAGGTATATTGATTAATGGAAATTTTCAAAATTGAAGTTGCAGTGGAATGTTGCCGAAAAATCTAGGTTTTGTTAGATAGCAGATAAGGGGCCAAAGTTAATTCGATAATAATCCCTTATTCCCAGATTTAAAATTTGATGTAATTTTGGGTAATTTAAGTGGGCCCCACCTGTGACATGTGGACAGGTGACATGGAGGATCCACATGGGTGGAAAGCATGATGTGGACCCACACATAGGTGATTTCCCTAGAGGAAGGGATGAATTATATGAAAACCTAACCATCAGATGGTAGGGCAGATCAATGATCGTGATCCACAATTTCTTGGAAATGTGCATGATGGGTAATAGCGGGTGGACAAAGACCCGATCACCGGATCTTCTATAAGATCAACAACCATTGCTCATAACTCACTGATAAATTACGTGTTGGTTAATTTGGGTGAGTGAGGAGTTGGGCCAAACTTCCCAGGGAATGCACAACTTTTTTATTGACAACTCCTCCCCAAAGAACTTTTCAAAACCACTTTCCTCTCGAGGAGTTAGCACTTTTAGTAGTGGGAAAAACATAGATGCATTAGCACCCAAGATTGGGTGGTATTATGTCATGGACTCCTATGGAGGGTGACATGGTTGTGTCGTAGGGTGACAAGTCGAACCTATCTAACACCTCAGTAGATCTGTGTGAGGCCATGTCGACACCCTTGACAGGTTAGTGAACCTCTCTGATAAGTATTATGATGGAAAAATAAAAGATTTCCATGAACTGAAACTAGGCCAAATGACAATGGAGGAATATGCAAATATATATTTGGAGTTATTGAAATACGCCAAATATATTAGAGATGATAAAATAAAAATCTAGTGTTTTCTAAGTGGGTTGCCTTAGTCCTAAAAAGATAGAATTGAATTTGATGAGCCTCAAACTCTAGATGAGACCATGAGAAAGGCCATGTATTGTTATGATCAAGCCAAGAGCAAGCCAGATTTTTGTAAGGCATGGAAGGACAATAAAAATGAGAATTTGACCAAATAAAGAAGGGGTTCAAGCCTCCTAATTTCATAAATCAACCAAGGCAACCACCACAAGGTGTGACAAAGCCAACTAGGATGATGAGAGACAAGCCAAGAGAGCCACTTCAATGTTGGGGATGTGGAGAGGACCGTTTGGTTGGAAATTGTTCACATTAGAATGGGATTGCAAACCAAGATCATAACATTCAAGAAATTGAAATTGTGGGTCAAGTGGCAAGGACAGTCACTAGAATTTATGTTGCATTAGAGGAATTTCAAGCAGATCACCAATCAACTATGGTTGAGGTTGAAGGTAAGATTTCTTAGCAATCTATTTCTATTTTATTCGACCCTAGATCTACTCATAGTTATATCATTCCTAAAATTGTTGAGAATTGTGCGTTTAAGAAAACCAAGCATAGTAAATCATGGCTGACCCAAATAGCCATAGGAACCAAGAGAAAAGTTAATGAGGTGTTAGATAAATGACCATTTGAAATGGGTGGATTCTTCACTTGTGTGAATCTAAATATGTTTCCACTTGGTTCATATGGTATTCTCATTGCAATGGATTAGTTGGAAGCACACAGAGTTAAACTTGATTACTACAACAAAAGTTTACTAAGCGCTAAAAACACTAATAGAAAAGTCAATGTAATATTACATCAACTTAGTAGAAAAGTCGATGTAATATTACTAAACGCTAAAACCAACAATAAATTTATATATGTGATATACACCTAAATACATATTATGAAATTTGATTTCAAAGTTTGAAAAATATATATTTGACTTAGTAGAAAAGTCGATGTAATGTTACTACTAACATGGGCCTATAACTTGGACATTTAAAAGAATACACTTTACACATGTAAAATGTACAAATAAACATGATTTAGCTTTGGTTTTATTTTTATTTATATAATTGCGCCGAGAGGCGCTCTACAGCCCAGTATAGGGGAGATCTTGTCACGTGATGTAACGTGATGTAACGCTACTAACATGTCGGCAAAAAATAATAGTGAAAGTGAATATTATGGGGGAGATCTTGTCACGTGATGTAACGTTACTAACATGTCGGC